>JAFIRS010000724.1:560000-570756 GCA_018342105.1 Gonioctena quinquepunctata | reverse complement strand
TATTGAAATGTAGAATGTTTGAAATGATGTTATGTAGTGAGAAAAGTTGGAATGATAACACTGAAATGTGTAGGCATATTAACCAAGTTAACATTTCCCGATAAAAGTCAGATCTAGGCAATATTTGATGAACTTTGTAATGGAGAATGTCAGGAAGATATGAATATGGAAAAACTTGTTGAATTCTGATGATATAACAATATCAATTTGTTGAACTGTTTTCTGATTAAATTTCCTGTAAAAAAAGTTGTATATTTTTTGCCAAATTATAAATTTTTTTATTTTGCTAACAATTAATTGCGTTTCTTTAGGTTGTTATGCTTTTTATGGTCTGGGAAAATTTCCCCCCTAAATTAATGCAATCTTCCAGAAACATTTGTGACAATATTTTTTTGGGGTCTGTATGGCAATTTTTGTCTTTTAAAAAATGTTGACTAGATTTTTGATGGAAAACTGTAGGTCCTGAAAAAAAAAAATTATGAAAAATATGTGATATTTTTTTTTATTTTTTTAATAATATAATTTGTGATTTTCCCCAAATTCCTTCTTTCCATTGTTTCCCAAACCTCTGGACAATGAAGACTAGGCCATTTTTTCATATCCTGCCAGATGTGACCACATTTTGGCAATATTCACCCAGTTTTACAAGTCTTGGGATACATCTAATTTTTTGGCTTCCAACTTTTAAATATTCACCCACATTTTGATGATTTCTTCATTATATTTCATATCTATTTTTTGAGTAACAAGTTGTTTTGAGAACACATTTACCAAACGTCAAAACTGAATGGAACCCCAAAACCCTAATTGCCTCCTTTTTAAAACATTTCAGCAATTGAGCTTTTATAAGACCCATAAAGTAGGCAGGATGGATTATTTTTCCCATCCATTTCTTGACCTAAAAATTAAATTATGGGTTTAGAAACTATAAAGTAATTACATATTTGCATATTCCGTACCTTACTGAACAAAGAGAACAGTTCAATATAATCTTGACCCAACTTATATGTTAAAAGGTAATCCATTCTTTTGTTTTACATAATGATAAAATATTCAATCATGGATTTTATTGTAATCTAAACCCAATGAATGGAGTTTTTCTCTGTGTCTGCCATAGAAATCTACCTTGGAAGTTTTATATTCAAGGGTAATCAGTGATTAGGTATACATATTGACACGAAATTAAAAAAAATTGAAAACAATTAAATAAAGTAGTGTACCAAATTAGGAAACTAATAAAAATTTACTACTCTAGATACCCCCATTAACATATTATTACAGTAATTTTTTTATTCAATTTTTTCCATGGAATTCTTCTTTGGGAAAACTCCTTAGAAAGTGGAAGAATATTTAAATTACAAAAAAAGTTATCGAATAATAGCAAAGGCTAAAAGGGAAACATTCTCAATTGAATATTGATAGAAAGATTTTTTTTTTGTGAATTAAAAAATTCACGATTAAAATGAAGTTATTTTTTGTGAATGTCTAACAGAAAACAACTATAGATATAGTTTTATATTCAAAATTTTACTATAATTTGACGTTTCTTGTATATACCTGTACTCAGTTTGTTCATATTTTCTGTTTTGTATTTTTGACAACCCTTTTATGAACTTTATAACTTAAGCCAATAAATTATTATTATTATTTTATTACCAGAAAAAGGTTCGCCATTCTCTTTTATTTTTAATTTTCAAAGTGCCTTTGAAGCCTTTTTCCCCTGGCAATCGAGTTCACAGATCAAATAATTTATCCACTATTTTGATGAACTTAACGTTGTTCTGACCAAACGGGGATGTTTAAATCTTCAGAAAGGTAAGAAATTGGCTCCCCACACTTTACTGAGAGTTTGAGCAGCAATATTCACCTGAAAATGGAAAACATGTAATATATCATTTGAATCGTATATACCGGTTATAACTCTTTTTATCCTTTGCTTTTTTACAATGGATGTGATTTTTTCCAAGTTTATTTGCCAATAATAGGTTTGCTATAAATAAAAACGCCCCGTAAAGGGTTAGGATCCACTTTCGTTTGGTTTTGGGGGCACAGAACACAAAGCCTGAAATCAAAAATGTTTTGGTGGAAGATCAATCAAATTATGACATTTGTGGTCAAAATGGCGTCTCATTGCATCCCTTTTTAGTCAACTCAGAAAAAATGCGCAGTCGACTTTTTATAGTTTTTGGGGAAAGGGGGGGGGCAAACGCGGACGCGGGCACAGGGCCACCCACATAAAATAACTACGCCCCTAGCCGTGTTTTTTTTTCCCAATAAGAGGGCAATTCCCTCGGCCTTCAGTGCGAATGAAGGTTTTTTTTACAACTAATTCTTTTTTCCGGCGACATTTCATCTAATTTTGAGAGGTTACCAAAACGCGTCTAAAAAAGGGAAGTGTTTAATTACTACTATAGTTTTTTTTTAAAGTGTTTTCTACTAACATCAACTATTGATATGTTTTTGACAAATCCTCTGACCTTGAATTCATTTTTTTTGTTTTTAAATTTTATAAACTGGGGGGCCGTTGTGGGGAAAACCGAACAACAAACGGACGAAGAAGTGTTCAAATGAATGATCCCCGGGTTTAAAAAAAATCAAAAAAAAAAGACTCAAATTTCCTCTTGGGGAAAAAAAATTTGGATGTCCGTGTTGTTTAAAAACTTTTTGGGGGGGCTTCGAGGTTGGTGGCCGCCAGCTATGGGCGTGGGATACAGCCTGTGCAGGAGTTGATGACGCAATTTAGAAGAAATCCACATCGCATTCTGGACAAATAAAATATTTACCCCTACCCCCCCCGCACTTACAATGCCCCCCCGGGGCCAATGGAGTTTTCATGAAGGTTTTGTGAAATTAAAACATTTGATTTCTTACTTCCTGATGAACACAAGGAAAACTTTTAATAGCTTTTCAACTTGCTTAACTGTTGTTGGTTGATCAAATTCGAGTGTTTCTTTTTTTGAATTGAAACTAGGAAAATTAGGATTTGTTCTAGAGGTGGATGTTTTTCTGAGTGAAATGAGAGAATTTTGATCGAAGGGTGCTAATCCTTCTTCGGGGAGGTCAAAATACGTATTGCTCTTCGGACATCATATTCTGCGATTTTTTCTTCAATGTTTCTCTATTATTTTTATTTCTTATTGTATATAATCCTCTCTATTGAAAAGGGAAACATTCTCATTTGAATATTGAATAGAAAGATTTTTCTGAATTGATGGAAGATAGTGACTAAAGTTTATTTTTTCAGTCGCAGATGATTCCATCTGATTTTATGAACATCCTGTTCATATTTTCAAAAATCTCCTCTCTACTTTTATATAGTGGTGTCATATAATTTTCCAGATTCTTCTTGTTTCTCTAGTATCGCCTGGCAATCCTAAAACTCCATATGCGAACTAAGTTAATTTTTCCCAGCTGTCAATATCATTTTTTAACGACTTTTTCGATACAAGAAGACAATTTTTTTTATATTACATTGCGACACCTTTTGGTATACGTTTCATTATTTTGATATTGCGTTTTGCTTGTGATGAGTATGTGACAAATTGTTCTGAATTTGATCTCTTTCGCAGTCTTGTACTAATTGCTTGGATGCCTCATCTTTCTTTTCGAATGATTTGCAATAACGTAAATGTTATTTCACTTTTTATATAGACGTTGCATTTTTTGAGCAAGCTACGTATTCCTTTTATCGTTATTTGATTTGTTTCACTTATTTTGAATCCTGAATTTTCATTGCTGCTTACCCCCAGATCATGTTTCTTTTTTTCTTGTACTTGATAGGTTTCTTGTTAGTATTGTTTTTTTTCCATGATCAACACAAGTCTGGTTCTTCTGAAAATGTTCCCAACAATACAAAGCAAGACAACGATGACATGCACAAAAAACTTCTGCAAAACACATTTTTACTTCGCAAAAGCGATTTGTGTATCATTTTATGATAAATTTTACAGAACCATTCTCTTCGAAAAATTAACCAATGTCATTTTGCTCTGAAAGTATATGAGGAATTTTATCTGTGGGAGAATAGCGGCTGGGCCATAACTCCTTCTCAAATGGAATCTTCAGTACCACAAAATACCGCAAGTATTTCAATTTTAACTCGTATAAGATAGACAACGCTGGCAAGAAGAAGTCTCTTTGACGCTCTGGAACTAACTAACTGACTAACCGACCGACAGACCGACCCAACGACCGACTGACTGACTGACCGATTGACTGACTGACTGACTAACTAACTGACTAACTGGGCCAACTGACCGACTGACCCACCGACTGACCGACTGACCGACTGACCGACTGACCGGCTGACCGACTGACCGACTGACCGACTGACCGACTGACCGACTGACCGACTGACCGACTGACCGACCAACTAACTAACTCTTTTTTTTTGTCTGATGAGAGGAAATGTTGCATAAGACTCTGGTCGTTTCAGAGTGCCGGATTCTTACCGACTAAAACCCCTCCTCTCGTCTACCCCACCACATCGGAATCCGCTTTCGCATTTCTTCAGTGTGGTGGGTTGTTTCTGTTTCTTTTAATCATCTCTCCTATCTCTCTTCTCTTTCTCCTTGGTTTCTATAATTTGTCGGATGGTTTTATACGCTATTTTCCAGCATTCTTCAGATATCACCAGGATCTCTCGGTGCCATCTAGGAAACTCGAAAAGCGTGTGTTCCACGTCATCCACTACGCCGCAGTAAGTACCCCTATCTGTCTCCGATCTCTTTCTGTCGTAGAGTTATTTTCTAAAGAATCCGTGTCCGGAAGCGCTTTTTATAATAGTCCTCTTCTCGGTGTGGTCTCTCAACCAGACTGCAATACCTGGTATTGGTCCCCGGCCGTAGTCCAGATCCATTTTCCTTCCATTTGGTCGTAAGCGATGTTCTGGCTGTCTCCTTGCTTCACCGATATAAGGTTCTTTTTAATTTTTTCTATGAAGTTTTTTCCACCCCTTTGCCGATAAAGGTTCTTAGGCGCTGAATATCCTAATACACATAAAATCTTTGGATTCTCTTCCCAATTTTTTTTTTCCAGTTTTCTTGTTTCCGGTAACTAACTAACAACAAAAAGGAAATCAAATTTAAAGCTTGTTGAAAACCAATTTTCCATTTTAACCCCTGTATATTGAACGAACGACATTTGAGAAAATATATTGGGAAAGTCCTATTTATTTTTCGGAGGGAATCTTCCGTTTCAATTTGGCACCAGGGTTTTGGGACACCCTATATATATATATATATATATATATATATATATATATATATATATAAGTAGGAGATTTAAGCCGGTTCTGGCTCTCCCCCCACCACTATGACGTCACGTGTGACCTTGAATAGTTGCAGGTGTGCAGTGTGTGTGTGTTTGACCTTGAGATTTGACTTTGAGTTTTTGTCATTGAGTTTTGACATTGGGTTTGGTTGACTTTGAGATTCGACTACAGTTTTGACTGATATGACCTTGGATTATAACATTAAGTTTTTGAGTTTGAGATTTGACCTTGGGATGTTGGATTGTTTCGGAAACAAAGATTTGATCTCGATTTTTTGTTTGATTGACTGAAGCTGGGGAGGCATCATATTATGTGTGATCATGACCTTCATGAATCCCATTTCTCAAGGGGGGGCATTCATCCTTTGAAAGAGCTAAGAGTGAACTTCAGTATTGATGTGTGTGTTTGATGCTCAAGTGTGAAATTTACCTTCACAGCCCCATCTACTGGAAATGGAGTGGGGATTTTTAAAAATAAAATTGGGGGAGTCGTTGAGAGAAATAAAGATTTAGAAAAAATACCCTCAGAGTGAATACAAATTACGAAAGCTTCTCAATTCAGTGAGTGTTTTTTTATAAGGTGAAAAAAACCCTATATTTTTTCTAAGTCTTATTTTATTTTTTTTTCTTCCAAAATTTTGGAGATTTGAAGAAATCAATTTTCAATAATTGAAAGGGGGTGGGAGGCTTTTGAACAAAAAACCAATATCATCATTACCCATCAGTGGGCTTTCAAATACGTATGACGATTTGTATAACCCGATATGGAGATCTATTCCAAATGACATTACGTGATGATAATGATACTTTATTAAAAACCCTTTTTGTCAAAAGTATTTCGGATGAATTCAATGCGGACGATGTCAGTTCATAAATCTTCAGATTTCAAATATCAATAACATTTTGGGTAGAGTCCAATGGGTTTGAGAACTCGTCCTCTAGTAGAATTCAACTACATTAAATGATAAAAAATTGTTTTATATTTTAAAGTTTAGGATATAGTGATTTTATTTTGAAATAGAAAATTTCTCCATTAAAAAATAACATTCAGTGTAGAAATTACTATATTTGGAGCATCACATTTTCTCATGAAAAGTAAAATTATTTGAATATCAATGGAATATATTAACAATTTTTTTTTCGTTTCATTTTTCAATATGGGACCATTATTTCGGGGTCAATGTTGGAGGAAGGCCGTGGACATCAATACAGCCATCGAGAATTGAACTCCTACTTGAATCGAGTCAGATGTCCTCCACCCTTACAGCCTAGGGTTTGAATGTTTTTTCGATGAAGATGAAACCCAAAGATTGTTTATCCGAAGTACGTCAAAGGGTACAATCTTTGTGAGGAATTCAACCAAGGAGCCTTAAACTTGAACAATTCTGGAAGAAATGTCAAATTGGATCTGGAAGATTTTCCCACCCCTTTACCCCATTCCTACCTAAAAACATCAAAACGAGAAATTTCCTATATGATGAATATGATGAGAATATGATCATGTAGATATTTGATATGAAATAAAACTATATTTACAAAATCTTTTTTTTATTTTCCATTACACTAAACATTATTGATATACTTAAAATATTCAGATTATTCAAAAAAAAATATTGAACATTTCGAGTGAATTACGAACAGAGCCACCAATGCATTTGAAGTCAAGAAGGTGTCGTGTATAATGAGTGCATAGACTTTGGTGTTGGCTGGAAATTTAGTTTTCTTGTTTCGAACTCCCCGATATCCACTGTAGATGATTTTTGTAGCATTCGGTTGATGTAAACAATCAATGATGAACAGGGATTCTGTTGAAATGCTTCAAGGTCCATAAGTTTCCCCATATTTTGTCTAATAACTACTTGGAGTCCCTTTTGCATTAAAAAAAGTTTGAAGGAAAAATTTTTTTAAAAAAAAAGGGCCCCGGTTCCCCCGCCCCCATGGGGGAACTTCAGAGTTCAAATACCTCGGTTTTTTAATGTCTGCATTTATGAATTTTGTTATCCGTTTCTTTTTCCCCGGGTGCAGGGGTCTTTAAAAAAAAATAAAATTTGGGGGTTTTTAAAGTGTTGGTCTTTTTTTATATGTCTGAAAGTGTTTCCCCAAGGGGGGGAATTAAAAAACCCCCCATACGATAAAGCCCTTTTTGAATTCAGACCACTCTTATTTATTCTCTGAATAATTTGAGTTCTGTTGTCATCTTTTCAACATTTTTTTTTTCCTTTCCCCTCTTTGAATTTTCCCCAAAAGGGGACCCCAAAGTCTCAATATATTTTGAATAACAAAACATAATAAAAAAAGTTCTTGTTTTTTTCAGAATTTTCTTTAACCCAAAAACAAAACCATAAATTTTAGAGGAACCCCTGAATAAATGACGGGTTTTTTCCCCCTAATGTTGTTTTGTGTCGGAAAGTCCCCAAAAAGAAAAAAGCATGGGATTTTTGGGGGGGGAAAAAGAAACCATTCTTCATTGTGGATGTTATCCTGGTTTTCGAAAAACGAAATTGCTCACCCCTTTTCGGACCCCTAAAGGGGAATTTTCAAACATTTTGAAGGCTTTTTCCCTTTTTTTGGAAGGGTTTTTTCCCAATTAAAAAAAAACTTTCTGCAATGCCCCGAAAAACATCTTGGGGGTTTTTTTTTAAATTTTTAATTTTACCCCAATTCCCGAAAAAATGGTGACCCTTTCGGCCAAAAAGGAAAACTCGTGGGGCTGGGGGGAAAAATGATCGACCACTGGTTCGGTATTCAATTGGGGACTGTTTGCTTCAGTCCTTTTTTATTTTTCGAATTCGGATTAATTGAGTTTAGAAAATTAAGATCTCTGCTGACAATGAGCTTTGTCGAAAAACAAACCCTTTTGGAATAAATTTCTTCAAGCAAACCCCCTTTTTTTTTGGATGAAAATTTTGATGAATTTGAGATCTTTTTTTGGGTTTGAAAATATTTCATTCACTTTTTTGTTTTTTTGTTGTGGCAAAAACCCATTCCCATTCGTTATTTAATTTTTTTAATTCCAATATGAAAATTTTTTTCCACACTACCAAAATCGTAGGGTTTTATTTCGATGATCCAATATGCGCGGAAAGGGAAAATTTTGTAGAACGATCCTTGGGCTGATGGGCATTTTAAAATAATGTTGTTTGGCTCTTTTTTATATTAAAACCCGGCTCAACTCAAAAAATAAAAAAAAAAAGAATATGTTTTTCCCTTTTTCATTTATGTATACCTGAAATAAAACCCAAACCCAAAATCGAATGGTCCCCCACGGGGTAAAAATATTCACAGGAGATGCTTTTTGAGTTTTCATGTTTCAGATTCCCCAAATACTTTGATTGCATCATACATTTTTTTTTTTTTTTCCGGGGGAAAAATTTTAAATGGGTTTCCCCATGTTTTTTCCCCCCCTTTTTTTTTTTTTTTTTTGTTTTTTTTTTTTTGGGGGGAAAAATTTTTTGGAAAGGGCCGGTTTTGGGGGGGTTAAAAAAAAAAATTTTTTTCCTGGGGGGAATTTTTTCCTTTTTTTCCCCCCCCCAAAAAAAAAACCTTTTATTTCCCAATTTTTTTTGGGGGGTTTTCCCCAAAATGGGTTTTTAACCCCCTTTTTTAAAAAAAACCCTTATAAAAAAATTTTTTTTTTTCCAAATGGAAAAATTTTTTTTTTTGGTGGGTTTTTGGGCCAACCCGAAATTTTTTTTGGGCCCCCAAAAGGGGGGGGTTTAAAAAAAAAATTTTTTTTTTTGGGGGCCCCCCAAAAAAATTTTGGGGGCCCCCTTTTTTTTAAAGGGGGAAAAAATTTTTTAAAAAAAATTTTTTTTTGGGGGGGGGGCCCCCCCTTTAAAGGGGGGGCCCGGGCCCTTTTCCCAAAAAGGATTTCCCCTTTTTTTTTTTTCCCGGGTTTTGGGGGGGGGAAAATTTTAGGAAAAAAAAAAGGGGGGTTTTTTTTTTTTTTTTTGGGGGAAAAAGGGGTTAACCCTTGGAAACCCTTTTTTAGGGCCCCTTTTTTAAAAAAATTTTTTTTTTGGGTTTTTTTAAAAAAATTTTTTTTTGGGGGGTTTTTTTTTTTGGGGGGTTTTAATTTCCCCGGGCCCCCCCCCCCCTTTTTATTTTCCTTTTTTTCCTTTTTTTAAATTTTCCCTTTTTTTAAAAACCCTTTTGGGTTTTTTGGGAAAAATTTTTTAAATCCAAAACCCCCTTTAAAATTTTTTTAAAAAAAGGGGGAAATTTTGGGGAAAAGGGGGCCTTTTTTTTTCCCCCTTTTTTTTTAAAAATTTTTTTTTTTAATTTTTGGGCCTTTTCCTTTTTTTTTTTCCCCCCCCCTTTTTTTTTCCCTTTTTTTTTTCCTTCCCGGGGGTTTTTTTATTTTTTATTTTTTTTTTTTTTTTGGGAAAAAAAAACCCCCCCCCCCCGGGCCCTTTTTTTTTTCAAAGGGGAAAACCCTTAAAATTTTCCCCCGGTTTTTTAAAAATTTTTTTTTTTTTATTTTTGGGGTTTAAAAATTTTGGTTTTTTTTTGGGGGAAAAAAAACCCCCCTTTTTTTTTTTTTTTTTTTTAAAAAAATTTGGGCCCAAAAAAATTTAAAATTTTTTAAAAAATTCCCCCAATTTTTTTGGGGAAAAAAAAAATTTTTTTTTTTTTTAATTTTTTAAAAAAGGGGGAGAAAAAAACCCCAAAAAATTGGGTTAAAAAAGGGGGGCCCAAAAAAACCCCCCAAAAAAAAAAATTTTTTAAAAAAATTTTGGGGAAAAAAGGGGGGGGAAAAAAAAAAAATTTTTCCCCCAAAAACCCCCCCAAAATTCGGGAAAAATTTTTTTTTTAAAGGGGGGGCAAAGGTTTTTTTAAAAAAACCCAAAAAAAATTTTTTAAAAAACGGGGGTCCCCCCAAAAAAAAAAAAATTTTTTTTAAAAAAAATTCCCTTTTGGGGCCCCCCCGGGGAAAACCCCCTTTGGGCCCCCTTTTTGGGTTTTTTGGGGGGTTTTTTATTTTTTTTTAAAAGGGGCGGGATAAAATTTGTTCCCATTTCCCCCCGATTTTAAAAAAAAGGGAAATTTTTTTTTTTTAAAAAAATTTTTGGAAAAAAAAAAATTTTTTGGGGTTCCCCCCGGGGGTTTAAAATTTTTTTTTGGGGAAAAAAAGGGAAAAAAAAAACCCCCCAAAAAAAAAAAAATTTTAAAAAAGGAAAATTTTGGGGAAAAAAGGGGTTTTAAAAAAAAAAACTTTCCTTCAAACCCCCCAAGGTTAAAAAAATTTTTATCAAAAAAAAATCCCGGGAAAAAAAATTTTTTAAAAAAGGGGGGCCAATTTAAAAAAACCCCCCCTTTTTTTTTTTTAAAAAAAAAAGGGGTTGGTTTTTAAAATTTTTAAAAAAACCCCGGGGTTTTCTTTTTTTTAAGGGGGAAAAATTCCCCCCAAAAAAAAAAAAAAACCCTTTTTTTTCCAAAACCCCCAAAAAAACCCCAAAAATTTGGGGGGGAAAAAAAAAACCCC
>JAFIRS010000724.1:0-557500 GCA_018342105.1 Gonioctena quinquepunctata | reverse complement strand
TTTCCCAAACTGAATGAAAGAATCAAAGTTTTAAACTTTAACCCTGATGGTAGGCATGTGTGTCACCTTTTATCACATATTTTGGGCCTCCCCCTTCCATCTACACTCATGTGTGGAGGGGTACTCCCCTACTTCTCTGTATTCTTTTTTTCATTCGATATCTATAAATTGAAGGGTTTTTCTACCGGTGTGAAGTTAGCCACACCCACAGATATCTCGAAAAAAAAAAAAAAGTTAGGTCAATACACAGTTTTTACAAGGCAGAAAAGCGAAATTTTTCATAAAAATGAAGCAATTCAATCAAAAAAAATATCATCCCACCCCTTTACTACCCCCTTCTATCGTTTATCAGACCTGGAGAGATGTTTGGGGTAATTTCTGGAAAATAATTCAATATTTTTTGAAAAAGGTCCGAATTCTGCTTCTAGGATGTGTTTCCTGGGGAAAAAAAATTTAAATCGAATGCCACCCCCTTATAGTTTGCCCAGGCCTTCAAAATTGGTAGGGGTAGTTTCTAGGAAATAATTCAATAACTTTCCCAAATTAAAGAGTACCGCATTATGCTTTCAGGATGTGTTTTTTGGGAAAAAAAAAAATAAATGAAACCCCCCTTATAGTTTGTCAGCCCTTCGGAGGGTGGTAGAGGTAGTTTCTGGAAAATAATTCAATAACTTACCTAAATGAAAGAGTACCGCATTCTGTTTCAGGATGTGTTTCATGAAAAAAAAAAATATATAAAAATCCACCCCCTCTTATGGTTTGTCACCCCTTTCCCAAGGGGGGTGGTAAAGAAGTAGTTTCTAAAAAATAATTCAATAATTTTCCCTAAATGAAAATTACCGCATTCCCCGGGATGTGTTTTTTGGGAAGGGAAATAAATCAATAACCCCTTTTATAGTTTGTCAGCCCTTCCGAGGGGTTAGGGGAAAGGTAGTTTCTGGAAAAAAAATTCCCAATTCTTTCCTAAATTGAAGAGTCCCAAATTCCCCCTTTAGGATGTGTGTTTTTTTTAAAGGGAAAAAAAAAACCCGAATCCATCCCCTTATATTTTGTCAGCCCTTTCCCAAGAGGGTGGTGGGGGGGGTAGTTTCTGGAAAATAATTAATAACTTTCCTAAATGAAAGGTAAAATTCTGTTTTCCCAGGATGTGTTTCTTGAAAAGGGAAAATAAATCGAAGACCCCCCCCTTATGGTTTGCCCAAGCTCTTCAGAGGGGTGGTAGGGGGTAGTTTCTGGAAAAAATTCAATAACTTTCCTTAATGGAAGGGTCCGCATTCTGCCCCTAGGATGTGTTTCAGGGAAGGAAAAATGAATCGAATGGCACCCCCCTTCAGTTTGTCACCCCTTTCCCAAGGGGGGTGGTAGAAGGGGTAGTTTCTGGAAAAAAATTAATAACTTTCCTAAATGAAAAGAGTCCCACTTTTCTGCTTCAGGATGTGTTTTCATAAAGGGAAAAAAATAAATCAAAATCCATCTCCCTTGTTTTTGGGCCTTAAAGGGGAAGGGGTGGTAGGGGCGGTGGTTTCTGGAAAATAATTAAATTTTTCCCTAAATGAAAAAAATTCCCCAAAATTCTGTTTCCCAGGTTTGTGTTTCTTGAAGAAAAAAAAAACCCGAATGCCCCCCCCTTACTTTTTCCCCAGCCCTTCAGAGGGGTGGTAGGGGGGGAAATTTCGGGAAAAAATAATTCAATAATTTTCCCTAAATGAAAAAATTCCCCATTCTGTTTCCCAGGATGTGTGTTCTTGAAGGAAAAGGGAATCGAATGACACCCCTCTTATAGTTTGTAAACCCTTGGGGTGGTAGGGGGGGGTAATTTCGGGGAAATAATTCAATAACCCCAAATTGAAATTCCGCATTCTGCCTTCGAAATGTTTTTTTCTTGAAGGAAAAAAAAATCTAATCCCACCCCCCCCTTTAGGTTTGCCCAGCCTTTCCCAGGGGGGGTGGTGGGGTTAGTTTCTGGAAAAATTTAATCTTTCCTAAATGAAAGGTACCGCATTCTGCTTTCAAGATGTGTTTTCTTGAAAGGAAAATAAATCAAAAGACACCCCTTATATTTTTTAAAAAGCTCTTCAGAGGGGGTGGGGAGGTAGTTTCTGGAAAAATTAATAATTTTCCCCCTTAAGGGAAAGGGGTTACCGCATTCTGCTCCTAGGATGTGTTTCATAAAGGGAAAAAATGAATCTTATGGCACCCCCTTCGTTTGACAGCCCTTCGGGGGGTGGTAGGGGGGTAGTTTCTGGAAAAAAATTTCCCATGCTTTCCTAAATGAAGAGTACCGCATTCTGCTTCTAGGATGTGTTTCATAAAGGGGAAAAAAATGAATAATCTATCTCCCTTGTAGTTTGTCGGGCCCTTTCCCAGGGGGGTGGTGGGGCCCCTTAGTTTCTGGAAAAAAAATTAATCTTTCCAAATAAAAGAGTCCCGCATTCTGCTTTCAGGATGTGTTTCTTAAAAGAAAATGAACCCAATGACCCCCCCTTACAGTTTGCCCCAGCCCTTCCAGGGGGGTGGTAGGGGGGTAGTTTCGGGAAAATAATTAAATTTTTCCCTAAATAAAAGAGTACCGCTTCTCCTTCTAGGATTTTTTTATAAAGGGAAAATTTCGGATGCCACCCCCTTATAGTTGTTAATTATTTTTGGGGAAGCCCCTTTCCCCCTCTGAAAACAAAAAGGGAAATCATTTTTTCTTCAAAACCTCCTAAAAACAGAATGGGCCCTTTTCCCTTTGGGAAAGATGAAATTATTTTAAAAACCCTCCCACCCTCTAAAACTAAAAATATAAAAAGGGGATCATTGATTTTTTTTCCTTCAAAAAACACATCCTGAGCAAATGGGGTTATCTTTTTAAAAAATTTTTGAACTTCAAAAATTACCCCCCTACCCCCCTCTAAAGGGGGAATATATAAAAAAGGGATGGCATTCGTTTAAGTTTTTCCTTCATGAAACATCTAATTGAAATCCAATTTGAAAGTTAAGTTTTTCCCCAAAAACCACCCCAAAGGAATTGAAAACTATAAAAAGGAGGTTTCATTTTTCCTTCCAAATGCCCCCAATCCTAAAAACAAAATGGGGTCTTTACAAAATTAAAAAACCCCCCTCGAAAAGGGGAACCAAACAAATGGAATGGCATTGAAATTTTCCCAAAAACATCCTAAAGCGGAATGGGGTCCTCTTAAATTTGGGGGAAAGGGGTTAAATTTTTTCCCAGAAACTCCCTCTACCCACCTCGGGAGCGAAAAACGGGGGGGATGCCATTGGGATTTCTTTCGAAACACCCCAAAACTGGGGTGCCCGGGGGGGGAAAAATTTGGGAAATATTTTCGGGAAATACCTCCCCACCCCTCTGAAACTGACAAAAAAAGGGTTCTTTCCCTTTCCCCAAAACCGTCGAAACGGTGCTCTTTCGTTATAAAAGTTGAATTTTAAAAAATTCCCCTTACCCCCTCTGAATATTTGAAAAAAAATGACTTAATTTATTTTCCTTCAAAAAACCCATTTCAAAGGAAAAAAGGGGGTTTGCTCCCCCAATTTTGGGAAAAGGTTATTAAATTTTTTCCAAAAATTCCCCCCATCCGCCCCCCAAAGGGGTGAAAAAAAGGAAGGGTGTCATTCGTTTCTTTTCCCTTCGGGAAAAACCCATCCGGGAAAACAAAATGCGAAACTTTTTCTTTTGGAAAAGTTTTTAAATTTTTTTCAAATTTCCCCTCTCCCACCCTCAAAAAGGGACGGGAAAACCCGTGGGGGGGTGTCATTTATTTTTTTTCAGAAACATCCGGGAAATTGACCCCCTTTTTTTAAAAAAGGGTTTTTGGTATTTTCAAAAATTTCCGCCCTACCACCCCTCTAAAACCTTGACGAATACGGGGGGAATGGCATTCGGTTGTTCCCCTTCCCGGGAAACACCCGGAAACAGAATGCGGTCTTTTTTCATTTAGGGAAGAGTTTTTAAATTATTTTCCAGAAATCCCCCTTCTACCACCCTCTAAAAAGGGTGACAAATTTTGAAGGGATGCCATTCGATTCATTCTTTTTCATAAAAGCACCCTGGGAAATGGGTCCCTTTCCTTGGGAAGGTTAATTATTTCAAAAACTCCCCCTCCCCCCCCTCTGAAGGCGGACAAAGGGGGGGTGTTTTCGATTATTTTTCCTTAAAGAAAAAATCCTAAAAACGGAATCCCGGTTTTTTCTTTGGGAAGGGTTAAAGTTATTTTCAAAACCCCCCACCCCCTCTGAGGGCCTGACAAACTATAAAAGGGGTTATTTTTTTTTAAAGGAAACACATCCTGGGGAATGGGGTGCTCTTTTTTTAGGAAAGTAATTGGTTTTTTTCCCAAAAACCCCCCCTCTCCCCCCTAAAAGGGGGGCTGACAAATTTGGGGTGTTTTTGGGTTTATTTCCCCTTCGAAACACATCCTGGGTAAAAGGGGGGGTACTTTTTTCTTTTAAAAAAAGTTTTGGTTTTTTGCGAAACTCCCCCTTTTTAAAAAGGGGTGACAAACCATAAGAGGATGGCATTCGATTATTTTCCTTCATGAAACACCCTAGAAGCGAATGCGGTCTCTTTCATTTAGGTAAAGTTATTGAATTTTTTTCCCGAAATCCCCCCTCTACCACCCCCCGGGGGGCCCAAACTAAAGGGGGGTGGATTTTTTCCAAAAACCCCGGCGGGGTACCTTTTGGGAAAGTTATTGAATTTTTTCCCTGAAACTCCCCTACCCCCTCTGACCTAAAACTATGGGGGGATGGCATTCGATTTATTTTCCCTCGAAACCATCCTAAAGGGGGAATTCGGTCTCTTTCTTTTTGGAAAGTTATTGAATTATTTTCCGGCTCCCCATATCATCTCAGGTCTGATAAACGATAAAAAGGGGTGTGGAAAAGGGGTGGGATGATATTTTTTTATTATTTGCTTCATTTTATAAAAAAAATTTCGCGTTATTCGTTTTGTAAAGCTGAAAATGTATTGACCTAATTTTTTTTTCTTCGGTATATCTGTGGATGTGGCTAACTTCACCCCGGGTAATAGTATGCCTCAATATTTTTATTTTCTCTTATTATGTCAATGCTATATATATATTAATTATTTTAACAACTCAACTATGCTTTTTTCCATTTAAATTTGGTTTGCAAAGGTATTATTCAGTTATTTCTCCCTCAATAATGGATTAAATAATCAATCTACTTTCGGAATTCATGCCTATTCTTGAGAAAAGTTTCTATGTTTTTAAATATACAATGTTTCATTGGGATCCATGATAGAACTCAATGTTTTTGTGCCCCCAAAGGGAGGGTTTGTGTTGTATTGGGTTATAAATCTTTATCATCATCTATGATAGTGCTCTTTATTTTCAATTCTATACATATCATGTGAATGCTTCTGAAAGAGTTCATCTTCCTGAAAATTTTACCACCATTCTCAACTATTTTCTTGTAATCCTCAATGTCAATTGATTCTTTATCTAATTTTTCCCCCCTTTGGCTCTCTTTCTTCTGTTGCTAGAGATTGAACTGGTTTTTTTCGCACCTGTACCAAAAAAACTAATTATTGGATCTTTGGGGAAAACTCATCTTTGGTTCCCCAAGACTGAATTTTTCAGGTATCCCGATTTTGTTCAATGTAATTAATTGTCGAATCTATTTATATTGGTGCTGATAATCAAAAAAATTGTGGGATTTTTTTCAAATTAGAAATCTGTATCGGTGTGACAAAGCTTCTGCCCAAATTTTTTCTTTATACATCCATGTAAAAATCTCACAGTCTTGGAAAATTTCCCAAAACACAGAATCCCAAATACAGTGGTTTGTCGTAAACTTTCCCTTTTCCCATTTGAATCGAAAAAAATTTTCTTAAAATTGTGAAACGGTTTTGGTCGTGCAATCAGGCCCCCCCCCATACTTCTGGGATTCTGCCTTTAACAAGCCTCAATCGACCCTATTGTCAACGTTTTCCATCGTTTGCCAAAAACTCATTGTTCATCAACTAAAATCTTTCTCAGCTTATTATTAGATCTTTCGCATTTGAGTGTTGAGATCGATGTAAGGGCTTCATCAAATGACTGCTTGAATCTTAGGATTCTATGGTATCATAACAATCAAACCATTATTGACAGCCTTTTTTCAAGTTTTATAATGAAACATACTTTCGCTTATCATTAAAATTTTGGGTCAATTTTGGAAATTTTTTGCTTTTAAATTTGGTGGCACTATTTTGAAAAGGAAGGTCAAATGTTTATCGTGCAATTCTTGAGGATAATGTATGTAAACTTAAAGGACATATCCATATGGATTTGTCTGCCACAGCCATAATGTCTAAATTTGTGCTTTTTTCCCGAGTTACCCAAAGTGAAATCAGATGTAGGAATTTTTGTGAATACTATGCCCCATAAAAATTTTAAACATCAAATAGAAATGAATGATGATTGCTCATTGGGATCGAAATCAGGCAGAAACTTATTATTTGCTATATCTTCCTATCGCTACATTGACTAATACCCCCCGGTTTTTTAAAAAAATTTACCCTATCAATGTCAGTTAGCAGTTCAAGTTCAATATTTGTATATTTCCACATTGCCCCAAGATAATCCAGGTGCAGTATAATATTGAGCTGGACCCAACTTATAATCAAACAAATCCGTCTAAAATTCTCAAAAATATCACTAGTAGTAGGACATCAGATTTTAAATAAAATCGAATATTCCCCAAAGACTCTTACATTCAAATAGTGCCCAAACATTCGGCTCTCATATTCTTTCTCTGATACATGTTCCTCATTCAAATTGTCATAAAACTGATTTTTGTCGGTAAATTAGGATAATCAATTTATGATTTGCCCCAAAAACTTTGGGAAAACCCTTTCTGCCTCATTAAATTAAATTTTTTTTCTTTATCGGGAAAACTTTTAACATTTTAAAATTGCTTATCCTAAAATTTCCCCCAATTTTTCTAATGAATTTGACGAACTTGAAGCTATCTATAAATCTCATTTTCAAAAATTTTTTTTAATTTTTCCTTCTTTACTTTGTAGCTATGTGTGTGAGATGTTTTGTAAACGTGTATTTTTTCCAGTTTGGGGAATAACATCAACCTTATCCTTTTCCTCATACAATTCTTTAATGAACATATGGCAATCCCCTCAATATGGCATATAATGGGGATGAAATTTGGTATTTTGAAATTTAAATTCAGGCAGAGTGCCTGCTGGATATCTTTTTTTTTTCCCCGTGAGATGGCAGTGATCTCTGCTCTAACATCCCTTCTGTGAAAGGTTTTCACAAAACCACAAGTGGTGGCATTTAAATTCCCCTTTTCCCCTTCTGGGGTTTTTTTAGTCTTTGGTTTGCATACCTCAAATGATTATTATATATATTCCTTAAATCTTCTTCTATTCGCATTTTGGGGAAAAATTTTTTCCCCATCAGCACCTCTTTTGAAAAAAATTTCGTTTTTATCATCAAAGTTTTATCAGATAAGCAAATGAGTAAGCTTCGTGTTGGAAGGTTCTATTCTTACGCGGTTCGGGTTCGGGTTCGGTGGTTTGTATAGGGTTCAGAATCGATTCAAAATCTATATACACAAAGGTCATTTATTTTTTCTTTCGAAATTTTCAAACATTTTATTACCGGGAACCCTTTTCCCAAATTTATTTATTCTGAAATCGTTTTCGGTCTGTTGTCAACATGATTACAATCGGATTGGTGACGCCCGTAATCGCTCATTCGAAAAATACAATAAACATCCATCACAGAAATATTTTTTTTTGTTCATGAGTAAATTTGACTTGACCCAATCTTGGGGATCTTTTTCCCAAAAATAATGACTATTTCCCACCCCTCTGTGATAAGCAATAAATTGACATGTCTTCTGAGTTTTCTCTGAGAGTATCCGGAAAAACACCTCTTTGACTCTCTTATTCTCAATCTTAGATTCCCAAAACCCTAAACATTGACTGAAATATCTTCAAATCTCAAACATTTTTTTTCCGTAATTTTACTGGAAAATCCCTCCTGTTACATTCAAGACGTCTTAATGTGGATGGATGACACCTCCGATACTTTTTATTAGTGGGGAATAATGCAATGTCACGGCCCCTGCAAAGCAGCATTGGTCTTCATTTTTATGTTGACAACACCTTTTCTTCTCTCAATGAATTCGGGAAATTTCTGTATGATGATCCCCCAAATGGACTGTTTTTGTTTATGTTCCCCCAAGGAAAATAATTTTCTCGCAACTCCATCCTGAAAATTACTTTTATTAAACCTTTCATCATTTTTCAACAATTATAACTACAAACCTGAAAACGCTCCTCAAACTCCCTTTTGGGGAAAAAGTGAAACCCTCAAAAAATCCATTCAAATCTTGATCGATCGCTTCGATTGGAGGGTTTAATGATTTTTTATCTGTCAATTCCTGTGTTTGAATGACATAACTTAAATACTTCCATGTTGACCTTGATGGGTTGTGGGGATGTTTTTAACTCGAGTTCTTTGGGCTTAATATCGTTGAAAAAAAAGGGGCATACTCTGTATACATTTCTCACTAGATCTCTGTGGCTGGAAATGGGGTTTTTAATGGGGGGTACACCACCCCCAAGTGAACCTAATTCGTCCTGTGTGCGGTGTTCTTTTTTGGAGTTGACTTGACAATATGGAAATCCCTTACAACAATTACATGTATAGAGTGGTGCAGGTGGTGAGTCATCGCCATTTTCAATTTCTCGTTTCATGAAGGACCTCCCGGAATTTCCCCTTGATGTCGCAAGTTTCACACGGGAAAACTCTAAAAATCCCACTACACACCGACTTGTTTTAATGCTCCCGGAGGAGACACTGATTCAAATATTTCTCCCGGGAAAATTTCGTAAAAAAACCCCACCTAAAAAAGTCCGATCGATGCCAATTTTATGGATTTTGAGGAGATTCTCTTGATATTCCGCCTCATCAATACTCGCAGTTCACTCTTGCTCTCTCCCGGGGCAAACGCCCTCCTCGCTTGGAAATAAAAGGGTTCAGAGGGCATGACTACCAGAATATGTATCCACACCACAACTTTAGTCAGGTAAAAAAAAAATCGAGATCAAATCTTAAGGGTTGGGAAAAATCCCAACATCAAAAATCAAAGGGCAAATCTCCCAAAATCAAAAATTAATGTTATGAATCTTGGGGCATATTCAAAGGGCAAAACTGGTCGAATCTCAAAGTCGAAAACCCCAAAAATTTAAAAAATCAATGACAAAATTCAAAGTCAAATCTCAAAGGTCAAACACACACACACCCACCTGCAACTATTAAAGGTCACACGTGACGCCCCAGTGGTGGGGGAGGGAGAACGCAAATCTCCTCAATATATATATATATATATATATATATATATATATATATATTCAGCTGCCTCAACAGACCTTCTAAAACAAATTCCTGAAAACTTTCGCGTTTCTCCTTCCTTTGATTTTCTTCGTTTGTTTCTTTTGTTTATGCCGCTCTCCCCGCTTCCTGTTCCCCCAATCAATCCTTACCCCTTACCCCTTTATCACGTTTCCCCTACCCCCGTTATCCCATTATACCGCTATTATCCTTTTTCAGCAACCCGCTACCCCGCTATCCTACTACCCCGCTATCCATACCGCTATGCCGTTATCCTTTTCTCACTAAACCGTTTCCTTATGGTGGCAAAAATATTCTCTGTTTTCAAATATCTCTTTCCAATTTTTTCATGGCTATCGGTTTAACATTAGAAGTTGATGCGCTGCAGCCCGGGGATTAAAGTAAAATGGAAAAAAAAACTTCTGAAAGAAACATTCTCAAATTGAATTTGAAAAATATTTTTTTGGGGAAGTAGTTGTTTCTGTGAGACATTCTTTAAAAAATAATTTATTTTATCTGGATTTTTCAATTCACAAAAAATATTTCTATTCAATTTCAATTGAGAATGTTCAATATGAATACCCCAAAAAGGGGTTATCTTAAAAAACGGAAGATAGTAAAAAATTATCTTTCAGTCGCAGATGATTATCGTTTTGAAACCCTTTATTTTAAAACAAAAAAAAAAAACTCTCCTGGCCTTATTTTTCAAAAAAAATAATCAACCAAATAATATGTCGTTCGTTATGATCGAGTGCACACAAAAAAATTTTTTCATTTTTTTGTTTTCCCGTTTTCCCCCTTTAAATTTTTCGTTTTTTTTTTTTAAAACTTTTTTCTACCATAACGAAAAAGAAAAAAAGGGAAAAAACGCTATCCATCGTTCTTCGTGGGTTATGGTTTCAAGTTCATACAAAACCCCCATAAAAGTCACTTTCCCGAATTTTCCTATTTTTCCAATTTTTAATTTTTTTTTTAAAAACCCCTCCGTCTATTGAGAACATTATTAAAAAAAATTGAAATCTGTCAGCCGTTCTCGGTTTTTCCTTAGCAACACAATTTGACGTTTTTTATTTTATTTTCTCCTCCTCATGGAAGCACCCCCCTTCCCTAATTATCGAGGTGAATATAAACTCCGGGACATGAAATACTGGTAAACCTTCGGTTTAACCCTATAAACAAAGCAAAACCCTTGATCGAAAAAAAAAAAACCTAGCCCGTGAAAATTGTCGTAAATTTGTCTGAATACAAAACTTGGTAGGTTTTTTTTTTTTATGGGTTTTGGGTGTTAACTTTATGAAGTTAGCACTGCCACTATAAAATTTCAGTGAAAGTCAATTTCAGAAAAATTGTTATTAATTTTGCGAAAATTTTCGAAATTCTTTAACATAACAAAAAAAGCACTAAAATAGATTTTGATTAAAATCTACATCTTTTTTATACAACATCGGTTTATATAATATAACTGGAATGGGAAAATATATTTTTTTTGATTTCGAATTTTTTAAAAATTTTTAAAAGATATTAATTCTAAAATTCCAATTTTTTTAATAATGCTCATTGTATATCCCGAAAAATTTTTTTACAACCGAAAATTCATTTAACGTTGTCGAAAACAAACACAAATTGTCGTGCAAATTTTGAATTTTCCGAAACAATAAAACACGAGAACGATTAATTAATTTAAAATTCCCTTTTATTTTCAAATACACCCTATATCTTGGGTTAATTTTTTTCAGACTTAAATTCCTTTAAAGGGTTTTCGAAAAATATAATTGTCTGTAGATTTCGAAATTTCTTGAACGAAGAACGGCGCCCTTTTTTTTTTAAAATTTGGCTGTGCTAACTTGATATCAAGTTAGCACTGCATAAAAAAAAGTAGTCAATATCAATATATTTTTATGAAAATTTTTCAAAAAAAATTGTCGAAATACATTCGACATGATAAAAAAAAAACATATTTTATAGAACATATAATCATTTTTTTTTATTTTCAGCAACGCTCACTGTGTTCAGTTAACTTTTTTTTACCCCAAAAATCCAACAATTGTCGAATGACCCAAAAAATAATTGTCGTGCAAATTTTGAATTTTCGAAGCAAAAAACGGCGCCCTTTTTTTCTTAGGGGTGGTTTTTTAATTTGATAAGTTAAAACCGCCACTATAATAAATTGACGAACTATTCAATATCAATATATTTTTAAAGAAAATTTTTCGAATAATTGTGGAAATACATTCAACATGTTTAAAAAAAAATATTTTATAGAACTTTTGATATTTCAGCAATGTTCCCTTGAACATTTTTTCTTTAAAAAACTCATCTAACAATTGTCGGTAACAAAAAATAATTTTCTCAAAAAAATTTAATTAATTGAAGCGAAGAAAAAAAGTTTTACGATAATTAAAGGTCTCTTTTTTAAATCTGTATCCCCGGTTGAATTTGTTTTTTTTGACCAAAATTCAATTTT
This sequence comes from Gonioctena quinquepunctata, assembly GCA_018342105.1. Taxonomy (NCBI): domain Eukaryota; kingdom Metazoa; phylum Arthropoda; class Insecta; order Coleoptera; family Chrysomelidae; genus Gonioctena; species Gonioctena quinquepunctata. Next base: position 545,671 of record JAFIRS010000724.1, on the reverse strand, counting down.
TAATTGTCGAATAAAATTTTTGTCGGGGGAAATTTTGTTTTGGGGCAGAAAAACGACCAAAATTTTTTTTTTCTAACGATATTAAGTTAGCACTGCCCTAAAATAAATCGTCGAACATGGGTCAATTTTGAACATTTTTATGATTTTTGCAACGCTCATTGTGTATAGTTGAATTTTTTTTCTTACAGTAAAGAACTCACCTAACAATTTCGGAAAAAACAAAAAAGTGTCGTGCATTTTTTTGAATTTCCGAACAAAAAAAAAAGGTAGGGAACGATGAATTCATTAAATTTCCCCTTTTTTTGAAATGACCTTGTATCTCGTGAATATTGGTAAACCCTAAAATTTTTGAGATACCAAAACATAATTATCGTGAAAATTTTTTGAATTTTCTAAAGCAAAAAAAAGGTTGATAACGATGAATCAATTTAAAATTTCCCTTTTTTTTGAAATCCCGCTGTATCTCGTTGGACATTTTTTTTTTCGACCAAACCAACAATTGTGAATGCCCAAAACTAATCGCTGAATTTTGAATTTCCTGAAGCAGAAGAACGGCTCGTATTTTTTTTCCCAAAAGGGGTGGGTTTTTAACTGCTTCTGCTTCAGGGAAAACAAAACCCACGACAATTATGTTTGGTGATTCGACAATTGTCAAGTGGTTTTTGGGTGTAAAAAAAAACTTCAACTGATAAAACTGACATTGCTGAAATATCTAAAATGCTTATACAAGTTGAGTCAAGATTTTGACAAACTTCAGGAGGGGATTCCTCATAATATTCTAAAATGAATTGTCCCAAAAAAATATATGTCAGGAAACGCTTCGTTTCCAAGATACAAGGGGTTAAAGTTTTATTTTTATTTTTTGTTATTATTGTCACTCGTAGGGGCGCCCCTACACGTCTTTTTTTTTTGAAGATTCATAACTATTTTGAGCGTACTTCTAGCAAATTTTTTAGTAAAAAAAAAAAATTTCCCCTATCATATCTACGTAAAAAAACTATCCTTGTTACAAGTCGATTATTTGATAGTCGATGCGTGTTGAAGTTAATCCATTATATTGCATTTTTTTACAGAATGCGGAAATGTTTTACGTTTTAAATAAGTAGTTTTGGTAATTTCATATTATGTGACAGTTAAAACGTTTTTTTGTTTTTTTGAAGTTTCTGTGGTTTAAAAACACTAATTTTGAAAAAAAGGATTATTTAAAAATAATGCTCATTTACCGATAAGCATTTATTTCGTTTATCTTTGAGGAGGGAATGCGCGCAACAAGACATTTACCGGGCGATTTCCTAATCAGTTTACTCCCTTCACCCCAACATTTGCCAGTCTCTACCGTCTTTTGGCAGAAACGGAAAGGGTTTTAAAAGGGGGCGTGATATTATTGGAAGACCACGAGCGTGAAAAATTGGGAAGAAGCTGTTTTAAACCTCTCGAGGAGAATCAAAAAAAGTACAAGAAAAATTGCGACCCAATTCTACTCAGTCCACAGTTTGGAGAATTTACCCCGATCAAAAATTTTTACCCATACCATATTCAAGGGTACAAGCTCTTCTGCCCGAGACTTTTTCCCCCCCGCATTACTATTTTCAGTGGTTTTGAAAATTGTCAAATCCCCAATTTCAAAAGATATCTAAACTTTCAAACAACCATGTTTGGGCTCTAGAAAAACCGCCCGTTAGTAAAGACATTATCAGTATCAATTTTCTGGAAATGTATGGGCGGCAATAATTTATAATTACTTGATAGGCCTTTCTTTCTTCCGTTCCGACTGAATGCGCAACTTACGGAGACTTTTTTTTGAAAATGTTTCCGATACTACTTCAGAATGTACCATTAGAAATTCGTATCCGCATGTGGTTTATGCATGATGGGGCTCCGGCCCCTTTTAGCGTTAAAGGGGAATTTTTCCTGTCTATCAAATCGATGGATCGATAGGGTGTAAAAAACCTAACCAGGCATGGGCACCAAGGTCCCCAGATCTGAACCTGCTAGATTTTCATTATTGGGGACATTTGAAGTCCCCTAGTTTATATAACCCCAATGAAACGAGGAAGATCTAAGAAACCAATAGTGACGCCTGTGAACAATAAAAAAACCCAACCAATTTTTTTTTGAGCGGGTCGAGATTCAATGACTAGAGACTCCTGTATCTTCACTAAAGGTGGACACTTTGAACAATTTATTTGAATACAATTTAGTTCCTTTTTTTTTATTTTATAATGGGTTTTTATTAAAATTTCTTGAAATAAAATGTTGATATTTCTTGCAAATTTTATTAAAAAAATAAATTTTTTGCACCCGGTTCAAAAACTTTTCAAACAGTAAAATAAATAGAAAGGTGGCCCCCCTAAAAAAAAACCAAAACTACTTCTTAAACGTAAATTTTTTTTTAAAAAGCATTCTTGTAAAAAAATGCAAAAAAACTTCAACCGCATCGATTATAAAAATAATCGACAAATTTTCAAGTCAAATATCTAAAAAACGGTTCTTATAGCGACTTGAAAAAGGGAGAGGAGGGAATTTTTTTTTTTTCGAAAATGTCCTGAAGTCCCAAAAAAAGTTGGGAATCTTCAAAAAAAAAAAAGACGTGTGGTGGCCCCCCACGGAAAGGCAAAAAAACCCGGGTTCAAAATTCGACACCTCAAAAACCCTCAACACCAATTTTCGTTTAATTAAAGTCAATTTTTTCAAAGTTATTTAAAAAAAAAAAATGAAAATGAAAAACCCCTTTTCTTGAAAAAAAAGCGTTTGGGCATATATTTTTTTGGACAATTCATATTAGAATATTGGGGGAATCCCCCCTGAAGTTTATCAAAATACTTCTGACTCACCCTTTATGTTCTACAAAATATATTATGTGTATGTTTATGATGTTGAATGTATTTCGACAAAATTTTACTAAAATATTTTGATATCCGTCAGGTTCATAATTTACTACCCTACATTTCTTTTTGATATCAAGTTAGCCGCCAAAAAAGAAAAAAAATGTCCCCTTCTATTGCTTAAAAAAATTAAAAAAATTCAAAAAACTTAAGTTTTGCGGTAATTCGACAATTGTTAAATGAATTCTAAAAAGGAATAAACTATATTCAACTGGTATTTTAAAAAAAAAGGGATTTTTCAATAACCTCTTTCTTTACTTGGGGAAAATCAAAATTTGCCCACAAATATGTTTTGGTTTCAATTGTTAGGTGAAGGCTATAAGAAAACTGGGAACTGATCCACAGTGAACGTTTTTGAAATATAATAAAATGCTTATATGTTCTATAAAATATGTTTTTTATTTTTCATGTTAAATGTATTTCAAAAATTATTCAACAAATTTTCTAAAAACATATTTGATATTTACAAAGGGGTAAAAGGGCCACTGTTTTTTTTTATTCCGAATGTATCTCGGAACTCCGACTTGACATTTGGGAATTATATAATTCCGTCTTAGTTTTTGGAATTCCATAACATCTCGGAATATATAATTCCGCTTAGTATTTCAATTCCGACTAACTTCGGGTTATATAGTCGTAATTGAAATACTAATTAATTTCCCGAGATTGAGTCAATTATTAATTCAGATTTTAAAAATCTACCCCCAGATCTAAGTGGGAATTATAAAAAAATTCTACCCTTGAAATATTCGACTCAAGTTTATGAATTTATTGTGCCGGCTAATTGATATCAAGTTAGCATAGCCCCCCTTAAAAAAAAAATGTGCCGTTCTTCGCTGGGAATTTAAAATATCCGACAATTATGTTTTGGTCATTCGAAAATTTTTAGGTAAATTTTTTTAGCTGGAAAAATGATATTTAACCGAAATGGGTTAAAAAAAAATTAATTAAATTTAAACGTTCTCAGGCGTTTTTTTTTTTTTTCGAAATAAAAATTTTCACGACAATTATCTTTTTTTTGGGGAAAAAACATTCTCAATTTAATATTAATGAAAGATTTTTTTTTAAATTTTTTTGATTTAAAAAAAAAAATTTTTTTTATGTATACAATGAAATTGTTGAAAATTTTAATTTTAAAAAAAATCATCTTTACAAAAAAAAATTTTGAAATTCAATTCAAAATTTTAATCATATTTTTGCCTTTCTTTTAAAATGCACAAAAACATATGAATTATATGAATGCGATGTTGCCAATATAAATTTTTTTTCGGACCCAGGAAATAAAAAAAGGAACCTATATTTTTTTAAAATCAATTTTAGTGCATTTTTTATGTTTAAATTTTGACAATTATACGACGAATATTAATAACAATATTTCTGAAATTCAACTTTCCTCGTAAATTTACCCTGGATGAAATATCAAGTTGACAACCTCTTAAAAAAAAAAAAAGCCGACCAATTTTTTTGTATTAACGACAAATTTTCGACAATTATTCGAACTATTGGGGTTGGTTTTCGATTTTCGAGCAATGGGTTTTCTAACTTTATAGGTCTGTTTTATGGGGTTGGCCCGTAAAATGCACCCCCACCATCGTAAACTCGATTTTTTCGGCAAATCAATTGGGGTTATTTCTATTATTGTTCCTGTTTTTTTTGTTTCCCTTTTTCCTATTGATCCTGTTGTTCTTATTGTTTCTGTTGTTTGTGTATTCCTGAAAGTTCCCTGTTTTATTGATTTTGTTGATTTTGATATCAGATATCAGTCTCAAAACATCCCGACAAATATACCAGAAAAAAATTTAAATAGTACTGATGGTTGGAGAAGGTACGAGGTCTTGTTGCCCAGAATTTCTCGAAGATACCCACTTGATACTCAATCACTCTGGAACAGTTTTCAAAATTTACAACCAGTTCGAGAACCGGCCAAGTAATGAAGGTGAGGATATTTGAAATGTATATCAGCCGATCCCCATATAAATTTGTCCTTCAACTCAATATGTGAAACTGAATAGATAGTTATTTGTTCATTTCGGCAGAATGCATCCAACTTCTGGAAGAATTACTTTGGTTTGGGGAATAAATTAATTATTCAGTTGGACAGTTCACCTCTTACAACTACGGGATAAAAGGTATGGCTGAATAGATCCCTCGTAAAAATTGAATAGGACCTAATAGCCCTCTCGTGTTTGGGCCCCTCCACGTTTCCCTGATCTCACTACATTTTTTGTGGGAACCATGAAAAATGAAATGTATAGGAATAGAATAGGCCCACTTCTCGAGAAGATCTCGCGCGAAATTGAGGCATTCAGAAGTTACACCTGGGGAACTAAGAAATAGTTATAAACAATAGAAAACGAAAAGAAAAATATATCCTCTTCGAGGATAGAAACAAAAATATCTTGAAAAATGTTGAACGTTTGAAAATAATTTCAAATATTTATGAATATTGGAAAATAGTCGAGATTGTCCCACGCCTCTTGAGAAATGAAATCCCCTTAATGATGAATAAATTCAAATGTAATCTACAAAAGATTTTAATCAATTTTAATGACAATTATTAAGATTTCTCGATGGTGTTTGGTTGTTATAATTGGGTCGAAATTATTTTGTCCAGAATTCAATTCCCTCAGAAAATTATATTCTAAAGTTTGTGTCGTGGTTTAATTTTGCTGGTCGTAGTTTAATCTCTGCATGCGTGCAGTATATATAACTCATGGAGCCCTAGTTGCATTTTCAGCATTTCCCTCAGTCCTGAGAGTTTCATCATTCTACCTCGATAGTTACGGTAGTTACGGGGGGTGCTTCCATGAAAAGTGAGACAATTTCAATTTTCAGAACTGAAATTTTTTTCAGGTAAAGGTGTATCGATAGTAAGTTGGGGGTTCTTATCCGAATCTGAAGGAATTTTGAGCCCATATTGCGCCCTAATATGATTTATCGTAAATGGTAGTTCCCTCACGACTGGCGGGCGGTGTATATTACTAAGCCAAGGTCATCAAGAAAACCTGGCCGGATCAAACCCAAATTGAAGGGGAAAGGCCTTTCGAAATATTAAAAGAAATATACAATAAAATATTATTAAAACAAGAAAGAATAATATAGTACACTATTTATTTAATTTTGGTTCTTTAAGTTCTATAAAAAAAATGAAAAAACATGACATATTATGATGCATATTATTACACCTACACAAAACATAAACAAATACCAAAAATAAATTTAAATATGAAGTTGTAAAGTAATTTGAAGGATAAATTCTACTCTCCGCTTCTTTTTTGTTTTGCAAATCGTTTAATACATTCTAGGGATAATCAACATTTTTATCGTCTTAGAGTTGAAAACTTTTTTTCCGAACTGGCAACGCTAATGGGTGAAAAACAGAGAATATTTGAAAAATGTATAAATTATCGGGAATATTCTTTATGGGTATGAATATTGATTTAGGGCTGAGGGGCTTGGCCGATGAATCACCCGAACTTTTCTTTTCCACGAACCAGGAACCCCAAAAAAAATTACAGAATAATATATATATATTTTATATATATATATAATATAATATATATATATATATATTGTTTTGATAAAAAATGATTGGGGTCTATTTTTTTATTTTGTATTTATTTATTTATTTTCACAATCAGACATCATAACCAAAAAAAATACTTTTGTCTTTCTAATTTTACTATTTTCAAATCTTTTTAGCTAGTTGCGCTTTGAATTTAATTTAATATGTTGATAAATAAATACCCATATAAATATTTCTTATGTCCGGTTTGTATTTTACCTTTTTTCATTGCCCTTTTCCCTTTTTCACTTTACCTCAGCTAACTCAATCGGTACCCTATGGAATCTCAGGAGCCCAGTTCTACTGGGATCCCTCTATTAGTGTTCTTGCTCCAGTTTCGAAAATGGCAAAATTGTTATGATCAAACATTGAAAATAAATGCAGAAATTCATCTAAATAATAATTTCCTTTATTCGGGAAAGACTTACTGCTAAATTTGGATAATTAGCAAATTATTTCTTCGTAGAAAATATACATGAAAGTTAAGTTAAGTGAAAAAAAAAGGGTTGAAATGTAACCTATATTTGTAGGTTATGTAGTCTATATACTAATTTAGTAAGTGTTCTATCGAAGGGTTCTTTGAAAAGATTTTTTTTTTGAAATGCACTGAGTTTAGTAACTTTTAGGGTTTTGGGAAGTACCTGTGGCTTCTTGAAACGAAAGTGTTCAGTGTCTGGGATCGCTCTCTCGTTCCTAAACTGCCGTTCCAATGAAAGCCCCTTGTCGACTGGGGTTCGCCCTCGTATTTTGGTATATTCTCAATTGAAAAGGCAAGATTCGTTCTGCATCGGGGTTTTTTTATCAGCTATAGTTCTTTCAAATATTTCCTTGGTTAATGGCAAATCTGTTTTGTATCGAAAATATGATAGATTTTTCAAATTTAAATTCTTGAGTTGGTTCTTCTAAAATTATTGTTTCTCAATCTCCTAGCTTGTTGATTTTTTCCATTGATACCACACATCCTTTGTTTTCTTCTCGAATTTTCGATTTACACGCACTTTTTCTTGCACTTTTTTATTATTTTGGTTTTTCCGACAATTTTCATTTTACAGATCGTTTCTAAATCCTTACATACTATATACATGATATTATATCAAAAATCATTTTGACGTTTCTGCTTTTATATTTTCAATATTCATAATTTTGCATCAATATCTTTCCTGGCATTTATTGGCTATTATGTTCAGATCTAATTTCATATACAGAATTTCAACTTTAACATTTTGTTGTCTTTTGTCTCAAAAAAATATTAGTAAATTTTGTTTCTATAATTTTATAAATTATGACAATTGCTTGTAATGTTGAAAACACGTTCATTTCAAACATAGGTATCGACTAATATTATATAAGGTTTCAGAAAAAAAGGTAGAATCTTCAAAAACTGTAAAAAAAACATACATAACTTACTAAAAATGAACATTTTTTTTTATGTGCCTTTTCAATTTTTTAATTTCCATTTTTAAATCTTTGAACTTTAAAATTCTCCTAAACAACAATTATATATATATATCTATATACATAAAAAAATAAATATATATATATATATATATTATATATATACAATTTCACACATAAAGTTCGCAACATATGGAAATTTTTTTTTAGATTATAATAATTTGACTTCGCAGTTAGTTTGAGCTTGAAAAATGGTAAAAAAAAGCCTCCCTTTCCCTTTTTGTCATGTGCTACTCTAAACCTGTCAAATTTGTAAGTTTTTTTGAAAATCCTCAAAAGTCAGTTTTTTTTTTAAATTTCGAAAAATGCCAAAGAAAAAAAGTTGCTCAGTTTCCAATTTTAGCTTTGCCAAATCTGGACTCTGCGCCCCTTTGACTTTCTCCCAATTTTTTAATTTTTCAATCTGTCCTTTACCGATTTGAACGAAACATGATTCAAATTTCATAATTTTGATGAATACGAGACTTCAATGTCATATCTTGCCCATAAAATACCAACATTGGCCTGTTACCAGAAAAATAAAAATAAATGCACCTCCTGAAATTCGTCTTTGTTGTTGCAAAATTCATCAAGTTTTTTCATTTCATTGTGAAACTGATTCGGATTTTCAATGTATGAAAGTTAATATGTCAGTAATCGAATAGATGAATTTCTCTTCATTCTTATTACACTCGTATTTCTTTTTTTAATAGATTTTTATCCAGTTTGATTATTTTCTGACCAATAATTCAGTTACAAACAAACCCGAAACATCATATTTTCTGTAAACTAAACAATGACCTACAGTTTCATAACTATTCAAAGACTTTCGTTTTAGGATTTGTACTAAACATGATATAAAATTTCGTGATTTTAAATAATACAGGACTAATGCAACATCTCGGGAAAAAAAATAGTACAATTGATGCGAATCGCAATAAAATTTTCCCTTAGTAGGATTTTGAAACAAATTTTTTTTAGTTTTGGTTAATGTCAAATTATTGCGTTTAATAAATCAGAGTTGTTTTTGTGTACATATTTTCGTACATTTATAATTCACAAATAAGTTTTATGTATATGTTATCCACACAAGACAAAGTGGGAATCGTTCTTTTTTTGGTGAGAATCTGCCATATCGAAATGTTGCTATTTTTCAATCACCGGCATCCAGGAAAATATTCACTTAGTATCCGTGGGAAGGATATTGAAAACATTAAAGAAACTGGCTCTGTGGACAATCGTTTCAAGAAACCACATAATCCAATAAGGTATAACGAAGAAGAATAACTCAATGTTTGTTTGAGCGTTGTTGAAAACGTAAAACTAATATTAGGAGAATTAGTGAAAATACAGGGGTTGGCAGAGAAACTGTGGAAAGAATTTTGCACAAAATAATTTCCATCCTACAAGCCAAAGTTCATACACTCTCAAAGAAAGATATTTCTATATTCGAGTGGATTTTCATTTTGGTTCCAAGGTGAGAGAGACAATGATATCATATTTCCCTACAGGATTTTATGGACAGACGAGGCAACTTTCCCGTCAACCGTTAGTTCCCAAAATTGCCGCTGGTGGTCCAACAATAATATAAATTTTGTAATAGAATGCCGTGACCAATTTCATTCACGAAAATGTGTGGTGTGGTTTAATCATAACCAAATAATTGGACCATATTTTTTAGAAAATTTGAACGCAGACATGTACAGAAATTTCATTATGAATCAGTTGTCTGAAGGTTTGGATAATCTGCCTCAAAGTGTTAGACGAATTTGTGGTATCAGCTTGACGGGCACCGATCCGCAAACGGTAGAAGTGAAACAGTGTCTCAGTCAGATGTTTAGGGGCAAAGTGATAGGACGAGATTGGAAGATTATTGCCACCAAGATCACTGCAGACTTATCTCCAATGAACTTTTTTCTATGGATTATCTGAAACAAAAGTGTATGAGCACAGACCATTTGCAGACTAAGAACATTCAGAGAATACCATTCCGGAGTGTTTATTATTTATTAAAAATGCCACAAAGTCTGTGAATGAAAGGACTATAATTTGTATAGAACGGGAAGGACGGCATACTGAATGATGAATTCGGGTTCTTTATAAGATTATTGAGATAAATCAATAGATGTTACGATGTTTTGTTGTGAATTTGGTAATAGTTATTTTGGTTTAATGTTTCTCACACATCTAATGGTGAAAACAAAAATATGAGATTCATGGAATCAATTTCAAAAACGTTGCGAAAAAAATTTTTATTGGCTCGAAATTACATCTAACAGTTTACATCCAACAGTACACGTTGGGTGTAAACTACATCAAACTATTTCGAACTCATCTGCACCTAACGGGATACAAATCCGTTAAAAAAAACGAGTGTAAAAAGAATGAAGAAATTCGTTTATTCGATTACTGGCATATTAACGTCCATACATTGAAAATCCAAATCAGTTTCACAATGAAATGAAAAACTAGATGAACTTTGCAACAACAGAGACGAATTTCTGGAGGTGCATTTTTTCTGTAACAGGCCAATGTAGGTATTTTTCTGGGAAAGATATGACATTGAAGTCTCGTATTCATCGAAATTATGAAATTTGAATCATGTTTCGTTCGAATCGGTAGAGCGAAAGATTCGAAAAACTAAAAAAATTGTAAAAAAGTCGAAGTGAGTCCAAATTTGGAGAAAAGGTATAAAATTGGAAACGGAGCAACTTTTTTATTTGGCATTTTTCGAAATTTCCAAAAAATCTGATTTTCTGAGGATTTTCGAAAAAAATTTCAAATTTGACAGGTTCAGAGTAGCACATGATAAAAGGAATGATGCTGTTTTTAATCATTCTTCAAGCACAAACTATCTGTGAAGTCAAATTTTCATTATATTTATTAATAAAAAAACTTCCATATGTTGCGAACTTTATGCCGTTTTTCCCCCGCGAGTTAAAGGAAACCCAATCCCCAACGTCTCGTCCAGTGGCGGGGGTAAATCCCCGCAGCACCGATGGGGTTTAAAGGTGTTAAAAGGGCGAGGGCGACGGGGAGGACGAAAAGGGTCCTCTGAGAACCTCACCGAGGAGAAAAAGTAGCCTCATCGACCTCACCGAGTGGGAAAGGTACAACTACTTTTGTTTCCTCGGATGCATAGTTAGTCAAGCAAACCAACCTGCATTGGAATTAAAATTTTTTTTCCCTCGGATGTCTGGCTAACAAACGGGAAAAAATTTAGATATATTCAGCAATAAAAATATCAAAATAACAAGGAGTTTTTTTTAAAATTATTTGCCGAGGGAAACAACTACTCAAAATATGACACCTTAATTAAATATTTGATAATGAACAATATTTAAAATATTTTTAAAAAAACGCACTAATGAAATATAAAATAAAATTTTAGGATAATGATAGTATTTAATATACTGAAAATTTATTTAAATAATTAAAGTATACTGAAGCTATTTAAATTATAGAGATGTATTGAAAATAATCAAAATATACCGGGGGTTTTGAAAATACGGGAAATGTATTTAAAGGTTTGAAATGTAATGAAAATAAATGGAACATAGTGAATATAATATTTGGGGAAATTGTAAGGCAATACAAACCTGATGGAACTATTGAACTGGAAGGAATCAACGTTTTTGGTAAAATTTTTATCCCGTGTTTTAAAAAAGTAAAAGTACCAAAAATGTTGGTGAGAAATTAATATGAAATTTTTCAAGTTATTGGGACATATTATTATATTTTATTAAAAATTCTTTATTTAAGGATCAGGGCAAATAAGTGAGAAATAAAAATTTTTCCCGGGGAAAAAAAGATTTATTTAAATAAAAATAAAAAAAGGTTTAAATGTCAAAAAAAACCCAAAAGGCATGCTGATAAAAAAAGCAAAAAAGGAAATTTCCAATGATTTTCCTAAAAACCTTATTCGTATTTTTACAAACATTAAAAAAAAAAATGTGACCTTCTGCTTTGGGAATAAAAAGACTCAAAAGTCTTTTTTTTACCCAAAAATTTTTTATATACCCCAATTTTTTCCCAAATTTTCCCGGGGAACTTTTCTCATTTTTTTCCCTATCAACCATCCTCGGGGTTTACGAATTATATAGAAATTAATTCCGAAAACTTTCCCCCACAAAAAACATTTCTAATAACTTTTCTAAAACGTGGGGCGCATGGCTTGGGTGAACTATCCATGCTTCAATTATCAATTGCATGTTCCCACGTTTTTTGTTCCAAAATTTTCAACTAGTTTCATGCTTTGAAAATTCACAATAAAAAAAAATTTATGACAATCTCTATGGGGGTTTGGAATCTGTAAGGGGCTGGGGTGTTACCTTCACAGATTTTTAGATATTTTAAACCCAAAATTCTCCCTTGCGCGATGCCTGTAAGTTCGAGAATCGTAATATTGTTCATTATCGGGGCACACTCTACATAGCAAAACAACGTCCACTCGTCACCCCGGGATAGAGATTTGTGTGATTCTAACCCCATTTTTGTGGCCCCTAAAAAAAAAAGAAACAAAAAAAACCCAGTTAATATTGTGTTGTCATCCAGTTCTGAGCCATTTCCGAAGTTTCAAGTCTCTTGCTCATCGGGGAAATTAGTTTAAAATCGATTGCAAGATTTGTACGGGGCAGACACATAAGTAAGCTAATAAAATTAATGGTAGAAAAGGGTTTTTGTTACAAGTTCGCAAAGTGGGCTTTTTGCGGACGAATCGGAATATGAAGATGATGCCGCTAAAGCCATTTGCGTACGTTTTGCATCAACATTTTTAGCTTTCCCAATAAACAGAAAATGAATGCTAAAATATTTCCTCGCCGTGCATACATTTTAATCACCATCCCATACGCTAGGGTAAAAAATTTTCACCTAAAGAGTTTTTTCCCCCCCGTTATTTGCTAAAGAACTCTGTACCTGTACAAGACTAATTTTGGTACCTAGATAAACAAAATTCTTCTATATCCCTTCAATATAACTTATTAGTACTTACTTAAGAATCGTGGATTCTGCTGTGGTTGAGATCCCAATCAAAATTTTGGGATATTCTATGATTATCGAAATTCAAATTAGATTATAACTAAATGCTCATTTTTTGACTAAATTTCTCAACCATCGCCGATTTTCGTTATATTCTTTAAAAAAATTGCCTGGTTCTGATAACTTATCATTCAAAAAGCAGGTGTTTTGCAGTTTCAGGGGTACTATTTCAGTAGAGGAAAAATGGTATTCTTGAGATGCTTCGAGGCAGCAAAATATCTAGCGCAGACCAAGTAGGTAGTCTAAATTCATCCTGGGGGCAAAACGAACTTATGTTCTGTAATAAAATATTACTAAGGCAACTACTTTTATCAAAAGGCCCAAATTTTCTTCTGAGATAGTAGGGGGGGGGTTCTACTTGATACCTACTACCATTTTAACCGATGGAGAAACTCCGGGGGATGATTCAACGTAATATTTTCTAAACTGTCATAAACGACCGCCATTTGAAAAAAAATGGATATCAAATTCGAAAAAGTAATTTTGCGAAGGTACTTTTACTTGAAAGAATATTCGTACTTAAAAAAATGAATTTAAACCTTTAAAAAAAAATAGGTATCTACCAAGTACAAATCAATCGACAATTTGTTGCAAATACAAGAACAAACCTTCATGTGAAAAAGAATTGAAGTGCAAGTAGGTAATTGAAAAGGATTTGAGTTCTGTAATTAAATTCGTTGTATTTATGTCCATGAGTAAAAAATATACTTATTAAATTAAAAAAGAGATCATATTTTTCTTATTTAAAAAATCCAATTAAAATGCTAATAATTGACACCCTTGAAATCAAATTTCCAATAGTTGACACATGATTGGGCCAATAATTGACTTTTGTCATGTACCTATTGTTTGTTTTTTGGAAAGTTTTTGTGTCTTTAACATTATTTTATGAAAACTAACAATTTTTTTTTTTGTACTGGGTTTCAAAATATAATTTATAATCGTTTAAAAAAAAATTTTTTATTTTCTTCGGTTGGGGAAATAAATAGGTACCTAGTTGATATTTAATTGACATTTTAATGAAATTAAAATTCACCGTATTACCGAAGTATACAAGTAATATACTGCAATAAAATTAAAAATTTTAACCATCAACTTTAATGTCTTTATGAAATTCGTATTTCAAACGATCTCTGGCACTTATTTTTGGAAACATTAATTTTCCAATATTTGGTCAAGACTAATGATTCTGACGTTATCATTATTCTGTTTAAAAACTCTTTCATTCCAACAACTTTGGCTTCATCGTTTGGGGAATGGTTTGAATAACCGACATACCGGTTATTTTCTTCTTGTCAGGAATGAAACAAGAAAGCCCTTTTAATTGGAATTGTTTTCATCGTCTGACACAGTTACATCCATTGTTTCTTGAAAACTAATATCTTGTAATATGTCACCTGATTCTCCATTGCCCATCTTCTGGGTTTCAGTCTCCGAATGTGACGCCAGCTTTGATTTTTTTTCCTCTCTTTGCTGCCTTTTTACATATTTTAACTTTTCCGCTCAATTTTTTTTAATCTTCTTTTTTTCCCGCCGGTGTTTCTTTTTTCATCGTGTATCTTTTTTTACTTTTTTTGTTTGTCTTCTATGTATTTCTGATTTTTTTTGGAAGAGACTATCGTTGGCACTTTATCTTTATTAAGTTTCCTTTTTTATCTTTGATTTGAGATCTTGGAAAAACTAATCCCCGCTTAAATGGGGATGAAAATTTTTGGTGAATTACTATCTTTGAATATAGTTTTATGTTTTAGAACTGGTGGTTGTAATGTTCAAAGAGATCTGTAATTGTAGGATCTTGTATCAGAAACACTTTAAAAATTTTTTGTTTGATCTATAATCTATTTAATTTTTTTTGTTTGATCATTTGCTGCCCTGAATAATTCAGAAAAGTTTGATTTGTTCCAGGCATCTCAATAGTTGACATATATACCTAATACTATCAATAGTTGACATGATGTCAACTTTAGAAATTAGTTTTAATAAGCTGAAACTTGTCCTCAGCTGTATTTTGTTTGAAAACAACCATAGTTGACATGATGTCAACTATTAGAAATTTATCGTATTAAGCTGAAACTTGTCCTCAGCTGTATATTTGTTTGAAACACGGAGAGAGACAGAATACAACAGTTTCACTGAAATTCCAATAGTTGAACTAGTGTCAACTATTGGTAAAATAATGAATATTTGTATCAATAGTTGACACCCATCAGAACTAGTAAACTAACCAAACAAAAGCGTGAATACCATTAAGATAAACTACTTTAAATCATTAACGTTAAAGAATTCTAACACACATCGCAAAACAAAAATTGCATTAATTAATATTTTTAAAAACTTACTTTCTTATGATTTTCCTTTAAAATTCACTAAAATAGCTCTGAGGTAAACACAAAATAAAATGGAAAAAATGGAATTATTAATTTTCATTATACCTAACTGAAAACACTATATTTACATGCTTATCTAGCCACCGAAAGTGGGTTTTTTCCGTCGCCCCACGGGAAAATTTTGTGCGCTAGTGTCATTAGCTACCATTTACTTGTCAAAATAAAATATGTTATTGACAGTTCTCTAGAAATCGCAAATTTTTTTGTATGTTTCCAGCAACGGGGTAAATAACGCTTGTTTTGTGACAATATTTGGATATTTTAGTGGAAAGATTTGAAAGATTTCACCAGGGAAGAAATATCACGTAGGCAAAAGTAAGTGCAGAATTACTGCCCAAAAAGTCACGGAGAGATGAAAACCAATATCGTCTATTTTGCAACTGGCGCCAACAAAAAGTTATAAATGTTTTGTTCGTTAATCTTAAAATAAATGTTTCTTAACAATCTATGGTTTTCAGGTAGATATAATGAAAAATTACACGTCCATAAATGCTTTTCCGTGCTTGCACGACTTCCCGTGTTCGGCTGCGTCTCCACGGGAACTTGTCGCACGCACGGAAAAACCTATTTCTCGACTCCTAATGAAATATACTACCTATTACAAATATAAAGTTTATGTAACAAGTACGCAAAGTGAGGCTTTAGGGACGAATCAGATATTACGGACGAGGTGCCAGCCGAGTCCGGAATTACCCCATAAACCCTAGCAGAACCATTTGCGAATTTTGAATGTCCAATTATGCCATAATTTGTCGCTAATTTATTACCACAATTATAAATTTGTCGCTCATCGTTTTTTAAATCCATGGTACTGCTAGGTTTATATGAAGCTAGCAGAACCATTCTATCTATTTAATTATGTAAAACGAATAACCCATAATTTGTCGCCAATTTGTCGCTAATTATACCACAATAAGAAATTTGTCGCTCATTTTTTTGTAAAAAAAAGTATTTTCAAAATTTGATTGTCTACTAAGGCTATCAAACGTATAGTTTATCATAACAAGCAAATAGGCATTATATAGTAAATTTACCTGATTTGTTCTGATGTATCGCATATATAAGGTATTTCCGAAATTGGAGCGATAAATGAAATATGGAGTGTTGTGTAAGACTAACAACACAAAAAAATTAATAGAATATTTTTATTGAAGCAATCTAAAATTTTCATAAATATTTACTACCGTTGTTTGGAGCACTGGTTTGATTATTCAGTCCGCAGCGTCTCTGTCCGATGGCATTGTGCTCCCACACTGTTGATATTTTCTCCATAAACTTCACCAGTTATCATATTTGGCTCAAAATTAAAACGGAAGAAAGGCACTGAATTAAAATGGGGCCATTTAATTTCATAATAATAGCGTTACAAAAAGTTATTGATAAATACGATAATAAATAATGTATGTTAACCAATTGCAAAATGTACGAAAAATGTTCTTTAACGTTAATTGATATTTCTATCGCATGTCGTCCTCTATGGATACATATTGTTGAGTATTCACTGCCACTTCTCGGAAACTCAAAACGCACAATTTCAATGACCAATACTTAGAACTATGATACAGAAGAAGAAAGTAAATTTGTTGGAAAAAGAAATTAACAATTCTAAAGATAGTCTCGAGAGTTCAGATTTGCAGTTCTTTAGAACTTTGGTTCACCTATATGTAAGGCTAATATTTGTATATTTGAAGTAGATTCATCTGCTATAACCCCATCTTAGAACCTGTAACAAGACCTGTGGCAAAACCCGATGTAAGAAAGTGAATTCCCAACAATGCATCAATAGGAAATGGTTAACATACATTATTTATTATCGCATATTATCAATAACTTTTATAACGCTTCAATATGAAATGAAATGGCCCCATTTTACTTTCTTTACCGTAAAAGCTGCAGAACCCAACTTTGAAAAACCTACCTCTGAACAAATTCTCTTGCCCAATAATTTTGGGCTCTAGTTATTGAATTTATTACTTTATTTGAAAATTTTTGCTCAACGCTCAGGAAAATATGGACACTATTTTCTACATTCTGTCGGATTCCACATTACTACCACTGGAATCCACTGATAACTTGTTATGAATTTAGATCATCCACCTTTCCCTTTTCGATTTTCTCAAAATGTTCCCGAAGTAATCGTTTTTTTTTCAATATAATGAGTTCTAGCCTCATTTTTGGCTATTCATTACTATTAAAAAAAAGAACACCACGGATAATAAGTACATTATTTGCATTCTATGGGACTCCACATACAACCTAAACCTTTTCACTGAAAAAAAAACGTTATAAATTTGTATCATTCCATTTCCTCAAAATACTTCCGAAGTAATTGTTTTTTTTCAAAATACTGAATTCTCCTAACTTCAGGCTAAAATCTCAAAGTATTAAAAAAACTTTCTAATAATTTTTAAATATAGCCCAACGATCATGGAGAATAACGAATGGGAACTATTTGCATTTTATCGGATTCCATTTCTACAACCTAAACCCTTTCATTGTAAAAAACATGTTATGAATTTGTATCATACACCTTACTCTTTTCGATTTTCTGAAAATGTTTTCGAAGCAATTTTTTTTTTAATTTACCGGGTTCTCCTAGCTTCGCGTTTAGGCTGACACAACCCTATTGAAATATTAAAGTATTCAAGGGAACTTATTCCGTCATAATTGTATTAAGAATAGAGCGACCTCGATGACAATTTCCAATTCAACCGCCCAGCCAACTCCTGCCAAATTGGATGAACTTTCGAGATGACCTAATTATTGTTCATATATATCCTATTTTGATTTCCTTTGAATAGGTTAATAACTTCTTTCCTTCACATTATTTGGTCTTCCAGGTACATTTGTTAGGAGGTGTTTTTTTAAATTTGGGTTCTGCTAGCTTTACGGTAAAGCTAGCAGAACCCATGTTTTTTTTAAATACCTATATAAGGAAAATCGGCAGTGGGTTCAAGCGTGAACCTAAAATGAGCCTAAAATTATGGTGTGATCAGTTTTTGATAAACATTCGATTAGCTCTTTGGTTGAGCTAGCTAACAGAACCCGTTAACGTTAACCCGTTAACCCGTTAACGTTAACCCGTTAACGTTAACCCGTTAACGTTAAGCTAACAGAACCCGCGATTTCTCCCATAATTGATCTCAATACTCACCCTGGAAAGTATCCCCGTATTCAAAAAAATCTCTAGAACAGAGTTAATTCATCGTTTCTGAAAATGTCTTTTCATCTATATTCAAAACGAGCTGAAAGATGCCTACCATTTCAGATTTTGTATCTCAATACTCACCTAGAAACACCCCGTGTTCAAAATCTCAGAACAGTTAATTCATCGTTTCTGGAAATGTCTTTTCACTCTATATTCAAAACGAGCTGAAAAGAATGCCTACCCCATTTCAGATAATTTATTCAATACTCACCCTGGAAATACCTCCGTATTCAAAATTAGAACAGAGTTAAATTTATCGTTTCTGGAAATGTCTTTTCACTTATATTCAAAACGGCTGAAAAAATGCCTACCCATTCAGATTTTGTATCTCAATACTCACCTGAAACACCGTGTTCAAAATCTCAGAACAGAGTTAATTCATCGTTTCTGGAAATTTATTTTTCACTCTATATTCAAAACGAGCTGAGAAAGCATGCCTACTCCATTTCGGATTTTGTATCTCAATACTCGCCCTGGAAACTACCCCCGTATTCAAAAAAATCTCCAGAATTGAGTTAATTAATCGTTTCTGGAAATTTATTTTTAACTCTATATTCAAACGTGATGAGAAAGAGCCCTACCCCATTTCAGATTTTGTAACTCAATACTTACCCTAGAAACTACCCCGTATTCAAAAAAATCTCCAGAACAGAGTTAATTAATCGTTTCTGGAAATTTATTTTTAACTCTATATTCAAAACGTGATGAGAAAGCAGCCCTACCCCATTTCAGATTTTGTAACTCAATACTTACCCTAGAAACTACCCCGTATTCAAAAAAATCTCCAGAACAGAGTTAATTCATCGTTTTTGGAAATTTCTTCTTCACTCTATATTCAAAACAGAATGGAGATTTTTTGAATACGGGGTATTCAGGTGATATTGAGATACAAAATCTGCAATAGTAGGCATGCTTAGCAGTTTTGAATATAATGTAGAACATTCCAGAAACGTTGAATTAACTCTGTTCTGAGATTTTTGAATACGGGGTATTTCAGGGTAGTATTGAGGTACAAAATCTGAAATGGGGTAGGCATCCTTCAGCCCGTTTTGAATATAATGAAAGACATTTCCCGAAACGATGAATTAACTCTGTTCTGAGATGAATACGGCGCGGTAGTTTCCAGGGTGAGTATTGAGATACAAAACTGAAATGGGAGGCATCTTTCATCACGTTTTGAATATAAGTGAAAATAAATTTCCAGAAACGATGAATTAACTCTGTTCTGAGATTTTGAATACGGGGTAGTTTCAGGTGAGTATTGAGATACAAAATCTGAAATGGGGTAGGCATGCTTTCTCAGCTCGTTTTGAATGTAGAGTGGAAAATAAATTTCCAGAAACGATGAATTAACTCTGTTCTGGAGATTTTTTTGAATACGGGGGTAGTTTCTAGGGTGAGTATACAAAATCTGAAATGGGGTAGGTATGCTTTCTCAGCTCGATTTGAATATAGAGTGAAGAAGAAATTTCCAGAAACGATGAATTAACTCTGTTCTGGAGATTTTTTTTAATACTGGGGTAGTTTCCAGGGTGAGTATTGAGATACAAAATCCGAAATGGGGTAGGTATGCTTTCTCAGCTCGTTCTGAATATACTGTAGGAAAAAAATCCAGATACGCCCTTTTCATCCCATCTTGTATGCTTATTGTCACAGCCACTTATGATTTATTCTCGGATTTATTAGAAGCACCATTATCATATTTCTATCTTATTTGTGTGTAAACTTTCATTCATCATCGATCATCACCATCATAATACTGTAGAAAATTCCAATTGATATTTCATTTCGGAAGATTTTGAAGGAATAACATATAACGCATATTCTAATATTTCGTTTCTGGCGCGACGACCGTTTCTGTTTTCACACTGGTCATGGGGGTCCGGAATATGAAGATGATGTCCGCTAAAGCCATTTGCGGTTGCAAACAATTTTTTTTTGTATTCGCTTTCCGAATAAATAGAACAGAAATATACATGTATTTCCTCTCGCCGTGCATACATTTTCAATCACCATCCATACGGTAGTGTGAGGAAGTTGCACAAAAATCTAGCAAGCCATTGTTTATCAATGACGCACCTTCTTGTGACCCCTAGCAACCTCAATACTTATCTCACCTATAAATTAAAATATTCGCAAAAAGAAGAAACAAGATCATTATTGGCGGTAATTTACTCATGAAATCCATTATTTTACACTTGCTCTGCATGGTCCAATAGTGAAATAATTCGTGACCAAAAAACTCCCTCACTCTTCTACTCTCAAATATTTCTTCTTTCTCTCTTCTGTTTGCGAAAATTTCAATTCACAAGTTATTTCATGGTAGGTATTTTTCATATCAAAAAGATACTTTAACACATATTTCTAAAAAATAACTTCAGCAAAGATTGATTGAACTATTTTTGAATTTTTTTCACTTTGAGGTTAGGGGGCCGAGGGGTATTAGTTTTTGGGTAACACAAATAATTTCACTATATGCAGCAAGTTCAAAATAATCGATTTGCATGAGAAAAATCACCACCATAGGTTGATTTCTTTCGTTCGCGAATATATTCATTTTGGCCAATCGAGTAACATAATGAAATGTTTTTAATATGTTAGTACTCGCAGCGAACATGAGAAAAATCATTTGCTGTCTGGGCAAAAGGGGTGCATAAGTTTTGTATGGCCTTTTTTCGGAAAAAGTAAACATACACATAAAAAAATATATTCTCAAATTGGAAAAACGAATTCCCTTGAAAATTCAAGTAAATCTTTCCTTTGAATTGAACATATTTTTTTGTTATTTTCAATGGAAGAGCATCATTTTATTGAAATATATGCCTAAACCAATCATGTCATTATAAAAATACAAATATAAATTATTCAACTTGATTCAACGATTTTTTTAAATTGGAAACATGTAATGTTTTGATTTGATACTTTTGTTCCTCGATACAAGGATATGAATGTGCATTGCTTCAAATGAAAAAACATAATTTCTTCAGGTTGATAGATAATTTTTTTTCGAAATAATAAACCTAATATTTTCATTGAATACTTCCTTTCCTTGATGTGCATTTCTTTAATTAACAAAATGTAATTTCTTCAAGTTGAAATTACGGTTTCTTCGAATTAGAAAAACGTAATATTTTGAATCAATACTTTTACTTCCTCGATACAATAATATAAATATGCATTGCTTCAAATAAAAACATAGTTTCTTCAGGTTGAAATTACCAAGTTTCGAATTGAAAAGTCTTATATTTTGATAGAATACTTTCTTTCCTTGATACAAGAATTTCTTTAATTTCTTTAATTGAACAAGAAATGTAATTTATTCAAGTTGATTATCGAAGAAAAATCTAATTTCTCAAAATTGAAATTCATCAGTTTTTCGAATTGAGAAACCTAATATTTCTCCAATACTATATTTTCTTAAGCCAAGACTATTTATATGCATTTTTGGGAGTGTAGGTTGAATCAGAAAAAGCCATAAACTACTATTTCTGAAAATAATTAACAACAAAACAATTTCCATTCATTTTCGGAGATTGGGCTTAAATTCTTAGTACAGTCATAATTTTTCATGTATTTATCTGCTGTTATAATTTCTGTTCGATATCTATTCTAGCACAACTTTACTGTTTCTGAAAAACGATGAACAAAAAAGTAATCTCCGTTAATTTCGAGTTATTAAATAGATGGAGTTAAAAATAAAAATGAATAAGTATGGCCAAACATTTTTGAGAGTGGGTAGTTAATTTTTTTTTTCAAAATATCGACCTGCTTATAAATCATCTTTTTGTATATCATTATATAGCCTTCCCGTAACACGTATACATACCAAAAATCAACTTGGCTAGAGATTTTTGAAGGTGGGTTTTGATTTTATTTCGAAATATCGACAAGTATAGACTCCCCCTTCGACGCCTTGCATGCAAATCAATCATCTCTTGGTATATCCTCATATAAGTGAAAGGTATAGCTGTGTGCACGTGTCGATATATTCGAAGAAATAAATTTGTACTTCGTTCAGAAATTTTATCAAAAAAAAATCATAGGAGCATCCACAATAATCCTGGACCAGGATGAATTTTAACATGTTTGTACTCTGAACTTATTGATGTCTTATGCAGCAGAGATACTTTTTACGGTTTTCTGTAAACTTGACGAGTAGCACTGATGATGACTTGACAGTCGAAAGCGCTCTGCTATGATTTTTTAAATAAAATTTCTGCACGAGATACAAATTTATTTCTTCGAATATCCTTATATAGCCTTTCAGTAACACGTATACCAAATATAAACTTGTCTAATCATTTTTGAGGGTGGGTTTCAATTAAAGGCATATCAAATATCTCTTGGTTTTCAATTTTTTGTGTTCGACCATTTTCTGTTAAATTTAATCCCCATTGCCATTCCAAATCCTCAGCCATTCATAACCGCCGATTTGGTTAAAAATTTGAATAAATTTCGATCTTAATTTATTACCCGACGTCACTGGTCATTTGGCCGCTAACTTCACACTGGTAATCAAGAAAACGAATTTCGATGTCTCAATTATTAATTAATTGGAATACCAACGTTATAGGGATTTGACATCGGGTACGTCATTTGTTTCTTAACAATTTTGGGAGTGGTTTATGCCGCAATCCATACATAGATTAAAGTTCCTTTGTGTTTTACCTGAACGTTGATGATAATTTGTAGATTCTGTCGTAGAAATACCAGCCTTTTTATGGATATTTCCTGGTGTCCGTGAAAATTTCGAGATCTTGGCAACATCGCATGCATAGAAGTAGTACATCTGATTTGTAATGGTAGAGTGGTAGAGCGTTAATTTTTCCCGAAAAAATCGGTGACACTAAGTATGCATAGCTAGATGCCTACATTCATAACAAAAAATCTCAATCCTCGAATTCTTAGCGGAAACAAAATTATTTCATGGCTCGCCATGAATTCTGACCATCACTAGACGACCATTGGCGGACGTACCCACGGATCTAGTACCTGCTTTCACACTGACGATATTTTCTACAAACAAATAATTCAATCTTCATTTCACCAGAAGATAACTCAGCTGAGGTCGATTGTGAGTGTATCATCAGGAAAGTTGCGAATCTCCAGGTATTACGAAGAAGCCGACTGACTCCTTTTCCAGAAAAATCCAAATATCTGGGATAAAGAGACATTATTCAGTAATTCAGTGACACATTTTTAATTGAACACTTTTCAAATATTTTGGCAACCAATTTTTTCTGAAGTTGTGTGCTTCACGGGAGTGAAGTTATCCACAACCACAAAATACACTGAGAAAAATGTAACTCGGATCTGTTTCTCGTTAAAATGACAATGTAGGGCTTATTTCAGTACACGATCATATTCTGCAGGTGGATAAATGTAAGAAATGCTATTTAGAATGCGTTGTCATCCCGGGGACGGGGGTGTAATCGGGGTGGAAATGTTGAAAAAAAATTGGCCCCTGGGAGTTTTGGGGTGGAAATGTTGTAAAAAATCAAAATTGGTTTAAACGAGTGTAGAGTTTTCTAGTATGCAGAATCAAATTCCGGAGGTCAAAATACATAGCACCTGATATATGAAATCATTTGTCGCCCCGTCGGAGGGTGAGTTTTGGGGGTGGAAATGTTGAAAAAAATCAGAATGCAGTTTAAACGGCAGTGTAGTGTTTTCTAATACGCAGAATCAAATTCATAGCACATGATATGAAATCATTTGTCGCCCCGTCGGAGGGTGAGTTTTGGGGGTGGAAATGTTGAAAATAATCAGAATTCAGTTTAAACGGCAGTGTAGAGTTTTCTAGTATGAAGAATCAAATTCCAGAGGTCAAAATACATATCACCTGATATATGAAATAATTTGCCGCCCCGTCGGAGGGTGTGTATTGGGGTGTGAAAAGGTTGAAAAAATCAAAATTTGTTTAAACGGCAGTGTAGAGTTTTCTAGTATGCAAAATCAATTCAGGAGGTCGAAATACATACCACCTGATATATGAAATCATTTGTCGCCCCGTCGGAGGGTGAGGTTTGGAGGTGAAAATATTGAAAAAAATCAATATTTAGTTTAAACAAAAGTGTAGAGTTTTCTAGTATGCAAAATCGAATTCGAATTTCAACATTTCCACACCCCAATACACACCCTCCGACGCGACGGGCGGATGATTTCATATATCAGGTGATATGTATTTTGACCTCCGGAATTTGATTCTGCATACTAGAAAACTCTACACTGCCGTTACAATTTTTACATTTCCTATTTCATCTCTGTTCGATTCTGCATATTA
Source organism: Gonioctena quinquepunctata (assembly GCA_018342105.1). NCBI lineage: Eukaryota > Metazoa > Arthropoda > Insecta > Coleoptera > Chrysomelidae > Gonioctena > Gonioctena quinquepunctata. Next base: position 520,869 of record JAFIRS010000724.1, on the reverse strand, counting down.
GAAAACTCTTCACCGCCTATTAAATATAGATTTTTTTTCAACATTTCCACCCCTTAATACTCACCTTCCGACGGGGCGACAAATGATTTCATATATCAGGTGGTATGTATTTCGACCCTCTGAATTTGATTTTGCATACTAGAAAACTCTACATGTCGTTTAAACTAATTTGATTTTTTCAAATTTCACCCCAAACTCCACGGGGCGACAAATGATTTCATATATCAGTGGTATGTATTTCGACCTTTGAAGTCGATTTAGCATACTAGAAAACTCTACACTGTCGCTTAAACTGAATATTGATTTTTTTCAATATTTTCACCCCCAAAACTCACCCTTCGACGGGGCGACAAATGATTTCATATATCAGGTGGTATGTATTTCGACCTACTGAATTCGATTTTGCATACTAGAAATCTCTACACTATCGTTTGAACGGATTATTGATTTTTTTCAATATTTTCACCCCTAAAACTCACCTTCCGACGGGGCGACAAATGATTTCATATATCATGTGCTATGTATTTCAACCCTTTGAATTCTATTCTGCATATTAGAAAACTCTACACTGCCGTTTAAACTTAATTCTGATTTTTTTCAACATTTCCACCCCCCCAAAACTCCCCCTCCGACGGGGCGACAAATGATTTCATATATCAGGTGGTATGTATTTCGACTTCTGAATTCGATTTTGCATACTAGAAAACTCTACACTGTCGTTTAAACTGAATATTGATTTTTTTCAATATTTCCACCCCCAAAACTCACCCTCCGTCGGGGCGACAAATGATTTCATATATCAACTGCTATGTATTTTAATCTCCCGAATTTGATTCTGCAAACTAAAAGACTCTATAGTGCCGTTTAAAGGTATATTTAATTTTTTCAACATTTCCACCCCGATTACACCCCCGTCCCGGGGCTGACAATTCATTATAAATATCATTTCTTACATTTATCAACCTACTGAAATAAGCCCTACATTGTCATTTCAACGAGAAACAGATCCGAGTTACATTTTTCTCAGTGTATTTTGTGGTTGTGGATAACTTCACACTCGTGTGTGCTTATAGAATTTTAAGATATATTAATTATGAAAATAATGTCGCATAGGTTTGTGATTGATTGTTTTTTGGTCGAAACAAAATGCATTTTCCTACATTAATATTTCGAAAAAAGTCCATGGAAAGAGCAAATATTTTTTGGTATAAATCGTTAAAAAATATTGGCTTCTCCAGAGAGAGAGAGAGAGAGAATGTCCATTCAAATTGAAATGTTTTGGTAGATTTTCAGCTACGTATCTTACTTTAAAATTATTGGATAATTCACATCTGACTTTTTTTTCAAAGGGAAATATTTTCAATTGAATATAGATTACAAAGTTTTTTCTATGAATTGAAAAATCCACAATAAAAATAAAGTTATTATTTGTGAATAACAACTAGGTACTTCCCCGGCTAAAGCCTCGCTGGACATTTAACTACATCTGCTAGATATTTTGAAAGGACCCTACCTCAAAAGAAAAAATTTGCATTTTCATTCAGTTTATTTGATTTTCTCTTCTTAATTTAGAACTCATACAGTGACTAAAGATTATCGTTGAGTTGCAGATGATTCCACATCTGATTTTATGAACACCCTGTTCATATTTTCAAATGAATCAATGTGAAATATTTTGTATGAAAATAATTGAATAATATATGCTTTGGGAATTTTTCATCATGATAAATTACAAATTATGAGAAAGTACAATAAAAGAAGTGATAGTATGTTCTTCCTCATTACCCAAAACCATATTTTTTTATTCTCGTAATCACGGTTACAACGTTTTAACGTATTGATTGCACCCTATCCTAAATAAATTGAAAGTAAACTACAACACTGGAATTGGCCACGCTCATGTTACCATACCAATTAGAAATTTCTGTCTAACTGCGATTTATACTCGAAAAATGTACCTAAATTTTTGTCGCTATTTTAAGGAATAAAGATTCAACTATTGTCGTAAATAAACCAGTTGATGCAGGGGTATAAGGCAGAAAATATGAAATAATAAACCCTAAATGGAAAAGTTATTATAGAAAAAGTTTTGGTGACGCATGATAGATGCTATAATTTTTTCCAGTCCCATAAATCAAGACACAAGCTACCACAATTATACGGAAACACACAACATACACAATATATCCTTGAACAGAAGAGTCGGGATGGTGAGGGATTATTTTAGTGCAACCACAAAATAAAACCAAATCTTATAAAAAAAAAAAATCTTTAAACCACGATATCGAGCTTTTTCAATTACATTATTACGAAGGAAATTATATTTAGAATTACTTGCCATCTCGTTGGAGAAAAAATGAAAAATACTGTTTATTTCTTAAGGGTGGCAAATAAGCTATTGTAGTAATTTTCCAATTAGGGGATACTATGAAAAAACGAGGCAAAAAAGTTATTGGGTTGGTCTGCGTAGTAATCGAACCACGTTAATTAACACGCTTTTATTAGTTTGACCTGTATGTATGTATAATTGTAATGGAATCTTTCAATTCAATTTTCACGCACTTCCAGACGTTAGAATTATTTAAAATTCAGCGCACGTAACAAGAACCAATGACAATACAATAATTTAATAGCTATGACCTGGTATTCTCACCAAGATAATCAGCTCATTATACAAAATGTGCCTAATTTACATTACAAAGATTTGGTGCGCTGGTCTCAGCACTTTCACCAAAAGCTAGTAAAAAATTCAATGCCATGAGGATGAGTCAATCGAAGAGTTTTTCTCCCGTAGTTGGAAAGTTAAGCTCTTGAATCAATAACTCACGGAATAACCTACGTCACACATCCAAAGCATTTTATTTTATTTTTAGGGAATTTGAATAAAATCTTGTATTTAAAAAGGTTTTTTATTAATAATTTATTTACATTGAAGTTAATTTTTGGGTCAATGACTTTATTCTTATTATTGTTAGTTTATATTGCTACAAAAGTGTATTTTTTTAGTTTTTTGAAACAATATTTTTATTTTACTTCAAATTTCGTTGAGGGATGATTGAAAAGTAAATCTCAGGCGTTTATCAATTTATGGTTCTTTGTTTCCATGTATTTCAATATCCGTTTACATGTTTTGAAATTGAATATTTCCATAAGATTACCACTCGGTTTACCATGAGTGACATCTAGAAACTGAACACGATAAAAAAACAATAACATTTTTATAATAATTCATAAATCTGTTTGAACCCCTCAAAAAAATTTACGACCATTTTATAAATTTTGGAATAGGTTCAGTTTGCGATCGTAAGAAACATTTGGGAATTATAAAATTAAAAAAAACGCAATAAAAAATAATAAAAAATAACTTCTATATTCGGAAGATTTCATTCTCTGGGATAAACTCTCTGAATGAATGTGAAATGGCCAATGCTGATACTTATTCGGCATGCAAATCCTCGAATACGAAAATAACAGATTTGACGAAATATTTATTTTTTAGGAAAAGTCTGGACATGGTAGTTACAGTACCTCCATCAAAAATGTGCAGCGATCTGACCACAGCCCCGTCTTCGGTAAGTTAATAATTATTTTTTTGTGCGACAAATTATTCTAAAATGTATATAATGTTTTAAATGAAATATATTTGAGTTCTGACTAAACAGTTTTGTTATGGGAATTCTATTGAAATCATTAGTGAATAATCTTTGTTACTTTATTACTTACTGAAATGAAATGATGATATGAAAAAATACTGTTGAATTTCGAAACAATATGAATTCCGAGGAAGAAAAACTTTTTTACAAGCTTTTATTTAACTTGCTTCGTTCGTATGTCATTCTTTCCGGTTCAAAATTTGTAATCCATTTTTGGAGCCCCCTCCGACATCCGATTGAGTTGAAATTTGACAGGTGTTCATAGTTCCGGTGACAATACATTATGCGCCAAGATGGCGGACGAGTTTTGTGATTTTGGTACGTACGATTCGATTCAAAATTTGTAGGTGGGGGTTTTCGGGGACGGAGATTGTGAATTTTTTGCCAAAATTCAAAACTTTAAGATGGCGGACAAGTTTTGTGATTATAGTCCGATTCTATTCAAAAATTTGTATGCGTGGGTTTTCGGAGTCGGAAATTATGATTTTTTTAAATTTATGAAATTGAAATGGCGGCTTATGGAATTTTTGTTAATGAAAAAACAAAATGGCGCTCCAAGATGGCGGACGAGATTTAGTTTTATGGTCCGATTCGATTTAAAATTGGTATGTGGGGGTTTTCAGGGTCAAAGATGTTTTTTTTTTCAAAATTCATAAAATTAAAATGGCGGTTCCAAGATGGCCGATGATCTCTGTATTTATGGTCCGATTCTATTCAAAATTGGTATGTGGGGGTTTTCGGTGTCGGAGATTATGCTTTTTTTAATTCACAAATTCAAGATGGCAGGCGAGTTTTGTAATTTGGCCCGATTCGATTCAAAATTGGTAAGTCGGGGTTTTTGGGGACGGAGATTATGAATTTAGTCGAAGATTATTGATTTTCAATTCATAAATTGAAGATGACAACTCCAAGATGGCGGATGAGTTAATCTTTAGACGGTCTCCTCATTGAAGGACTAGATAGCTCAGAACTCACAGAAAAAAAAGGCCTCATAATAACGATGCTTCAACAAAAATGCATAGATTAAGGCGTACTTAAGTACTAAAAAGCACAAAATAAAATAGATAATTAATAAAAAAAAATAAAAGAGAAGCTTTTTTTCAAATGCACTAAAAAGTAAACAATAATTGCTTTGGATGTGTGACGTAGTTTATTCCGTGAGTTATAGATTCAAAAGCTTGTCGCTTCGAACTAAAAACTTTGCGCGACAAGCTTTTGAATTTATAACTCACGGAATAACCTACGTCACACATCCAAAGCAATTATTTTTTACTTTTTGGTGGATTTGAATAAAAGCTTGTCTTAATTTTTTTTTTATTAATTATTTTTTAACTTCATTTTATCACTGGCAATGACTGCTGACAAAAAATTATGGTCATTCAGTTCAGTGGAAGACCAAAATAATAAAATAAAGAAATCATCTCGAAACCGAGATATATATATATATATATATATATATATATATATATATATATATATATATATATATATATATATATATATATATATATATATATATATATTTTCTTCAATTTCTCGGAATAAAGGTCTGATTCAGTCAATTCATATAATTTCTTTTAACGACGTTTCGACATGGTATTTGTCATCATCAGGTTAAAACACTAAAATAAAAAATATGGAGTTTGAGACATATTTAACTCAACACAATATTAAAATGTATGCACCAAAATATTCTTTAAAAACATATGGTTCGGAATATAAAACGTTGTTGGGAACTTTTGATTCTTTCTGCTTATATGGAACTTTTGGTTCCTGAGGACTGTATATTCGAATTTTTGATTTCTAGTTTAATTCCTTTTTGGCACATGATAATGCTTGATTTGAAATCTGAGCGATGACAAGAGTGTATTTTATTATTTCCATGGATACAAGAAAACATGACAGTATGTACCTCGAACTGAGGAAACATATGCGATGCCTTAACAAACGTTATTTAACACAATATAAAAATATCTGTAATATATATGAGTATTCACTTACAAATCATTTTATTTGAATTTCTGCGTTCGCATCGTACGAACGTTATTGTAGGTGTGTGATTTCGAAGTCGAAGTTATCGGGAATGGTTTGTTTATCTTTCATGCATTTTCACCCTTTTCATAAGTACACCGGATTGTTTCATATTGACTTCTAGTATATGAGCCGGACTGTATTTTTTTGGTAGCATGAAAAGATCAGTTTTCATTATTATTACTATAAACAAAGTTAAAAAAGGTTGCTATAAATCTGGCTTGAGTTTTTAATATCATTTCTATTGTAAATGCTATTGGGTTCTTTTTTAATATGTATCATTTCAAGGAATGCTCTTACACTTGGATTCCTTTCTTTGGTCAAAATTTCAACGTTGTTAGGGTCAAACTTATGTTGATTTTCTTTTTCGTGTTTGGATAAGATCATTTTTATTGTAAATCGCATGTATTCGTTTTTTTATTGTTTTTCTGCAAAGTGGCTGGGGTAATTATTTTCTTTAAAAATATTCTTGACTATTTCTATATTACTTTTCCTGAATTTTGGATGAGCAAGCTTAATAGCTCTATCAGTTAAATTTTGAATAAACATTTTTTTGTAACCAAGGGGTGCGTTTGATAAATAGTTTCTGTAACGATTTGATGCATTTGGTTTAATAAACCAGTTTGTGAAAATTTTCCCAGTATTGTCGTGTATTATTGTTGTGTCGAGAAAGTGTATTTGTTTTTCTATTGTAAATTTCAATCTAGGATGATATTTATTAAATTTTTCTAGAATTTCATCAACTTTGTCAGTAGGAATACAGGTTAAACAATCGTCTACATATCGTTTGAAGAATATTAGTTTGAAAGTTAGTTAATTGATGATATTTTCTTCAACATACTCTATAACCAGATTTGCTACCGTTGCAGCAATTGGAGATCCCATTGGAATTCCGAATATTTGTGAGTAGTATATATTTTCATATTGAGGGTATGTTGAGGTTAAACATAGTTCAATTCCTTTCCAAAACTCTTCTAAGGTTAGTGTTGTGTGACTTTGTATTTCATGCCATTTTTCCCTTATGATATCTATCGCTAATTTTGTATCTATATTTGTATATGAAGAAACTATATCCAGAGAGATTATATTATATGATTTTGTGGAACTGTTATATTGCGGATAAATTCCACAAATCCCCAAGAGTTTTTCACATAGTAATAATTTTTTCCAATAACATTTGAAAGAATTTCTGAGAGGAATTTCGATAAATTGTAAGTGGCAGATTGAATATTGCTGACAATAAGCCGAAGGGAAATTCCAGTTTTGTGTAATTTGGGCAAACCGTATATTGTTGGAGGTTGGGCGTTGTGTATATTGAGTTTGTTTTTTGTTACCTGATCTTTTAGTTTTGGTTACCTGATCTTAAGTTTTGACGAGAACCAATTATTTACTAATTTATTAACTTTCGCTTGAAGTTTTTCTGTGGGGGTTGAATCTCTCTTTTTTATATGTGGTTTCGTCCATTAGTAAATTTTCTAATTTTCCTTTTTATGCAGATATTTGCATAATTACTGTTTTGTTAATTTTATCAGCCCTGAGTATAAGTAATTCGGTATTTTCCTTCAAGCGAAAGTTAATAAATTAGTAAATAATTGGTTCTCGTTAAAACTTATAGATCAGGTAACAAAAAACAAACTCAATATACACAACGCCCAACCTCCAACAACTGTCAGCAATATTCAATCTGCCACTTACAATTTATCAAAATTCCTCCCAGATATTCTTTCAAATGTTATTGGAAAAAATTATTACTATGTGAAAAACTCTTGGGAATTTGTCGCACTAACGTTTTATATTTCGAACCATATGTTTATAAAGAATTATTTTAGTTCATACATTTTAATATAGTGTTAAGTTAAATGTGTCTCAAACTCCATATTTTTAATTTTAGTGTTTAACCTGATGATGACAAATACCATGTTGAAACGTCGTTAAAAGAAATTATATGAATTGACTGAATCAGACCTTTATTCCGAGGAATTGAAGAAAATATATACTTATGTGGTCAAGAATATATATATAATATATATATATATATATATATATATATATATATATATATATTGTTAGTTGTTTATTTTCTTGAACCACTGTATATATATATATATATATATATATATATATATATATATATATATAATGCTAATCTGATGATCAAAATTACTACACTATATATATATAAAATTTGTTTTCGCGTCCAGAATGTACTTATTTCTTGTTTTTTTCTCATGAGTAGGTGGACTATTGAAACACTCTGTGTTTTACACTTTTAATGCCAACGTTTCGGCGAATATTTCTCGCTTTCTTCAGGGTTACAATATAAAAAAAGGGGGGGGGATGTTACAGTACTATGTGACATGACAGAAACATTAAATATAATACATACCCAACAAACAACACAAAAGACATACCGGGTGACAATGTGACTATGCCTTCTCTTATCAACCGATTTGAATGAAAATTGTACATAGATATGAGACACAATTTCGGATTGACAGACATATGGATACAAAATGGCCGACTTCCGGTTTCGCCAGAATAGCCACCAACTTCGATTTTTCAAATGGAACACCCTGTATGTTTGATGTCTTTCGGATTATAAGGCTCAAATTACATACGACAATATTGCCAAATTTTTATTTTACAATTGAAAAAAATAATTTCCCAATATTTTTTTTTCAGCCCAGGAGGCCTTGATCAGGTTAAAATCTATATTAATTCACATCAGTAACTCATAGTAATGGTAATTTCATCGATAAGATTAATAACCAATCCTTCAGCAGGAATTGAAATTTTCTAAACGCATTTTTAACGAAAAAATCGTTTTTTTCAAATGGTACCTACCGAGGGCCATCTTGCCATTCGATAGATAATTTAATTACCAATTCAACGATATTTCTTTTTGTTCAAAACAAACACAATCAATTATTGAATTTATACAATATTTTAATGATACCTACAAATTCCAATGAGTTATCCGTTTAGGTTTGATGAAATGAAAGGTAGTCGTGGAATCATGGAAAACAGTAGGTGATTAATGTCATGTCAAAAGTGAAATACCAATTTTAGTTGGCATCTCGTTTCGATTGTAAAACGTTTTTTTGAAATGGAAAATAATAATCGTTATTCTCGAAACGAACAAATCGATATGATATTGATATACCTACGTAGAATGTCAAAAGAACGCTGTCAATGCTAGTATGCTATACGCTGTTCGTAATCCGTTAAGACGGCACCCATCGACGACTATTTCAGGAAATTGGAAATGATGCTAAGGATAGAACCAGCTGATCAAAACCACATCCACTTCATCGTCAGTGAAGAAGCGGAAACTAATGTTTTAGCAGATATGTTCATTTTTGTCCATCTGCCTCAGTGCGAGAATTGGAAACTGAATGTGGAATCAGCAGGGAATCTGCCAGAAAAGTATTGAAAAAACATAAATATCGCTTCTATAAATACAGTTTGCATCAGTATCTATATTCGTCATCATGATTTGAATAATGGTTTTGTCTTGAAGATACTGTTTACAGATGTTTACGAATAATGTTCAATAGGAATAATACAAGGTATTGGGCTCAAGAAAATCCTAGGTTGCTGAGAGAAGGTAATTTTCAAGAAATATTTGGATTCAACGTCTGGGTAGGAATCATAGGGACAAGAATCATTGGACCAATTCTTTTCGACGGGCCTTTGACGGGCCAAAGATATCCACAATTCTTAGAGAACGATATTCAAAATAATATCAACGATTTACCTGAGAACATCATGGAAAATATGTTTTTTCAGCAGGATGGTGCATGATCACATAATGCTAATATTGTTGGGCAGAAATGGTCCAATCAGATGGCCAGCCAGATCGCCCGATTTAACCTCTATTGATTTTTATTTATGGGGTCACATAAAATCCAAAGTATACTCGAGGAGACCAGCTTCTTTGGAGGACTTGAGAGATAGAGTTGAGCGCGCATTTCAGGAAATTCCTGCTCACGAACTGATGAATGTTATGAGGTGTACAATAAATAGAACTAGTCTATGTGTTAGGAAAAACGGGCAACACTTCGAACATATCATTGGTCATTAATAAATAAAATGACTTTTCGATGGTTGTGAAACTATTCTATTGAAAACAGAATAATGGTATTGTGAGTTGAATGTTTCACTGTTTCAGTCGTTAGATTTATTCAAACAGTTTGATTATATTAAAGTTATCTTTTTATTACAATTACAAGCTTTTATTTAGTTTCACCTGTCCCGATGTTTGTCATCAAATCTTGCAAGTTAAATTTGACCCACTTCTAGTTGTTCGATCAACGTGAAATTTGGCAGGTGTTCAAAGTTCCCGTGACAATGCATTATACATTTGTTAGAGAAAAAAAAAACTAAAATGGCGGCTCCAAGATGGCTGGCGAGATTCGTGTTTATGGTCCGATTCGATTCAAAATTGGTATGTGGGTGTTTTCAGGGTCGAAGATTATGCATTTTCTGACAAAATTCATAAAATCAAAATGGCGGCTTCAAGATGTCCGACGATTTCTGTGATTATGGTCCGATTCTATTCAAAATTGGTATGTGGGGGTTTTTGGGGTCGGAGATTATGAAATTCACAAATTCAAGATGGCGGCTCCAAGATGGCGAACGAGTTTTGTAATTATGGTCCGATTCGATTCAAAATTGGTATGTGGGTGTTAGGGGTACTTACTGAAAAGCACAAAATAAAATAATTAATAAAAAAAACCTTTTTAAAAACAAGCTTTTATTCAAATACCCTAAAAAGTACAAAATAACTGCTTTGGATGTGTGACGTAGGTTATTCCGTGAGTTATAGATTCAAAAGCTTGTCGCATCTGTATTCGAAATGAAAACTTTGCGCGACAAGCTCTTGAATCTAGAACTCACGGAATAACCTACGTCACACATCCAAAGCAATTATTTTGTACTTCTTAGGGTTTTTGAATAAAAGCTTGTTTTTAAAAAGGTTTTTCTATTAATAATTTTATTTATAATGGGTTTATGATTTATAAGTAAGTCAATTATTTTTGGTAATTCATTGTAAAGTAAAGTTTTTTTTATGTAATGTTACCTACCAATTTTTTCAGATTGATTTCATTTTGTTAGATGGCTCTCTACGTTTTGAACAATAATAAAGTTGTACATAATGTATATAGTTGAAGTGGTAATTAAATTATCTATCGAATGGCAAGATGGCCCTCGGTTGGTACCATTTGAACAAAAAGACTTTTTCGTTAAAAATGCGTTCAGAAAATTTCAATTCCTGCTGTAGGATTTGTTATTGATCTTATCGATGAAATTACTATCACAATGAGTTACTGATGTAAATTAGTATAGATTTTAACCTGATCAAGGCCTCCTGGGCAGAAAAAATTGAGAAATATTTTTTTTTCAATTGTAAATAAAAAATTTGGCAATACTGTCGTATGTAATTTGAGCAGTAGAATCCGAAAAACATCAAACATACAGGGTGTTCCATTTGAAAAATCAAAGTTGGTGGCTATTCTGGTGAAACCGGAAGTCAGCCATTTTGTTTTCATATGTCTGTCAATCCGAAATTGTGTCTCATATCTATGTACAAAATTTCATTCAAATCGGTTGATAAGTGAAGGAGATATAGGCATGGTCTTAGTCCCATTGTCACCCAGTATACCAGAAATACTCCAAATGTAACGATTCTCATTAAGTTTGCCCACCTCAAATGTAATTTGAGTATCGGTGTCTATAGGTTTGTTCGCGTTCACAAAACAAACTGTCCGAAACCATCCGGAGCATGCGCAGTTTCACAGAACAAACTATTTCGGGACAGTTCTGTGAAACTGCGCATGCTCCTGATGGTTTCGGACCGTTTGTTTTGTGAACGCGAACAAAGCTTATATATATATATATATATATATATATATATATATATATATATATATATATGTGTTAGTGATATATACATGAATTTTCACAAAAGGTGTCATTGTTTGGGAATATGTACAACACTTCAATCGCTTTGGAACCATAAAATACGACACAGCAGAACGGCATCTAAAAAGTACATTGAAATAAAATAACTCGGATGAATTTGTGTTTTTTTGGTACCAACTTAGCTTGAACTGTGTGGTTTTTCATCTTGGGCTGATAAGGACGGGTCTACGCTATCTAAAGGTTGTTTTATGGTTGAGTAGGATATTCCTATAAATGTTGTTTAGATTGTTGCAATCTGTTTTCAAATTAACACATTTTTCATTGCTTACTATGTGAGCCATTTCCAGGAACAATCTTTTTTGTAAGGATTCCTCTCTATTCAGGTCACATGTTTGACTTCACATCTACAAGCATTTTAGATAGAGAGGATTCCTTACAAAAAAGATTGTTCATGGAAAAGGCTCACATATTAAGCAATGAAAAATGTGTTAATTTGCAACAATCTAAACAACATTTACAGGAATATCCTACTCAATCATAAAACAACTTCTAGGTAGATAGCGTAGACCCGTCCTTATCAGCCCAAAATAAAAAAAAACAGACAGATCAAGATAAGTTGGTACCAAAAAAACACAAATTCATCCGAGTTATTTTATTTGAATGTACTTTTAGATGACGTTCTGCTGTGTCGTATTTTATGGTTCCAAAGCGATTGAAATGTTGTACATATTCCCAAACAATGACACCTTTTGTGAAAATTCATGTAAATATCACTAACATATATATAGACACCGATACTCAAATTACATTTGAGGTGAGTAAACTTCATGAACATCGTTACATTTGGAGTATTTCTGGTATATGTCTTTTGTGTTGTTTGTTGTGTATGTATTATATTTAATGTGTCTGTCATGTCACATAGTACTGCAACATCCCTCCCCCCTTTTTTATATTGTAGCCCTGAAGAGGACGAGAAAAATTCGCCGAAACGTTGGCATTAAAAGTGTAAAACACAGAGTATTGTGTTTCATTAGTCCACCTGCTCATGAGAAAAAACATATATATATATATATATATATATATATATATATATATATAATAAGATAAATCTGTTTCGGATCCATAAGAACCCACCATCCGTCTACAGCATGTTTCATGGTTTCCCAATCATCAGGACGGCCTGTGGTCTCTTTCAAATTCGTATCAGATTTCTCGTAGGTTAATAGCCTTAGGCCAATACAAACATGTGAACAGCATCAGATTATTGATAGTGACACCTATAATCTGTGCGGTGAAGCTTAAACCTAATATCGTGGAATTTTAATGGCACGAAATTTCGTGCATATTAACAGGTCACCAACAAATGTGTCAGATACCAGATACCAATAGTCGTACTCCTCATGCGTTTAACGCAAACAAATATCGAGAATAAGAGAAACCTGTTTCGAATCCAAAAGAACCCATCATTCGTCTACAGCCTGTTTCATGGTTTCCCAATCATCAGGACGGCCTGAGGTCTCTTTCAAATTTGTATCAGATTTCTCGTAGGTTAATAGCCTTAGGCCAATACAAACATGTGAACAGCATCAGATTATTGATAGTGACACCTATAATCTGTGCGGTGGAGCTTAAACCTAATATCGTGGAATTTTAATTAATATATATATATATATATATATATATATATGAAAAGCATCAGATTATAGATAGCGACACCTATAATCTGTGTGGTGGAGCTTAGACCTGACATCGTGGAATTTTGAAGATACGAGATTTCGTACAACATCAATAGGTCACCGACAGATGCCAGCATAGACCAACCCACGACACCAATAGTCGGACTCCTCGTGCGTTATCAGGAACGCAATACAAATAACGAGAATATGAGAAATCTGTTATATGGGATATATATATGGATATATATATATATATATATATATATATATATATATATATATATATATATATATATATATATATATATATATATATATATATATATATATATATATATATATATATATCCCATAACTCGTTTTCCCTGGAAAGGTCAGGAACATATCCATAATATTATAAAAACACTGCTCCAACGATTTTTCATAACATTGTTTTTTAAATTTGCTCAATTGTATGAATACATCAGAAATGCAACGTTTGCCAAGTTATGGGCGGCGCTTGCGTTTCTTTTTTATTATGAATTAAATCCTGAATCAGTTATTCTAAATATATTATATTCGATTTTGAAAAGGGAAACATTCTCAATTGAATATTGATAGAAAGATTTTTCTGTGAATTGAAAAATCCACGATTAAAATGAAGTTATTTTTTGTGAATGTCTAACAGAAAACAACTACTTCCCCGGCAAAAGCCACGCTGGACATTGAACTACATCTGATAGATATTCTGAAAAGGCCCTAACTCAAAAGAAAAAATCTGAAATTGAAAATTTGCATTTTCATTCAGATAGTTATTTGATTTTCTATTCCAGTCTCAATTAAGAACTCATAAAGATGAATGAGGCAAAGAAGAATGTTTTCCAAAAGAGAGTACTCACCAGAAATCATTCGTAACATTGATGCAGGAGAGACATCGCATTCACTAGGTCTTCAATACATTTTTGTCGACGAAAATCTATTTCACGCTTCCACGATCATCAGGAAGACCGGAAGAAATGGGAAACACATTTTCAAGAAGCAATCTCACTTTGCAAAGATGGAAAAAGTTAGAATCATTTCTTTTGGAGAGACACTTTGAAATTAGTGTTTTCTGACATTAAAACCTGTCATGGGGTATGATAGATTGATTTGTTGAAAATATAAACGGGATGTTCATAAAATCAGATGTGGAATCATCTGCGACTGAAAGATAAACTTTAGTCACTATCTTCCATCGTCAAGAATATCTATCAGATGTAGTTCAATGTCCAGCGTGGCTTTTGCCGGGGAAGTAGTTGTTTTCTGTTAGACATTCACAAAAAATAACTTCATTTTAATCGTGGATTTTTCAATTCACAGAAAAATCTTTCTATCAATGTTCAATTGAGAATGTTTCCCTTTTCAACATGAATACCCCACAAGAGGTTATCTTGACGATGGAAGATAGTGACTAAAGTTTATCTTTCAGTCGCAGATGATTCCACATCTGATTTTATGAACATCCCGTTTATATTTTCAACAAATCAATTATATTCGATATTATTAATAAAGGCATTGAAACTGGAAAATATACAATCAATGTTTGAAATTGAGAAAAGATGATTTCAACCCTCCATATGTCCACAAAGATAATTGTGGACCACTTTAAAAACAATGTTTTCTTTCCAAACAAAGTTCAGTATGTCTCTATTATCCATATATCAATGATTAACTTTTGTTCAAATTAATAAGATATAACTTGTATTAACATTTAGTTTAATCACAGCTTTCAATATACCCGATTACAATTGCATTTTTACCGGCCTAAAGCTCCAGACAGCAATCGCAGTACCTACCTTCGCTGATGTGATCTTGATCCGTATTTATTCCCCTAGAGTGCTTCAGGGTTGGTTTAAAAAGATTTGGGTAGGATTTAAATGGAGGGAGTTATATTTTACATGCATTCTTTTTAATTGAAGTAATTTATGCATCCCAGAAAAACTGCAAACTTTTACCAATAGTAATTCTGAGTAAAAATCTTATAGTTACACCAATAATGGCGGAGTTTGGCGCCAATATTGATGGAACTCTGCTCGTGCGCAGATTGGAGTGATACGCATGGAAAAATATTTACAACCATTACGAAAATCTGCGCAATATCAGATTCCAACGTTCAGTTGATGTGAACTTTTATTCGGTGTATACCAATTAATTAATTAATCCACAAACTCTCAACAACAAACATTTCAAAAAAATGACCAGAACAAACTCATTTTTCATTTGAATGCGTATCACAATCATCTGAATAATTATTCCGGAAGAATATTCTAGTAAGGACCTACAAGATGTGAACATTTCGTTCTTATCAGGCTGATGATAACGCCATAATGAGTTTAAAGTCTCAACAACAAACATTTCAAAAAAATGACCAGAACAAACTCATTTTTCATTTGAATGCGTATCACAATCATCTGAATAATTATTCCGGAAGAATATTCTAGTAAGGACCTACAAGATGTGAACATTTCGTTCTTATCAGGCTGATGATAACGCATAAGAAGTTTAAAGTCTCAACAACAAACATTTCAAAAAAATGACCAGAACAAACTCATTTTTCATTTGAATGCGTATCACAATCATCTGAATAATTATTCCGGAAGAATACTCTAGTAAGGACCTACAAGATGTGAACATTTCCTTCTTATCAGGCTGATGATAACGCCAAAGGAAGTTTAAAGTGGGGACGGGTTAGCCCTTTCAGCTTTATATGTTGTTTGATCTTATTGAAATCATTTGCTACATTATTTTAAAAAAAAACTAATGATTGTATTTTGCATTTGAATGAAATGAAGATTGTCTACCGCTTGATCATTCATAAGGTGTCCCTTTTCAAAAGTCCCCGAGTAGTGGAATATCAATTTCTTAGTGTGACAGACATTGACAAACCCTGTGCACCAATGTTTACGAACGCTGTTTGGAAACAGTGACTTTTTGGGTTAAAAGGTTTTGACTTTTTCGTTAAATTATATTTTTTATCTACAGAATCAGAAGAAAAGGAACTAGATTTCTTTAAATGGATTCTATTTGATTCAACCTGTAAAAATATCGACTATAAAATAAATGTAATTATTAGACATTTGTTAAGCCAGCCGAATCTTATTCACCTTCACACCCCTTTTGTCCACAGGAAAGATGGAACCTGTACCCCATACATCTTCATTCAACATGGGATACCTCGTTTCACCCTACAGCTATGCCAATGGAGCAGGTGGGCCCATCCCCGTGTCGATGGTAAGTCAATCATACTATAGTCACTATATAAAGTTTTCAGGAGTGCCATTTTTCTTCCTCTCCATTAACTATAAATATACATCATGATAATTTCCTACTGCCAAACAAAATACATTTGAGAATTATTCACTTCATTTCGTTTTTGTTTGTCATTGTCAGAAGCCACTGGCAATACTCAACTCTAGCGGGACGATCTTGAAATTATAATACTTGCATCCTTGGAAAATATTTTGACTTAGAATCTACTAGCAATATTCAACTCTTGAGGGTCGATCTTGAAGTTGTAATACATTCGATAATGTTATGGATAAAATTGTTCCTGTCATGTCGTTTTCTGTGGGTAAATTTATTGGTACATGCCTTCCCGGTCATTTTCGCAAACCTTTGAAATAAAATCATTTTGTCGTGAATTAAAACCAATTTATTGGTTTTCGCAAATATAAAATAACCAACAATTATTCACGACGTGCTTCTCGGCTAACTGTTGACCGATGATGCAGGACCGTACTTGAATTCTATAAAAAAGAAAATTTCCAGGGAAACTTATTTTGACGAGTCCTACATCCTATTCACCTTTGAGAGTGTGTTGATATATATATATTAAACAGTGGGGAATAACGGCGATTTGTCACATGTTCATACCAATTTTTCGTTATATTAATTTATATATATATATATATATATATATATATATATATATATATATATATATATATATATATATATATATATATATATATATATATATATACAAAACTAGGGATATTGGGGTAAGCAGCAATGAAAAAGTAAACTCGTTAAGGTTTATCCAAACTTTCGGAAATGTTTATTTCCATCAACAAGTAGACTACAATAGATGAAAAAAAAAAACCATAGTAATACATATTCAAGTGCGAAACATTATGCTACTTACAACTTTGTTGAGGTTGGTTTCAATTATGTTAAACATATTCATCAAACATAGTGATACAAAAGAAAAAAACGTAGATCAAGGAATAAAACGAAGTTCAAAGTTACTACAACCACATTAGCGTTGTTTAAAATTATATAATTATAAATTTGTACTCTATGTGGTGTGACAAGTGAAACTGACAGGTTAGGAATGAATCTCGCAATTATCTTTAAGCCAACGACACCTGAAGGATGTCACTTGGAAATAGATACAGTGGTACCAACTGTTAGATTAGTACCAACTGATGTTACATATTATCTGCATCTGACAATGTGTAAGTGAAGTGGTGACAATGTACGCTCTACAAAACCGCAAATAAGTCGAGTTCATTTTGGAATAAAAAATCCAGTGACAGCTATCAGTGTATGTTATGAAGTCAAAAAAAAACTTAATTAAAACAAATTGTGAAAGTGGACATTTGTTTAGGAAGTCAGCCAAACCAACCACAACTGAAACAGCACCAAGAAATAGTACAGGTGTTTTACACAAAAAAAGAGCCACATCCCGATAGTTGTATTTGGTACGTACCCATATTTTTGTTTTTATTCTATAAATACTACACGAAAAATGACTGATGGAAATGAAATAACAATACAACAATTATATGAAGAAATAGTTGAAGCAGAAATCGGATCCCTAAAAAATAAATGAAAAATCTTGAACAAGAAAACTGTGATATAAAGAAAAAGTTTGAGTCATTAGATAGGAATAATAGGAAAAATAATTTGCTGATATTTGGTCTAGATAAAGCTCCACAAGATATATCGCTCCAATTCATATGTGATTACTATTAATCATTTACTCAACGTAGGCCTTGTAGAATCAGATATCAATAATTTTTATGGCTAGGTCGTTCCAATAGGAGTCCACTAAAAGTTGAATTAATCTCTTATCTGAAAAAACAAATTATTTTTAAAAACTGTGGCAAACTAAAGATCCAAAGAGAAGAAAATAAGGCACTATGTGCAGGACTAGCAAAATATAGTGAGAAGTGTTGTATTAAAGGCAACAGGCTGTACATTGATGAAACAGGATACACCGTGGAAGAAGTATATATAGCAGAAGATAGGGAAAACATTAAGTCGAACAGTGCTCCCCCACCACCGACCATACAAACAACCGAAAAGATACTTATCGATCAACCAGAACCAACCGCCGTATCCACGATTATCCCGGAAACCAGTAAGCCAGTCGAATACAACACCAAACCAAGGGATAGAAAAAATACAAGAATACAGGATACCCCAAAGAAGAATAATTCTGAAATCGAAGTTGATCCTCCAGTTATTCGAGAAAAATTGAGATTACGCATTACCAAAAACACCATAACAAATAATTTATTGTTATAGTTTTGTCTCAAAGTAGAGAGCCAAATAGTGAACATACCTCCCGAACTAAATATCAGTTGAATTGTATACTGAAATCATCTCACAATTTTTTTGCTTTTCCTTTCAATTTATCTTTTACACTTTTTAACAAATCTTATCTCGATGTTTTTATTCCAGACTTTTTTTCAAGGCAGTATACTTTATCTAGTATGGATCCCTACATTAGAGATTATAAAAATGATTTAATTATAGCTGAACAAGTGTCTGATATTGATGAATTGAGGAAATATTTCGGGCCAAATTTGAATATATTACACCTAAATATACGCAGCATAATGAAAAACATAGATGAACTGACTATATTTCTCCAAAAAATTCCAGGAAAATTTGATATTATTGTTTTAACAGAAACATTCATAGTAAAAGATCTAGAAGTTGTCCATATGAATGGCTATCAAACATTATACAATGATGGAGTTATTGTATACCGAAACACTCGATTTCTCTCATAATATCAGGGAAATCGCGGAAATAAAAACTCTAGAGATTGAAATAAAAATAAATAAAAAAATAATATCAATCACTTCAATATATAGATCACCGAATTCCTGTCCCGTACATTTCAATACTGCAATGGCCATACGATAAAATCAAACGAGATACAAATCATTACAGGCGATATAAATATAGATCTTCTATCAGAATGCGATTACGTAGAAGATTATGAAAATATAATGAATTCATATGGGTTCATATCCTATATCAATGATGTTACACGGTCCAGTGGCGGATCTTGCCTAGACCATTTTTTCGTAACAATACATCTGAGATAGATTGCAAATCAATCGTTATAGATTACAATATTACAGATCACTTTCCGATTGGACTATCAATAAATTTGGGAGAAAATCAGGAACTTGAAAATCCTGAGAAAAAAAATAAAAAAAATGCTAACTACAAGAAGCTGAAACAAGAATTAGGGGAAGAATTGTGGTTAAATATATATAATCAAGGAGACAAAGAAATAATGGCTCGAACATTTATAGAAAAACTCAAATATTACATTGAAAAAAATACAATTACCATAAAAATAAAAAATAAAAATCGGCCCAGATCAAAATGGATTACAACCGAAATTATAGATACCTATAGCGAATAAAAAATTGAACTTTATAGAAAACTTAGAATCACTTACGAAAACATAAAACTTCGCGAAGAATACAATCAACAGAAAAATAAATTGAATAGATGATAAATACAGCTCAAAAGGCATATGTAAATAAAATCAACGAAGTGGAACAAACAATAATGGAATTGAAGCCAAAAAAATCACAAGGTGATGACGATATCCGTTCTGAAACAATCAAACAAATCGTTAATGAAATGAAAACTCCATTATTATATTTAATAAATCGATGTATGGATACCGGATGTTTTCCGAAAATTCTCAAAACAGGGCTAATCAAACCATTATATAAGAGCGGGGATAAAACAGAAATGATAAATTACAGACCACTCTCACTGATCTCAAATGTGGCAAAAGTAATAGAAAAAATACTCAAAAAAAGGATAATTAATTTTTTTAATAAATATGGAGTCATTTCGAACAGACAGTATGGATTCAGGGAAGGTAAATCGACGGAAGATGCAATACTTGATTTAACCTCTTACATGTATGATGCTCTCGATAAAAAAAAATCCACTTTGTGCATATTCGTCGAACTATCCAAAGCATTCGACACTGTCTGCCATCAGAAACTTCTAAAAAAAATGTCATCCTATGGACTGAGAGGGAAAGTATATAATATACTAAAAAGCTACTTATCTGGAAGAGAACAACGAGTAACTATTGATGGAACAACAGGCGAGACTAGGACTGTATCCTACGGAGTCCCACAGGGAACAGTACTAGGACCATTACTGTTTACAATTAATATAAATGGACTACTCGAAATAAAAACAGAAGGAAACATCTTAAGTTTTGCCGACGACACAGCTATTCTCTATAAATCTAATACATGGCAGGAATTGAAAACGCTGGTAGAGAATGATTTTCTGCAAATAGAAAAATGGTTTAGATCCAATAAACTGACGCTGAATTTTGATAAAACAAAGTACTTACCGTTTTCCTCTTATACCAGCGGCTTACCGAAAATGGGTCCGCTGAAAATAGGAGAGAGCTACGAAATCCCAGAAGGCAAATCAATGAAATATCTTGGGATCGTAATAGATCGCCATCTGCGGTGGGACCTACAAATTAGAAATGTTGTGGGAAAGGTAAGGGGATTATTACATAAATTCAAATACCTGAGAGATTTCCTGGATTTTGGAAATTTAAGAACATTATACCATGCACTAGTCGAGTCTCAATTACAGTACGGAATAATTGGATAGGGCGGAGTGACTGATACTTACGTAGAAAATTTGAACATTATACAAAAATATATTCTTAAAATAATGTATCGTAAAGTACCTACTTACCCTAGCGACGACCTGTTCAAAGAATCCGGTGTACTCGACGTGAGACAACTATTCTGTTTGAGTTTACTGAAAAATATTCAAAAAAGGTGTATAGCTTTACAGTCTACGAACCATGCCCATGACACGAGAAACAAAAAAAATAATGTACTACCTCCTCGTTGCGAAAAATATATATGTCAGCGCAACGCATCTTACCTAGGTCCTCGTCTTCATAACATCCTACCAATACCTATAAAAGATGTTGCAAACAAAAATTGATTCAAGAAAAAAGCCAAAATATGGATAATGGAATCAAATAGATCTTTTTTTGGAAAATTTATAAATCAGATATGATTCTGACAGTCATCAATGTTCGCAACTTATCTCTCATCTAATTAAATGTGTATGTGTATGTATGTGTATATATATATGTATATATGCATACATATGTATATGTTAGCTGATGTATAGGTATGTGTATACTTGTGCGTCAAATGGCATGAGCAGTCACGCACAAGTGGTACATCAACTGATAATTGATATGCACACTTCATTGACCTATTCATATTTATTTGCCATGAGAACAGCGTATATACATTTATTTATAGTTGTTTTACTATTTTTTTAACATATAAGAAATTTTATTCATACACAATACTTAGCATAATGCATAATAATTCGATTAAGGGTTATATTTCAAAATAATTCATTTGTTGCATCATATTGAATATTATGTCATTTTCAAATCATCATACTCCATCTTCATTTACCATAGGCAAACATAGTCACGCACAAGGAGTATAACACTTAAAACTGTTATACACTTCTGTGGCTTTCCTATGTTTATTCATAATACTTTCAATTATATATGTTTTTTCATTATTTTATGCGAATAAACATTATTATTAATGTTAACAAGAACTATTATTTTATATTACATTGTTGTGAATTTTGATTGATATCTAAAGACAATAAATAAGAGATTTCACTCAAATGGTTAATATATGTTTTTTTATTATATATATATATATATATGTATATAAATTTGAAACTTGGTACACTAATCAAGGTTTATCAACGTGCTAATTTGAAGTTATAAATTTTTATTGGCGTGGTCATATGTTCCTTCATATTTTATTGGGACAAGTGAATGGACAAATGAGCGTTTGACATCAGTTCGGCTCATCGATACTTAACCTAAAAGTCATACATTCCATGTGCCTAAAAGTGGAGGTTTCTGAGATAATTGAGAAAAACTGAAGATATGTCCTTAGTAGAGACAATTTCGTATGTGCAAAAATCGCATAGTAATAATTTCTTACAACATATCGGAATATGTGACAACCTCCTGAAAATTTTTTAATGTTGGGAGAATCGGAAACATAGTACGGGTGAGTCAGAATGAGACCGAAAACTCCATTTTTCCATTCATCATATTATTTGATCGAATCGATGTCGTGGATTGACTCATATGTTACCATACTTTCTTGCATATGATTGTTTTGACAGATCAACTGACAAACAAACCCAACCTTAAATTCATAATACTCCACTTAGATAAGAGTTGAATTCTGAAATATTTTTTGCGAAAAACTGAAGATAAGTACTCTTTCATGTGGTGAAGTTTATGTTGGAGTATAATCATCAAAGCCATTTCTGATTGAATTAATCAGGCTATGTGTGCTAGTTGGGTAGGCAGCATACAGGAAGTATACTCTTGTAACACTTATTCCAAAATTGTCATCATCAGGGAAAGCTACAATTTTGTTAAAATACAGTAAACAGTGACAAAACAGTGGATTCTAAAAATACTCGAGAAATTTGTAACCTGAGCGCGGATAGCAACCAATAGAAATCGATTATAATGGCACTGAGAATTTAAAGTGTAGATTGGGAGTTAACATCCCTTCCATTGTATGGATTTCGATCCAAGTGCAAAATTATTATTATGACCTTCATTATGCACATGTTTACTAAGTGCTCATCTGTCCGGCTGCAATCTACAATCACTCTTATGAGCACAAATTCTGTCTTTTAATGATCTGTTTGTCTGTCCGATATATTCATTAGTACAATTAGAACGAAGAATACAATAAACCACATGTGATTGATGAGTTAAAGGACTTTTATCTTTCACTTTTGTGAAGAGAGAATTGACAGTTTTATACGCAATTTTAATGTTCTCAAATGGTTTAAAAATTCTTGTCAATTTAGGAGTAATATTGGTTATATACGGAAGATATGTTTAGAAGGTCTTGACTAAGTGCTCTTGATCATCACCCCCGTGGTATTCAAAACTATTGTATTGTTATTAATATTTTAGGGGGGGGGTCCATTGAGGAGCTAAACAAAATTTTCTTAAGGAGACAATGAGGATATGCATTTTTGCGAAATAAGTTGTATAAAATGCTCAAATTTTCATTGTGGAAAGTGCTATCAGAGATGCTGAGAATTCGTTGTTTCATCTGCTTGACCACATTCACTTTCATAGATTCCTTATGGTACGAAAAATAATTAAAATATCTACCCGAACTCATGAGTTTTCTGTACCAATCGATGGTAATAATATTGTCTTGTGTGCGAATGAATTGCATGTCTAAAAACACTGCGATCATCGTCTTCACATTCCACCGTAAACTGAATATAAGGGTCATAGCTATTGAGAACATTAAAATTGCGTATAAAACTGTTTTAACTATCAATTCTCTCTTCACGAAAGTGAAAGATAAAAGTCCTTTAACTCATCAATCACATGTGGTTTATTGTATTCCTTGTTCTAATTGTACTAATGAATATATCGGACAGACGAACAGATTATTAAAAGACAGAATTTGTGCTCATAAGAGTGATTGTAGATTGCACCAGGACAGATGTGCACTTAGAGAACATGTGCATAATGAAGGTCATAATATTAATTTTGAGGCTGCTAAAATCTTAGCAAAACAATCTAACAAATACAAAATACTTTTTCTGGAGATGGCCTTCATCTCACAATCACCCTCATGTTTGAACAAAAAAACGGACATTAAACATTTAAGTGAAATGTTATTGCACTTGGATCAAAATTCATACAATGGAAGGGATGTTAACTTCCAATCTACACTTTAAATTCTCAGTGCCATTATAATCGATTTCTATTGGTTGCTATCCGCGCTCAGGTTACAAATTTCTCGATCCATGGTTAGGATCAGTCGGTCTATGTACAGTACACTCTAGTATAGTTCCACGCAGGAACGTACCTAATGTCAATGTCAACCTCATAAAATAACTTTTTATCTTCTAAACTTGATGTTTCCTTATTTACATTAGTAATATAATTGTTCCTAACAGAAATTTTATAATTAAGAATAATGGTTAAGGAATGGTGATGACTACTTCTATTGACATTTCACGAATTGTTTTTTAATATGTTTATAATGTACAAGTCTATTTTATACCATCTAATGCACATAACCTCATAGACACTAAGTATTTTTAGAATCCACTGTTTGGTCACTGTTAACTGTATTTTAACAACATTGTAGCTTTCCCTGATGATGACAATAAAGTTTGTCGAAATATTGGAATAAGTGTTACAAGATTATACTTCCTGCATGCTGCCTTCCCAACTAGCACACATAGATCTTAACTAGTCCAGCAAATACTACCTCTCTCCGTATATATATATATATATATATATATATATATATATATATATATATATATATATATATATATATATATATATATATATATATATATGAAAGAGGGGAATATCGAGGGGACTTGTTAAAAACAAAACGGTTAACACTTCTCTCTGTGGGCTAAGTCCACTAAATTCCTTCCATTTTATATATATTTATATATAGCTATTTCATGGTTTCCCAATCATCAGGACGGCTTGTGGTCTCTTTCAAATTCGTATCAAATATCTCATAGTGCTAATATCTACCGGCAAGTACGAAAATGTGAAAAGCATAAAATTGATAAATTATAAATAGTGACACCTATAATCTGTGTGTTGAAGCTTAGCCCTGTTGTGGAATTTTAATGACACAAAATTTCGTGCACATTAATAGATCACCAACAGATGTCAGCATAGGCCAACCCACGACACCAATAGTCGTACTCCTAGTGCGTTCTGAGTAACGCAAAACAAATAACGAGAGAAAGAGAAATTTGTTACGAATCCGCCAACAGCTGTTTCATGGTTTCCCAATCATCGTTATTTGTTTTGCGATACTCAGAACGCACTAGGAGTACGACTATTGGTGTCGTGGATTGGCCCATGCTGACATCTGTTGGTGACCTATTAATGTGCACGAAATTTCGTCTGAGCTTCAACACACAGATTATAGGTGTTACTATCTATAATTTGATTCTTTTTATATATATATATATATATATATATATATATATATATATATATATATATTTCAAACACATATTAGTTCATTTATTTTAAAATATGAACAGAGTGTTTTATTGTGAATTTTTTAATTTTCAGAAAAATATTTCTATTCAATGTTCAATTAAGAATGTTTCCCTTTTTAACATAATATAATTGTTAAAATTGAATGTATAAGAATAATGTGATAAGTATGTATTTAATATTCTTTTGTCTTACCTGTTTGTTGATTTTCATAAATATTTGTATACCCCCGTATACCAAATATATACCTGTCTCTCAACTTGTTAGAGATGAGGCACCTGACGAGTAATTTTTTGTACAATGACCTTTAGTATGCGCTTGAATCCCCATTCTAAATACTTCTCACATAGGGTTACTGGAAACTGTTCCCTGATACTCTTATTGAAAGGTAGGTAGATACATTTTAACGTTTCGATATGTCCAGAAGCATTGGCGTATCTGAGGGGGAGATTATGATCGAATAAATGCAGTACGTCTCCAAATAACTGTGCTGCTTACAACTTTTACGATTTCTGACACTTATGGGATTGTATTATCCCTCCATTAAATTTTCTGAATATCATTTAGCTCTTTTCCCGATGTAATAAAAGGAATACTAGACGAAAAGTTACGCGAAAGTTATAAGAAATAACAAAAAAAAAACAATCAAATACATGCATTTAAAAATTTAAGTGGATTTTCCTATATCGATTTATAAACAAACTTACATTGAAGATACCCAGTGTTGTCTTTGAGCGAGTATGACAAAAAATAAGGTCAGCGTAAGTGTTTACATCATTAACCAAAGTAGTCGCTCCCTTCCAGCATTTGCTTGTTAAAATTAATAAAATATGAAAAAGAGGAATTAATTATGCTAAGAAAATTGCAATATTCAATTCAAAAGTCTATTATATATTATTTTATATATTTTTCGAATTGCTAAAGAAGTCTATTGGAATTATTAAATGAATTTTTTTTTTGGGATTCTCTAACTATTCAAATATTGAGTAACCCAGCTAAGTTATATTTTTCGGAAAATCCTTCATAACATGATGAAAATATATATATTTCTGCCTTGCTATTTCTTCTGATGAGAGCTTCTTAGAAATAAAATAAGTAAAAAAAAATTCAGTCAAAGGGTTTTATTGTAAAGAAACATAATAATGTTGCAGATAATGGACTGAAAGCTAAAAAATAATCAGGAATATAGGTCCCAGGTACCAGTCATCACACCACTCTCCTCATCAATATAGGGCATTGATCAGACTAAAATATAATCGCGGGGCGTAGCGTAACCTGAGTAAATATGTAAATCATCGTTCTGTGATGTCGCACGATGATAGTGACGGATTTACTTTTACACACAGTTTCCATAAGTTGTCTATTGAGAAGATGCATCCAAAGCATATAATGATATGAGCGGTTCACTGTAGATAATAGAAATTCGACGCGCCCCACGATGCCCTATATTGATGAGGAGAGTGGTGTGATGACTGGTACCTACCTTATTATTTTTTAGCTTTTAGTACATTGTCTGCAATATTATTATGTTTCTCTACAATAAAACCGTTTGACTTGAAAAAAAATATTTTCTTTCCCTCGACACGATACGAAATCTTGACTTGGGTGGGGAATTCATGAATCACGATTCTGAGTTGACATAGTCCTTTGTTTTGATTAGATAACTAGATTTCAGTTTTAATGTATGGAATGTCTAAAATCTATGATCCGCCATTTTGTATTGGACGCCATCTTGTATTTGGAATTTTTTCATAGTGTACTGTATTCTACTAGTCAAGCCCTTCCATTTGATACCCATATTGATGGGGTTAAAAAAAATTGTAATCCGCCATTTTTGGTGGCGGCTATCTTGGATTTGGAATTTTTCATGGTGTACTGTATTCTACTAGTCAAGCCCTTTCATTTCCTATCCATATTGAGGGGGTTGTAAAAAATATGTAATCCGCCATTTTGTGGCGGCGGCCATCTTTGTATTGTCATCAGAAGTAAAGGTGTGTACCAAATTTCAGATCAATCGGTCAACAGGAAAGGGGTAACATTTTAATTACTAGATTTTACCCACACAAGACACAAACAAGGCAAGCTAATTAGTACCGTTTAAAAAATCGACAATTCCTATACAATATTTTCCTATAAAAAAAAAACTTCTCGAAAACCACAGCCTCATTTCCCTTTCTCCGTTAATTCTTCAGATATGTTGCTTCCACACTATGCATTTAGCTACTCAGTTTTCTTGCAAATAAATTGATAAATGTAGTAGTGATTGCATTATTATCCTAGGGTTTCCTTAAAAAGTGGAGTGCCTTGTCTTGTTCGAGTCAAAAGGAGAATTTGTCCTTACAAGAAACCGAGACAAAAAAAAGTCATTTGAGTCAAGACAAGAGGACACCTCCAAGGGAAGATGAAGAAAACAAGATAATAATAACACGTGATGATCCAGTCAATCTTGAGATAAATTTCTCCACCTTTCCACTTCAGAATTATAAATTGAATGTATTCCTTGAATAATAATCAATAATTATTAGTATAAAAACTTATTAGTAATGCGACATTATATAATCTCAGATTTTTTATAATAACAAATTAATTGCGAATTAAAAGGGCTCAGGGCGACCAATAGAAAATTATCATTCCCCATATATTCATTGATTCACTTTCTGTTTCCCAGGAATTCATTTCGATGTGAAGAATTGAAAATGAGTCAAGAAAGTGAAAATCACTTTGGTCCATCAGGTGGATTCAGATAAAAAAATCCAGCTGTCTATAGCTCCCTAACAAAGTATTTTTGAAATATGTGTATTATTCGACGTAAAATACAATATTGCAAATATTTTCAATTATTCTTTCAAAATAATGATGCGAGCGAGAAAATGGTCCCAGAAAAATACAACAAAAATGAAAATACATACTTATGGTCGTTTGATCTTTTCAAACCATATAATTAAGGTAAAATATCCAATAGTTGACATATTAAAAAAGATATTTTAAAATAAGTAATATGTTTAATTACCCCGATGAGTTATGACTGAATTTGTTTAGCAAAAGTTAACTCTGATGTCTTTCAAACGCAAAAGAGTAATAAAAAATATATTATAATGAAAAATAATAGTTTAAAAAAACTAAAAAACATGCTTTTATAGAAAACCAAACAAAAAAAATAAAAAATAAAAAAAAATGATTTTATTTAAAAAAAAGCGTGGGGTGCATGGTATCAATAATTATATAGTACATTACACACCAAGTAAGAAATGTCTCAGATCCCAGGTAACTGTTTGCCTTTTTTACATATTCTAACTTTTCACGCTCAATTTGTCTTCTATGTATTTCTGATATTTTTAATCATCTTTGATTTGAGATCTTGGAAAAATAGTGCCCGATTAAATGGGGATGGCAAATTTAGTGAATTACTATATTTGAATATAGTTTTATGTTTTAGAACTGGTGATTGTAATTCAGAAAATGTAGAAATATTTGATTTCACGGATGTTCCAGGTTTCAAAAGAGATCTGTGAATTGTAGGATCTTGTATCAGAGACACTTTAATAATTTTTGTTTGATCTATGATCTATTTAATTATTTTTGTTTGATCATTTGCTGCCCTGAATAATTCAGAAAAGTTTGATTTGTAAATCTGAAAAGACCAATAGTTGACATGATGTCAACTATTGGAAATTGGTATCGTATTAAGCTGAAACTTGTCCTCAGCTGTATATTTTTTTGTAAACATTGGAGAGAGACAGAATACAACAAAACGAAAAGCGTAAATACCATTAGATAAACTACTTTTAATCATTAACGTTGAGATAATTCCTAACACACATCGCAAAACAAAAAATTGCATTAATTATTAATATTTTAAAAAACTTACTTTCTTATGATTTCCCTTTATAATTCACTAAAATAGCTCTGACAGTAAACACACAATAAAATAGATGTCAGCATTTTGGAAAAAATGGAAGATATGAACTATATTTTTTATATATGTCAACAAAGTTATGTGACCTAACTATGCGTAAATCAAATTGAAACCGATAACTGTCATCTTATTTTGTGATATTCTGTCTGAAAGTGTCAACTATTGGTGTGATGTCAACTATTGGATATTTTACCTTATTTATTCACCATGAACTAATGTATATATCTATCAAAACAATATTTTATACGAGGTTGTTGTAATGGTTTCTATTCAGCTTTAAAATTGAATATTATGACGTCACCATCGGAGTTTAGCAAAGTGAAGAATTTGGCATACAACTATTTTTCTTCGATGCCAGTTGATCTTAATAACAACAATAATAAATCCGTATGTTGAAAAGGGAAAAATTCTCAATTGTATAGAATTTTTTTTCTGAAAATTGAAAAATCTGCGACAATAATGAAGTTATTTTTTTAATATTTAACAGAAAACAACTTCTTCCCCGGCTAAAGTCACGCTGGATATTGATTACATCTGAAAGATGTGAAAGGACCCTATTTCAAAAGAAAAAATCTGGAAGTGAAAATTTGGATTTTTATTCAGATAGTTATTTGATTTTCTATTCCAGTCATAATTGATAACTCATGCAGATGAATGAGACAAAGAAGAAAGTTCTCCAAAAAAGAAGTACTCTCTAGAAATCATTTGTGAAATTGATGCAAGAGTGGCATCGCATTCACATATATTTTTTATCATACCTGCATCATAATCCTTGTTTTATGACCTAAAAAGCGTGCGGAATCTCATGATTAAAACACGCCGTGTTTTAAAGGAAACAGCGTGCGAAATCTCAAAATTAAAACACATTTAAAGGTTGCTAGGTAACAAAAACTTTCCAACAAGTCCAACTTTCATATCAATCATATGAACTGTCGAATAAGCTTGTAAACAACAATTGTCAACAATACGTGACATCTGATGTCCATTACATACCTGATTAGATGTATTAAACTATAAGGAACATTATCCTGATCTAAAATTCATTTCCAGCTTTGTTATTGAAGATATGATGCAGGTATAATAAAAAATTGCGTATGATACATGTGCATAAGTGCCTCTAAAGCATTTGCAACGTTGCGCGTGCTTTAAAGGCTCACTTATACCCTTGTATCATAATATACTATTTGCCGACGAGAATCTATTTAACGCTTCCACTATCATCAGGAAGACCGGAAGAATTAGAAAACACATTTTCTAGAAGCAATTATGAGTGGCACTTTGAAATGAGTGTTTTTTTTACATTTAAACCTGTCATGGGGTATGATAGATTGATTTGTTTGAAAGTATGAACGGGTTGTTCATAAATTCATTGAACGATAAACTTTAGTCACTATCTTCCATCGTTCAAGATAACCTCTTGGGAGGTGTTCTTGTTGGGGGCAACATTTTCAATTGGATATTGAATAGAAATATTTTTCTGAAAATTGATCTGCAACAATAATAAGTTATTTTTTGTAATATCTAGCTGAAAAAAAACCCAACTACAATTGAGAATGTTTCCCTTTTCTACATGAATACCTCTCAATAGGTTATCTTGAACGATGGAAGATTGTGACTGAAGTTTATATATTTATTTATTTTATTATATATTATTATATCTATTTTATTTATAATAAATCCGTATGATTTCTGAAGTTTTATGATATAATTCGAAGTATTCATAGTCCTCTGCGGGATATTAATTAATATATTTTCCTTTTTGGTCGTAGAAATGTACATAAGCTCGCCACAGTAAAATTTTAAGTCTCAACAAACCATAAAGGTAAAATCAGATGCCTGGTAGGTACAGTTCACTGTGGAAAATTATTCGTCTCACTGGGGTTTGCACACTGAATACTGAGTAGATTGTATGGCTGTTCATCCTCTCTGACTGTTCATCCTCTCTGTACCTCGACCTATAGGATCTTTTATCAGTTTCTTGGGAGCTAGGTTCCTGATGTCTGAGAGCGTTATCGAAACCCCTTCGAGAAACCTAAGCCTTTTGCAAAACAATGCTTGACAGTCGCAAAGATGTTCTGCAGTTTCAGCGAAGTTCTCGTAGTAACGGCACAGTTCACTGTCTGATCTGTGCATTCTTTTGAGGTGATACCTCAGAGGAAAATGTCCAGGGTGCAGTCCCGTTACCAGTTTCAAGTCTTTCTTGTCCTACTCGACAAGCTGTTTAGCTTTTCTTGCCGATGGGCTCAGAAGCCTTTTCGCTCGTCTTTGTCCTGGAACCTCATTCCAGTGGTTTTTAATTTGGTCAGTTTTCCAGCGCCGAAACTCTTCTTCAATGGTGGCTTTGGAGAGACCACAGAAGGATTCTGGGTCAGAAAATTGAGTGTTTGCCCAATCTTTGGCAAGGCTGTCTGCTTCTTCATTGCCTTTGATTCCCTTGTAACCTTGCACCCACATCAGGGTAGCCTGATTGTTCATAGCCAGTTGTCTTAGGGAGAGTTTACAGTCACAGGTCAGCCTTTAAGGCTGCTTGGCTATCTGGTAGAATATATATCTTTGCCCCCCTGGAGCCTCTTGCAAGGCATTCTTGGGCGCGAATTTCTATAGCATGGATTTGTGCCTCAAAAATGGTTGGGGCTTTGCCTATTTGCCTAGGGATTTTGAGAGCCTAAAACTAGGACCCGTTACTCCCACTCCAGCCCTTTCGTCCATATTGGAACCATCAGTGTACCATACTGATGCATTCCTCTCTAGTGGAAGCCCGTACGTTGTGAATATATGGTGGTTGTTTATAACCACTTCATAGTTCACTTCAAAGTCGTTCCTAGCTGAGATGATTCTGATGGCTTATACCTGGATTCTAGGGGAATATTTTCCAGAATCTTCAGATGCCCAATCAGATTTCCAGCCTTCAAGTTTTATGCCTGGTGCAGTCTCACTGCACTCACTGCCGCTTCCTTCATTACACACAAGTGCAGTGGCGGAAGGTTCAGGATTATCTCTAGTACTGCAGTAGGGCACGTGAATATTACCCCTGTGATTCCCAGACAGGCTAACCGCTGCATTTTCTGCAGCTTGATTTGTGCCGAGTACTGTTGGAAGCTTTGAAAGAATTCTATGATTTGGATTTTAATTGTTGTGATGATGTTATTGGGAGTGACAAAACGGACCTGAAAACCTTCTCAGGAGTGGGCTCACATAGACTAATGGCAGCTTTATGGAAGGTGTATGGATGTTGTTATAGCAAAACACATTTATTATGACTGTCAGTGAGACTTTAGTTGTTCCACCACGAACCAATACCCAAGAAAATCCCATTTTATATATATATTTATAGATTTATATATATTTATAGATATATATATATATATATATATTTATATATTTTTATATATATATATATATATATATATATATATATATATATATATGTTGTGTGTGCATAAAAAATCATTCGTATGGTGTACAAGAAATAATTCAAGAATTTTCTACCTGCCTACCTACCTACCTACCTACAAGTGAATACCATGGTAATTTCCATACCGAATTCTCTTCCACACATGATTCGGATACCGATTAAGAAGGCATGGCCGCTCTTTAGTACCAGCTAAACAAGTTGGGTCACAGGGATCGAAGGTTGTCAGTTCAATAGCCGATTTGTGACTTTGCGATTATGTATTGATTATTACGGAATTAATTGTGTCAAGATTCGCTAATGTCCGGACATCTCAATATACATTTTGTGCCTGAAACAAAGTTGATCATGAAGCATAGGACAAATGATGAGTTTTTGGTTCAGAAAATACTCTCTCCAAGAAATTCATGTTGCTTGTTCCAAATGAATATAATTAGAATTGATATGCTGATGAGAATGAAAATTGGTATGCCGTGAATATAATTAAAATTGGTATGCCGGTGAGATGGCAGTGACAGTATCTGATACTTTCACCACACACACACATGTATATAAAAATTGCCTGGGAGGTAAGGAGGTGTTTATTTATGTTTATTAAATATTTCTTTAATTGAACGATTAATTTTATTTTTTTAATTCACAGATGACATATTGAAACATATTTTTGTTTACCCAACCCCTACCAATTATTTGGGAATGAAAAACAACATAACATGGCCCATGAATTTTTTTCAATATTGACTTTACGATTCATAATATAGTTACCCAAAACTATTTTAAAATTATTTTAATTGATATTTTAGAGATGGATGGTGAATCAACTGTAGTTTTTCGAGTTTTTTTAACAATTATTTTGCAATTTTTCCATATAAAAATCAGTTTACATTTCATAATAACGTTCCCTTCCATGCTTCTATACCATGAGTCGGAAATAATAGTCAGTCACTAGCTCAGAAACAACACAATAAGAGCGGCAAAATAATATAATATAAAATCTATTGTATCCCGAATGCCGCTTCTTTTAAATCCGGATATGCCGCTTGTTTTAAATGCGGAGCATATGAAGCAGCCTCTATTTTAACGAAA
This sequence comes from Gonioctena quinquepunctata, assembly GCA_018342105.1. Lineage (NCBI taxonomy): Eukaryota > Metazoa > Arthropoda > Insecta > Coleoptera > Chrysomelidae > Gonioctena > Gonioctena quinquepunctata. The sequence goes on along the minus strand of JAFIRS010000724.1, from coordinate 486,770 downwards.
GTTCGTGGTCGAGGTTAGCAATTGTACTGATATTTATCGACGGCGGCGCGGATGTTGCAACACTGAACGATCGAGCTAAGATGAGTCTACTATTATTTCCGTCTTATGATATAATATATTTTTTTAAATGCCGAGTTAACTCCTTATTTTTTCGAAACGCTAAATTGTATGAGGCATGTATCGATGTTGGCGTGGGTACACTTGCAACTATTTTTTAAATTTATTTTTGCTGACTTTTGGAGATAGAGGTAAGACAATTAATATGTGTTTTTTCTAAAATGGTCATTTTTGTTTAAACTTTTTTCATATAAAAAATGAGTTCCACATAACATCAGCTTTTACATGCATATTCCACATGATGGGATTTTTTTTGGGTGGCACTAAATTACACATTCAATCATTTTTTATTCTCGAAATAATTTTGGGTCATCAAACTGTATAAACATGACAAATTGATGTACCGTGATCACTGGCAGTATGAAATACGAAAAAATAGTTGGCAAATCCTGTAACTTAAAACGAACAAGATTAGATTGCAAATTACAATTATGTGATTTTTGTAAAATACCAGCAAGAAACGTGCAGCTTGCAGGGATATGTATTCAACTTCAAAATGTTTATTTTATCGCCCTGTTGGGTCAAATACAAAACCCGAAGGGGGCAATGTTTTACCGGTTTTAGGTACTCCCGTATATTTCTTTTGGCGTAATAATTTGTTCACTGAAAAACCAAATCCTCACATTATGTAGGTAAGTGTAGGTCGATGACTTCTATTCGCTACCTTATTCTTTAGAAAAAAATAATCGCATAAGTATAATACGCATTTATCTAAGTGGCAAAGACAGTGGGGTAATTTAACAAATACAAGAAACTGATGAAAAACCAATATGCTCCTGTAAACATAACTGTCAATGTATACAATCCAGAATGAGCACATCGAGCAAATAAGTAAATGATGTATCTTAATTTCTTTGAAAATACTTACAGGATGTTCATAAAATGAGTTGTGGAATCATTTTCGATTGATTGGTAAACTCTGGTCACTATCTTCTATTTCAGGAGGTATAGGTACATGTTGATAATGCAGTTACTATATTGTCGTGCCATAGCTTTCCATAAATACAAAATTCAAGGGAGGAAAGGCAATACTATTGATTTATGCAATTATTTACAAGAATGGCATTCTCAACGGTTGTTTTTTCACTTATAATTGCACGAGAGGTTTGTATTTTATCGGGTAAATTTGGGTTGTTTAATGAGAAACTGTTGCCTAGCCATTAGATGAGAAAAACTGTCAACTATTAAAAACGCGACACCGAAGGTGGAGCGTTTTTAGGTTGACAGTTTTTCGAGTCAAATAGCTAAAGGAAACAGTTTAGAATTTGAACAACACAAATTTACCCGATATCAATACAAACATCGAGTGTAATTCGGCAGGACAATTTGATGAATAAGAAATTTAGAAACATATCAATGCAAACTTTATTTATTTTGGCAACCAACACCGCGATAATTGATAAACAAATGAATAAGTGAAAAAACCACTAGTGCATTTGTCGCTGTAAAAGTTGCAGCTAACTTTTGTCGCTGTCAAACTGACAATTGCACTGTGGCATATGCGATTTTTTATACATGGGTTGAATTGTCACTTATAATTGCACGAGAGGTTTGTATTTTATCGGGTAAATTTGGGTTGATTAATGAGAAACTGTTGCCTAGCAATTAGACGAGAAAAACTGTCAACTATTAAAAACGCGACACCGAAGGTGGAGCGTTTTTAGGTTGACAGTTTTTCGAGTCAAATTGCTAAAGGAAACAGTTTAGAATTTGAACAACACAAATTTACCCGATATCAATACAAACATCGAGTGTAATTCGGCAGGACAATTTAATGAATAAGAAGTTTAGAAATATATCAATGCAAACTTTATTTATTTTGGCAACCAACACCGCGATAATTGATAAACAAATGAATAAGTGAAAAAACCACTAGTGCATTTGTCGCTGTGAAAGTTGCAGCTAACTTTTGCCGCTGTCAAACTGACAATTGCACTGTGGCATATGCAATTTTTTATACATGAGTTGAATTGTCATAGAAAACAAATTATCAAGATTTGTTTTCTATGAAAGAACGTGTAATGAAAGGGTCAGACTGTTATCCACTACAAATGAAACAGATAATTTTCATTTTGTGGAACATGTTACAATAGCGAGTGTCACCGGTTTCATCTTACAAGCGTTAACTCCGGAAAGAACAAGAATATAGACCAACATGGTAGCCACTTCTTCGAACATTACAATATCTAGGTTCAAGCTCTATACAGCTTGAATAATTTTCATAACATACTTCTACCTTATCGGAACCACTTAAAAAAAATAAGAAAATGTAAATTAAATTTGTATACTCTTGCCATGAAAATATATAAAAAAATGTTAAGAAGGATCATCTGAGCTGAATTTCAAATTTACAGGACTAATGTTTGGCAAATCAATCAGTTCTAGTACTGATGTCGTGCACAATTTTCAGTAAAAAACTTTCAGCTGATCCTGATTATAGCAAGGAAGTTTCAGTTATGTGGTTATTTGCCAGGAAATACTACCGAAATTTCACTAAAAATTCTCAGAAATGACAGTTCAGGTTAAATATTACTATTGATTCTCCTTCCACTAATGGTAATTCATTATTTTCTATGCTGTATAACTTGAAAACCCCTTCCCAATAATCGAGCATAAACTTATATGACAATCCAAACCAAATTTATTTCTCTGAAAAACAGTTGGGTGCGCCGCTGAAAGGTGGCTTGGGCACACATGGCAACTCCGCTCGCAGGACAGAGACAGCTATATGCCTCTTTTATGCGTAAACTGAAACGGCATCCAGATTTAACTCCATCCGACCAAATAGCGCTTGTGAAATTCCTTCCGTTGAATTCAAAGTTGGAAGATGTTGGATGGCACTAAAGTGAACCTTGTGTTGATACGAAAGTTTGGAGCACAACACCGTCCACCGTTGGAATATAGCTCTATAAACAGTTCTCGTTGAGATATGGTCCACTAAGGAAATAATAAACAAGAGCTGTTTTAAAACGGAGAGACAAGGCTCAACCTAAAACAAAGAACAACGCACAGAACTGGTTGTGGAAATTAATTTCGGTGGAATAAGGCCGCTGTCGGCGGATAAATGGGAGTCTACCTGGTCTGATCGAGACTGAGCCTGCGAAAATTATAATCATTTGGTCGTTGAGCGACTATAAAACACACATTTCATTAACGCCCAAGCTGACATTAATTGACCACTGCACTTTGAGGATCATCACTTTCATTAAAACTATAACATGTCAAAATTCTGAAAACCCTTCTTACTATTGTCCAACCGGATTTATTATATCTTCAATCGAATGACATCCCATTTTAATAAATTATGATAAGATGTTTACCTACCCCCGCCTCATCTATTTTTTATACGTGTATTACAATAAACCATGAAGTATAGTTTTTCTGAAGAATAGGCTATCAAAGCACTATTTATATTAGGTTTATCTACATACCTAATTTGAAAATTTGTATAGGACTGACATAACATTGTTTTTTAATATAACATGTTTTTAAAACGGACTGAAAAGTATAAAATAATTTCTCCTAGCCCCATACCGATTCCTAACCCCATAGAGATTGTCCTGAAAATGTGTAATTGTGAATTTTTAATAGCTATGAAAATAGTTGTAAGATTTGAAACGAAAAACGTAGGAGGCAAGCAATAGAAAATAAATAGTAAAGAGTGTAGAGCTGTCGTTGAGAAAACTCGCACAACACTTCATATCATTTGCAGTGCAATAAAATTGTTAGTGACTTAGATGAACTATCCATGCTTCAATTATTAATTGCATGGCCCCACATTTTTCGTTTTAAAGCTTACAACTATTTTAATTGCTAGGTACTAAACATTCACAATCACAAATTTTCAGGACAATCTCTGGGGTTAGGAATCTGCATGGGGATATAAACCTGTTTGGGGCTAAGAGAAATTATTTTATACTTTTCCTTCCGTTTTAAAAACGTGGTACCTATATTAATTTTTTTATTTAAATAATTATTTTATACTTTTTAGTTCGTTTTATAAACGTGTATATTAAAATAAATATTTACATATGTATTTTATACTTGTTTTAGTCAGTTTTCATTCATTCAACACTGTGTCGCTCATTGTCCCTATTGAATTTTCCCCTCTGGGTATCCGTTCTATGTTCGGGTTTTATATTTTATATGCTCTTGCTTATTTTCTGGAGCTTTAAAGTCGAGAATCGCAATAGGGCACACTATCGCGGGGCATACTCTAGATCGCAAAACAACGTCCGCTCGTCACCGGTATGGAGAGATGTGTGATCCTAACCTCAATTTTTGTGATCCGTAAAAAAACAAACAGATAGACGAGAAAACGAGTTGGTATTGTATTGTCATCCAGTCCTGAGCCATTTCCGAAGTTTCAAGTCTTTAGCTCATCGGGTGATTAGTTTAAAATCGATTGCAAGATGTATCAAAAAGACACATGAGCGAGCTAATAAAAAAGTGGTAATAAGAAGCACTAACCTGTTACGCGTTACCTTTCTCTGCTATATACTGCCCTTGCTCCTATTGAAAATGGCTACCATGTGAATAAACATTTTATATCACGCGAGTCTAGACAACCTACAGGTTATTATTTTCCATAAAAAATTATTTAGACGATTGTAATATGAATTTGCTTGAAATGAAGGTTGACAACTGCTTGTCCATTATTAACAGTGGGATATACAATGTATACATAAATGCGATTCTGAACATTAATTAGTCTATTGTAATCGATTGAATTTTTAATTGGAGTTTACTATTGGATTCGTTCCGAAGCGATTTAAATAGATCGAATTTCCAATATTACTTGTTATTCTTCTGGTCGTTTTAAATGATGCAAGCTCAAGAAGAATAAAAGATAAGCTTGAAAACTCCGACCATAAAATTATTTGCACAATGCTGCCGCGCTATAATATTTTTCTCAAAAATTCCTTGGAATCAAGCTTACAAACAAATGATCCCTCTCAGTGCTCTCAATCGATCTCGGATATTATTTTGCTGGGAATGGAAATTTACATACCTTATAGCATCAATATTTAAGCCAACATTGGTTCAACAAGAGATGTTTGAGGGTTGTGATGGCAAAACAATGAGCATTTAATCGCTAGCGACAAGATCCGTGCTTGGAGTCGAGAACAGAATATGTTGAAGCAAGTAACTCATTCAACGAGACAATGAACTAATCGAATGAGCTCCACAACTCCAGAATAATATCCAAACTTACATAAACAATGGTAAGAAACTTCAGCAGCAGTTCTTGTTCCCCACTTACCAAAAGTGATGGAACACTCGCTACCACTCCCGAAGAAAAAGCCAATCTACTAGCCGAAATTGTTCTAGAAAACGCACCATCTACTATTACCACTGCTGATAGCTGAATGCCTGAATAACTGTTCGACCTATCCCTTCCAATTTGCATACCAATAAAACTGCAGGAGTCGACGGAATTTCATCAATGGTCCTCAAAAGATGTGCCCCGAACTATCTCCATTGTGTCGACTTTTCATACTATAGTAAATGTCGACAACTTCCTAAACAACTAGAAAAACAGCTCGAGTACATCCTTTTCCCAAAAAAAAAGAGAGAGAGGAGAAGACTCTTCCAAAAACTACAAGCCTATTATTGCCCGTCATCTAAAAAGTGGTGGAAAGAGGTTGTGAGACATCTTGAATGATCAGATACCATTATTATAAGCGGTTTGCAATGTGATTTTCGCCATCAGAAGTCTAAAGAGAATTTGCTTCACTACGTGACATATGTATGGCATGCCTCAATCGAAAAACATGACAAATCCCCTGCTGTAGCCCTGAGCTCCAAAGCTTTCAATACAGTATTGCACCAAGGTCTCACATCTTAAATTCCATCCTATCGCCTCCTCAGCTATGCATTTGGATATCTATTTCCCTTGCAGATAGATCGATTAATGTTATCGTATATAGAATATACTACTACTACTCATTAATGACCTGTTAAGATCTACCAACAATCCATTCTTTCGCAGGCCATGGGCACATTTCTCACAATTTTCACGAAATCGTCTATCCCATCTCGTGACACGAATTGCACAAATAAGACATGTGGGATCTGTGAACGAGGATATGGAATTACTAAAGAAAATGGGATCAAATAACCTGGTAGAATTTAATCCAACCAATAACGAAGCTCGTGTTTTTTCCTGACAACTGATTCAACAGTTTTAGGTACACACAGTTTTAGGTTCATCAATATCTCTTTCATGAAACAATAAAATCAGATTCACAAAAATTTGGCTTACTCTTCCATGATTAGAAAATCATATTTAGTCGTACGTCAAAATTTTGGAATTTATTGCCTAAGGAGGTATTTCCCAATGACAACAACCTAAAGACAGTCAAGAAAAGTGTTAATTAATATCTTCTTTACCTACCCACTTCCCAAACCTAATATTATCTCCTGAAAATATACTTCCTATTCAATCTATGAAAATAAAGTGTATCCATTTCCTTCCATATCCTGCCTATATGTAAGAACCTTACAGGGCTCAACATTACCCAAACAGGTATGACTACTATGGCTACATTACAGAGCAACCTTTCATGGAACCAAAACTCTAAGAAATGCCCCGATACGTTACTGCTTTTTGGTATCCTGGATTTCAAGATATACTATGTTACGTCAGTAACGTACCGTTTGAAAACAAAAATAATATTAAAAATTATCACACAACAAAAATAATATTAAAAATTAGTACTACAATAGTAGTTTATGTAACAAGTAAGCAAAATGAGGCTTTTGCGGACGAATCGTAATGTTTACGGACGAGGCGCTGGCCAAGTCCGTTATATGAAGATGAGTCCACAAAAGCCATTTGCGTATGTGTTGCATACAATTTTTTTTGTAAACGCTTTCCTAAGAATGTTTTTTATAGGAACTATGATTTTATTTCTGCTATCAATATGCAAATATATTTGTAGGCAGCACCGGCAGAAGGCCGTCTGAAATATCAAATCGGTTTTTTTTATTACCGACGTGTCGAATATATCAACTAGTCCATTTGCGTTTGTTGTTATGTTCTCTAATGGGCCATATTAGTGAGGTTAGAATCACTCTGTTGGCGGTAGATCCATATTCAAATTTTTTAACAAAGGTCCAACTTTGAGATGAAACCCCGCTATCTAAAAGTGAATGTTAATATAGATACAGCAAATATTGGGTGCCTTCATCATCAGTGCGTGTTTTCATGTTCATTCCACATGAAAAATCTACTTCTATATGTCATTAAATCAAAATTGTTGTTCTAAATATTTCCGTATGTCGTAGATGATTTCTGTTGTGCGTTAATAGGGGAGTGCCGCACAAGTTGCCAACTTAAAAAACATTTAAAAGTTCTGCCTCTCCAATTGTTTGACTTTGGTTGTATAGAAAATCGCCAATTTGGTATACCAAATCAATTACTTTTGGTCATGAAGCCCTTATAAATTTCTAGTATCAAATGTGTCATTCATAGAGATTTGATATGTAAATATGTGAACAGTTGGTAGCACAAACAATATTCTAGGAAAAAAATATCGACAGATGAGTCAATAATGCACGAATCAGATTAAGACAGGCACTCGAGATATAGAGACAAAATTCCCTATTAATATAACTAACAAATATAAACACTTTGGGACTAAAAATAAATGATCCAACCTATTCAGTTTGTGATTCTCTACACAACCCTGATTAAGTTTTTGAAGGTTTTTTTTTAAGTTGGCAACTTGTGCGGCCTCCCCTATTGGCTATTGGTTTCGTGCACATTTGAAAGATGGTCGACATTGGAGATAAAACAACCTCACATTTCCGCTTTGTTTAGCTTGTTGAAGAAGGTTTATTAGAAATTTTCACTGTTTTTATTGTGTTTAGAGTGAAATATTGTGACAATGGACCTGACAAAATATTTTGAAATCGGTAAAAATTTTCAACTCTCCAGCATAAACAAATCGGAAAAGTGAGATTGTTTTACCTCCAATAGGCTTTTTCATTTAGATGACAAATGACTAACTTTGTTTACCTGTCAGACCCAACGGCATTAAAGGCGATTTTTTTTTTAAAGAAAATAAAATATTTCCGAGTTTTTCTATGGATAGTTGACTTGAATTTACATGGAGAAGAAAACTCACCATTAGAAAATATTCGTGTACATTATTTTATCTACGAATGAAAGGTTTTTGGCGGTAGAAAATAGGTAATAAGTACTCAACCTACAAAGAAAGTTACGAACGCCAATGTATGCAGGTGCATTTGTCATGAAGTTGACTGTTGACATAATGTGAAAATACCGCTAATTTCGAACTAAGCCAATCTCAAATTGTTATTTCAAAACTAACCAATGGCTATTCACTTTCCCAATAACCAATCAGACTTTGGGACTCAAAACGAGCGCATGCGCCTCAAAAAATCATCTAAATGAAAAGGCCCATGTGGACTATCTATCAAATGTGCACGAAACCAATCAATCTTTACATGTTCGATTAAGGTTATGATATAATTTGTGACTGCGATCTGTTTAGTTGATACTGTAACGAACCTAGGCCGGACCTGTCGCCTCGCGCGTTGCCGTCGACAGCGATGAGGTCATCCCCGGAGACGTTCGAGAACAGTCCAGTCGCTCTGCCGCGGAGAGCAACGGTCGATATTGGAAACGATTGGAACATGCTGGTCGCCAACTGCCGGAATTCGAAAGATCGGGAATTCTGTGACGGAGATAAATAGGTAGCCCTCAAGATGGCACGGACAGTCTGAACGAGCCCATACGATCGAGCTATACAGTGGCGTAATATAAATTAAGTTGTAGATTTAAGTGTGAAATAAATTATTAAAACCAAGTTAAGTTTATTTACGTTACAATTGGTGTCGGAAGTGAGATTTTGAAAATAAACAAGTGATCGTGGAGTGGATAGTCAGAAAAATAAATTGATAGACCTTTTTGTACGCCCAAAAAAAAAAGACAGTGGCCCGGTTTTCGCGAAGTGGACAATTGTGCGTGGGAATATAAACTGATACACTGTTCGCGTGAAACAGAAAATAGACAGTGGCCCGGTTTTCGCGAAGTGGACAATTGTGCGTGGGAATATAAACTGATACACTCTTCGCATGAAACAGACAATAGACTGGTGGCCCGTGGAAAAGAATTCGCGAAGTGAATTTTTAACAACCTGATAAACTTTTTCGTGTGAAACAGACTGATACCTCGTCAAAGACAAAATGTGTTCAAGAAAAGTGCGCCTTGCGGATTTGAAGGTAGCGGAATTGAAACAGGAATTGGAGGAAAGGGAAAAAAACTCGAAGAAACTACTAAATCCGTGAAAGAAGAACTGCAACAAAATTCGAGGACTTTGGAAGAGAAGCTTCAAGAAAATTCTAGAAATCTGGAAGAGAAGCTTCTAGAAAATTCAAGAAGTCTGGAAGAAAATGCTAGAAATCTGGAAGAGAAGCTTCTAGAAAATTCAAGAACCGGAAAAAAAAAAGCTGGAAGAAAATGCTAGAAATCTGGAAGAGAAGCTTCAAGAAAATTCTAGAAATCTGTAAGAGAAGCTTCTAGAAAATTCAAGAAGCCTGGAAGAGAAGTTCCTGGAAAACACAGAAGGCCTAAAAAAAGAATTGTGTGGTGTGGCTAATTTTCTAGAAGAAAGAATGGGAACCGTTGAGACAGAGATAGATAAAATTAGGGAGCAAATGAACACGGAGGTAGATAAAATAAAGGAAACGATCAGTAAGCTGGAAAAACGAATTAATAGTGCGCCCTCCACAGAGATGGTTAACGAAAATGCAAGGCTGGACTTGAGTTTGAACTTGGATAAAGTTCAAGAGGGTATAAAAAATGTCAAGGTCATTTCAGAAATAGGAAAGCTTTCCATGAAGCCGCCTCAGTTCGACGGAAAAACTCCATGGGCAAATTACCGCCGGCAGTTTGAAGCAGCGGCCAAAGCAAACGGATGGAATGCAGGGGAAAGAGCTGTAGCACTGACACTTGCATTACGTGGAGAAGCGACAAATATTCTACAAACTCTCACCGCCCAAGAACAGGAGGACTATGATCAGCTGATTAAACATCTAGAATTACGATATGGCCACGCCCATTTGGAACACGTATACCACTCCCAGCTGGAAAATCGCTGCCAAAAATCGGGTGAATCCTTACAAGAATTCGAAACTGACATTGCACGCTTGGTTCGTCTCGCATATCCAGCCACACCAGAAAATGTAATGGAGCGACTAGCGGTTCAAGCATTCCTGGATGGACTCCGTGACCAAGAAACCAGACAAGCGTTGACACTAGCCCGTCCAACACATCTCGTAGACGCACTGGCACGCGCTTTGGAATTCGAGGCAGCGAAACAATCTTGCAAAAGCCAGAGTAAAGTCCGAATGATTGAGGAAGACTCACAGGAGCCTGCTAATTTGGAAGCTGCCATAAGAAAAGTGATTAAGGAAGTGTTGCCTGAGAAAAGACAGATAAGATGCTGGAATTGTGGCAAAATTGGACATGTGCGTAGCAAATGTCCAACATTCATCGACTCCGATGCAGGAAAACTAAAGAAGGTCGACGAGAAGGGGCAATCGTCGGCATGTGTCCGGCAAGCCCCGGTTAACAACGCATATGTCGCTATCCTTCAACGACAGAACAAAGGTGTCTTCGTAGACGGTCTCATCAATAACTAGCCTTGCACCGTGCTGCTAGATACAGGTGCGACTAGGACAATTCTCGGGCCTTCCTTTGCCAGAACACCGGAACGGATTGAACCGACAACTTGGAAGCTACGCACAGCAACAGGGGAGCCAGCTACTGTATATGGCGAGCTACCGATTGAAATAATTTTGGGCAGCACTAAAGTGAAACATCAGGCACTTGTAGCGGACATCGAAGACGATGCAATCATCGGAATGGACATCATGAATTCCAGAGGGTTTGAATTGGATTTCAAAGACGGCGTCCTACGTGTCAACGGAGAAGAGCTGGTGCTTCATGGGAGGAGTGAAGAGTTGATCCGTGTGCTGTTGGCTGAAGATGTAAGCGTACCTGAGAGGGCTGAAACCATTCTGGAGGCTCGCCTGGACGGGAGTGCGAGCAGTGGAGACGTGGTGATGTTCGAGCCCAAACTTCATGATGAGAAAATTGGACGAGGGATTGCACTAGGGAAGACCTTGTTGCGTGCTGACAAATTTGTGCCGGTAAGGGTCATGAATGTCAATTATTTCCCAGTGACCTTGAAGAAAGGAACAATTTTGGGGCACTGCTCGTCAGTTTCATCTGTGATCCGGGGCGTACGAGGTACGATTAGCCAACCCAACAACTTGCCCACAGAACTAGAAAAATTAGTTGCCATCTCTTCCAAAGATATAAAACCAGCTCAACAGACCAAACTAAGAGATTTAGTCAAAAAGTACCAAGACATCTTCGATACCGGACAAGGAAAAGGGGGTCGAACTAATGTGGTCCAGCACAAAATTGATCCTGGAGATGCTCGGCCGATCCGGCAATCAGCAAGAAGACTTCCTCCTGCCAAGAAGGAAGAGGCTGACAAAATAGTCAGCGATATGGGAAAAGAAGGACTTATCGAACCATCTGACAGTCCCTGGTCCTCTCCAGTCGTACTGGTGAAGAAAAAGGATGGATCGACACGCTTTTGTGTAGACTATCGCCAACTTAATAATGTCACGAAGAAGGACAGTTACCCTCTCCCGAGAATAGATGACACCCTAGACACGTTGGCTGGTTCCACGATGTTCTCGACCCTTGATCTGAAGAGTGGATATTGGCAAGTAGAACTGGCTCAGGAAGATCGAGAAAAGACTGCTTTTACCATCGGCTCAGGATTGTGGCAGTTCACCGTTATGCCATTCGGGCTCTGTAATGCTCCCGCCACATTCTCGAAAGATTGATGGAGACAGTGCTGAAGGGACTCTCATGGAACACGTGTCTAGTGTATCTCGACGACATAATTGTGGTCGGCAGATCGTTCGAGGACCACGTGAAAAACTTGGAGGAAGTATTCCTGCGACTGAGGAACTCCGGATTGAAGCTGAGCCCTAAGACATGCCATCTGTTCCAAAAGAAGTACGATACCTCGGCCACGTTGTCTCTGGGGAAGGAGTAGCAGTGGATGACCAGAAGATCAAAGCTGTTAAGGATTGGCCCATCCCAAAAGACATTCACCAACTTCGAAGTTTCCTTGGTTTGTGCACATACTATCGCCGATATGTGCTGGGGTTCGCAAACATCGCTAAACCACTGACCAGGCTCACGGAAGGTCAAACAAAGTTCCAGTGGTCCGAAGAATGCCAAGACTCGTTCAGGAAGCTGAAGGGAGCTTTGATTAACGCACCTGTTCTGAGCTATCCCTTACCCAACGGGAAGTTCATTTTGGATACGGACGCCAGCAACGTGGGACTTGGAGCTGTCCTATCTCAGATCCAGGAGGGACAAGAGAAGGTCATTGGTTATTTCAGCAAGACGCTCAGCAAACCAGAGCGCAATTACTGTGTCACCAGGCGAGAGCTGTTAGCTGTTGTAAAGGGAGTGGAGCACTTCTACAAGTACGTGTATGGAAGAAGATTCCTGTTGAGAACTGACCATGCAGCTCTCAAATGGCTCTTACAGTTCAAAAACCTGAGGGTCAAGTAGCACGTTGGATCGAGAGACTCCAAGAATTCGATTTCGAGATCGAACATCGAGCAGGAACTAGCCATAAGAATGCGGATGCCTTGTCGCGAAGACCATGTCCAGATGATTGCTCACATTGCCGACGAGCAGAAGAGAAAGAAGCAACACTTTGTAGAACCGCGGCAATGGATGACAACTGGAATGACAGCAAGATCCAGAAAGACCAAGAGAAAGACCCCGACCTTGGCTTAGTCGTCAGCTGGAAGAAGGGCAATCGAAGACCATCATGGCAGGAAGTCGCAGGTTACTCGCCGGCTGTTAAGTCCTATTGGGCACAATGGAACTCCCTTATTCTGGACAATGGGATCCTGAAACGTGTGTTGGAGGCCGAGATTGGTGGGGAAGACAGACGCCAAATAATTGTTCCCAGGAACAGAAGAGAGGAAGTGCTGCGGGAAATCCATGATGGAGTCGCTGGAGGACATCTGGGAGTGACGAAGACCCTGCAGAAAGTGAGGCAACGGTTTTACTGGACCAATTGTCAAGCTGACGTCCAGGACTGGTGCAGAAAGTGCGCTGTATGCGCTGCTAGCAATGGACCTCGAATACGACCCAAGGCCCCGATGCGTCAGTACAACGTAGGCAGCCCGTTCGAGAGAATCGCCATTGACATCGCCGGCCCGTTTCCCGTATCCGACCACGGGAATAAATACATCCTTGTGGCAATGGACTACTTCAGTAAGTGGGCGGAAGCCTATGCCCTGCCCAACCAGGAAGCCATCACCGTCGCCGACGTCTTGGTGAAAGAGTGGATATGTCGATTCGGTATTCCAATGGAGCTGCACTCGGATCAAGGCAGAAATTTCGAATCCAACCTTTTCCAAGAAATATGTCTACTGCTGAACATCCGCAAGACAAGAACCACGGCCCTACATCCGCAGTCCGATGGAATGGTGGAACGGATGAACAGGACGATCAACCGCCACTTGTCCAAGGTTGTCTCTGACCATCAAAGAGACTGGGACCAGTATCTTCATTTGTTCCTGATGGCCTATCGATCCGCAGTACACGAGTCAACCGGTCAAACTCCTGCTAGTATTATAATGGGCCGAGAACTGCGACTGCCTTGTGACCTGAAGTTTGGGATACCGCCAGGACAAGACACTGCGGGAGAGGAATACGTCAGCAAACTTCGAAAAAACCATACTAAGGCCGCGCTGGAGGATTAAGTTAACCTGGTTTGGTGCAACCCCAAACGTGCGTGGACTATCACCAAAGTTGCGGAACTCGTGGGAAGGCCCGTATAAAATCGTGAAAAGGATAAACGACCTTGTGTACCGAATCCATAAGCCACCCCGAGGGAAACCAAGGGTCGTCCATTTCAACAGGTTGGCCCCTTACGCTGGAAACCATGACCAAGTTCGCACCCTCAAGCCACCGGAGGATGATATGACGTTCGAGAAGTTTATGTCCTTGTATTCAAACGGGCAGAAAGTTCTACATGGGGTTACTAGAGAGGAGTCACGAGACCTTTTCGAGGTGCCTGCTGACTACGCACTAGCGCACTGTGTGGCAGAAGATATTCGAATGTCCAGGGGCATCGCCGTAGTGTTCTCCAAGAAATTTGGTCAACTCCAAACACTGCGGGAGCAGAATCCAGAAGTTGGTGGGGTGCTACAGTTGAAGAAAGGCCAGAGAAACATCTACTACCTAGTTACCAAGAGGCATTCCCAAGATAAACCGTCCTATGAAGAGTCTGGAAGAGTCTCACCAAACTAAGAGATACTATGGTGGGTCAGAATCTGGTGGATCTAGCAATTCCAAAATTGTCCTGTGGTATTGATGGGTTGGACTGGAGAGTCATAAGAAGTATGCTGGAGGCGATATTCAGATCCAGCGGCGTCAAGATTTTGGTTTGCTGTAACCCTCTTCCACGACCGATCATGAAGACCGTGGAGTGTTACTTCCATCGAACTTCACGGTGCAGATATGGGGAGTCATGCAGATATCGTCACACTCCAAGGATGAAATTTCGGGACGAAATGTCTTTGAGAAGGGGGCAATGTAACGAACCTAGGCCGGACCTGTCGCCTCGCGCGTTGCCGTCGACAGCGATGAGGTCATCCCCGGAGACGTTCGAGAACAGTCCAGTCGCTCTGCCGCGGAGAGCAACGGTCGATATTGGAAACGATTGGAACATGCTGGTCGCCAACTGCCGGAATTCGAAAGATCGGGAATTCTGTGACGGAGATAAATAGGTAGCCCTCAAGATGGCACGGACAGTCTGAACGAGCCCATACGATCGAGCTATACAGTGGCGTAATATAAATTAAGTTGTAGATTTAAGTGTGAAATAAATTATTAAAACCAAGTTAAGTTTATTTACGTTACAATACCAATAAATAATGGCTTCGAGAATTATGAAGCTATCTATTATAAATGAATACTTTCAGGATGATATGAAATGCATTCAACGGGGTGAAAACAGTCTTTCATCTGAACATTTAGAAATGCGTAATTTGGATCCTGGATTACGAATTATCAAGGTCCATTTTCTTTCAAATCATCTTTGAAGTGACAACTACCTACACGACTATTTTTATTGATTTTTTTATCAGTTCAGGTGAAAATTCACGTTCAAAACAGTAATATTCATAATTCATCTCCTGAATGGATTTGTTACATACCATGCCAAGTATTTTAACCACATGTTCAAATCTTTTTCTTTTCTTGGCGTTAAATAGAAATTGCAATCACCTGAGTGTCTGTGATTGCAGCCAGGCGCAAAACAATGCATCATTTTAAGTTTCCTTCTCCATCAGAGCACACTGCATCATTATGTAAATTTGCCCACCAATTTTATATTCATCAATTATTTTGAAAATATACAATTTTATTGTAAAATTTTGTTTATGGCTTGTTGAAAAGGGTTCAGGGTTCGTTGATTCTATTTCAGAAATAAATCTTAAGAAATTTGCCAAAGCATCTCAAAACAGGCGAGAGGTTCGCGTAATTTTTAGACCCATAAGAAATGCATGGGGAATTCAGTGGTCGGATCCACGGATGGATCGTAATTCAAAATTCCCGCCTAATTTCACCAATATTATCTATAGATGTTGGGAAGGTTATATAAAAATATATGGGAGGTATCTCTGACCGATTTTTTACGGAACACAAATTATGGTATATTGTTGGGCGTTGTTCTACAATAAAAATTATTATCAAGAAAATGCAGCTGAATGGCATATTCTTCTGGATACAAGCAAGCTGGAGAAATCGTGTTTTCAGTCATTTTTTCCAGGATCCAACTATACTAACGTATTATGGGGATATAGATAGTTGAATATAATGAACTTGTAAGTAAATATGACAACATTCAGAATGATACTCCAAATTTGAAAGAAAATTGCAAATTTATTCAGTATATATCAAAATCCTGTTTTTCCCTAGTTTGACATTCGAATCGTGAATGCTAGATGTCGCCCACTTCGTGGTAATTCCTAGCTTTTCTGCGGCAAAATGTTATCGGTTCATAGTTAGTTTCTATAGTATTTATAATCACCTGTTATGTTCAGTTATGTTTTATGAATGAATTAATTTCAGTTCGTAAAGTGTTGCCATAACGACACTTTACGGACAAGTCCGTAAAAGTAGCATTTTACGGATTTTTTTTTTATTCCCAAAGGTTTTGGGGAGCGTATACAAAAAATATACTTTCTTTGATCACGTTTCGATAATCATAAAATTTTGAATAGAAATTGCTCCTGAGTAGGATTTCTGACGTTTTCACAATTGCTCGTGAAAATCTGTCACCCTACAGGTTCACAGGATGTTCGACGTATTTTTTATTTTTTCAGAAGGGACATTCAAGTTTGGTCCATAATCAACAAAATACAGGAAGCTTGTTTTGATTTTCTTTTAACGTGCATGATAATTTTCGTATTGTCACAGTCTCTCTATTTTTTATAGTATTCTTGTGTTAATATTTTATCATTTTCAAAGGTTTTGACTTTTCTCGCTGCTGAGTTTTACCACAAAAGACACAGAATATAGTACACACATTGTTCGAAAATTTTGTGTTCTTTGCGTATTGGTTTTGTGCGGATTAATCCGTGTATCAAGGTATGATGAGTTTTGAACACTGTTCCGTATATTAAATTTGTTTTCGCTTATTTTAACATTTTCCATTTTACTTCGTCGTCAGAATACCTAAAATGACAAAAAGTTCGTCGTTTCTAAAATTATAGTCATTGCTGTCTAAACATTACTTTTTACTGGAAGATATAATGTTTTGAATTACACGTTCGCTTGATTAAATTATTTTGATAAGCTCGCAATATCATGTTTCAGAAAAAATGTGGAATAATTGCTTATACATATATGTCAAAATTCGCATGATATACTGTGCTTCTCAAAAGTCCCCCTTCTTATTTTTGGAACGATTATACATAAACAAGTGAAATTTGGAAACTGAATATTAAAGGTTGTAAACTTCCTTACTAGTGATGATAGATGACGAAATCGTCAAAGATGACGTCACAAGGCTATTGTGACCAGTAATTTTGAATGGAACCCTACGGCAAGCGACACCTCTTTTAAAAGGTATCGAAAAAACCTATTCAATGATACTAATTTTGTTTGTGTTTATGGCAGTTCATTAGTAAACATTAAAATTTAAATTCCATTGAGTATGATATTAATTACAGATTTAAGAATCAGTATCTACTTAAATAAATTGCGCGAAGTGACCTCCATTTACTTCCTGACAGTGAAATATCCTATTTTTAAACTCTTCTCGTACTTTTGCAAATGTGTCTGCGGTAACAGCCTCACATTCTGCAACAATACGTTGTTTTAAAACGTCAATATTATCAGGTTCAGTGGCGTAAACCTTCGATTTAAGGTACCCCTACAGAAAAAAATCCAAATGTGTGAGGTCCGGTGATCGAGCTGGCTATTCCGTTGAACCTAGTCCTCCAATCCATCTACCACGATACTCCTCATCCAAATACCGTCTTACTGCACCGTAATAGTGTGGAGGCGCACCATCCTGTTGGAATGTTATTTCCAAATTGCCGAATTCATCTGGATTATCTTCCAAAATTTCAAGGATTAACGGTTCTATTGCGTTTTGCAACAGTTCCAGATAAACCTCACCAGTTAAATCAGTATTTAAAAAAAGAGGCCCAACGATGTGGTTTCCCAGGATACCTGCCCAAACATTCACCTTCTGAGGAAATTGGGTATGTGTTTCACGAAACAGGTGAGGATTTGCGTCACTCCAATACCTCACATTCTGTGTATTTACATTTCCATTTAGATAGAAAGTACTTTCGTCACTAAAACAAATTGTTTTGACATAGTCTGGCTGTTGGTTAATTTTAGTTTCCATATTTCCACAAAATTCTAGTCTTCGGTCTGGGTCGTCGTCTGAGAGTTTTTAATTTGTATGGATGAAATTTGTTTTTTTTTCAACACCCTGTGTACTGTACTTCGACTGACTTTACAGGTAGATGCAACGTGAGTTGTTGAAGAAGTAGGAATAACTATTACTTCTGCCAGTATATAAATTTTTTTCTCTTCATAAATTTGTGTTCTGCCAGATCTTTTCGCATCATTAATACTACCCGTTGTTTCAAACTTACGAAGAAGCTCCCTTAAATAAGTCCTCGAAACGGGGCGATCGGGAAACCTCTCATTAAAAATGCGTTCTGCTGCATGAATATTTTGTCCAGTTTCACCAATAATTAGGATCGCTGCTACTTTATCACCTAAAGCACGTACCATTTCGCTTCTTGAAGCACTTAAACGTTCGGCTCACAACAGTTTAACAAATTATTTAAATGTACAAAAATATTTAAAGTACCAAAAGCTGCCAAAACATTTAAACGTTCGATCAACAATATACAAATTATTAAATGTACAAAAACTTGGACAATTACAAAAACGTCGACTTAGGGAGACTAACAAAAACGTCAGCTTATTTGACAACTATCCAGAGGCGGAGCTTGAATTTGGAATTTTAGTATTAATTTATTTAATTCATCACAGCTTTGCGTTTTTTAAAAGCGAGTTGCCAAAACTGCCATAAACACAAACGAAATTAGTATCATTGAATAGGTTTTTTCGATACCTTTTAAAAGAGGTGTCGCTTGCCGTAGGGTTGGTTCCATTTAAAATAATTGGTCACAATGGCCTTGTGACGTCATCTTTGACGATTTCGTCATCTATCATCACTAGTAGGGAAGTTTACAACCTTTAATATTCAGTTTCCAAATTTCACTTGTTTATGTATAATCGTTCCAAAATAAGAGGGGGGAAGCGGACTTTTGAGAAGCACTGTATATGGAATACTTTAATTTATTTTTCTTGGAACTGTATAAATGCGTGATACTTATTTGATGAATTAGGCGTTGGCGTAAAAAATTACGTTCATACCACCATTTTTAATAGCCATTACTTTTACGCCTATGGAGTACATACAGGCCGACAAGCCAGAACTGAGACGTGAGAATTGGATGCGCAGTGGCAAATCTGAGAATGGTGAGGTCGGCTGACCAGCGATACGATTGTTTGTCTCTAACATATCTCTCTTTCTATCGTTTGCGCATCTCGCGTCTCAGTTCTGGCTTGTCGGCCTGTAAATATGTCTGATTTTACCCTGGCAGAGCGAAAGTAAAATACAAACATCGTATTCCATCGGTCGCCCGTAAATTTCTGTACGCTAGCCCTATACACTACTTTTACTCTTGATAACTAAAAATTCTACATTTCCGGGCATATTTATCAACTGGTATAACTTACCAATGAAGTCTTGTGACTAAATAAAATTGTTCGATACGTTCGCAAGTCAATTTCTCATGTTCGCGCTTCGTTGCCTCAGCGAAACCAAGACGTCAATTATACCATCATCAATTAACTGAGCTGGATTATATCTGACACAACTAATGTAACTAATGTTATGTGCATGTGTCTGTCCATGTGGTCTCTAGTCTGCCGTCTGAGATAAGCGCACTGTAAACACATTTAACTGCTATTTACTAATAGTTAACTCGACATAATTACCGGCATTGGATTCATTATATTGCTTATGTCCACAGTATTCTATGTATTCTATATACTTTTCATAGCATTTTTGAGATCACCATTCCTTATGAATACAATAACTGCTTTGAGTGAAAATATAAGTGACCATTATGGAACGGGAAGTCGA
Source organism: Gonioctena quinquepunctata (assembly GCA_018342105.1). Lineage (NCBI taxonomy): Eukaryota > Metazoa > Arthropoda > Insecta > Coleoptera > Chrysomelidae > Gonioctena > Gonioctena quinquepunctata. The sequence goes on along the minus strand of JAFIRS010000724.1, from coordinate 466,824 downwards.
TGACGTTGCTATTTCTAATTGCGATTTATTTTCGGAAGATTATTACAAATGTACACATTTTCATACAAATAACTCTTATTTTTATAAAAACATATCGCACCCCGGCAAGAATAACGTCACAACTGAAAAATGCACAAATTTGAGTTATATTCCCAAATTCAAAACAGCAAATGAAAATAAGTAAGTAACTCAATTCCTAAATAATAAAGGGTACATGTACAAATAGTACAAGGGTACTATTTGAACTTTGATTTCACAATGTAAGTAAACTGTAAAATGAGGTTTTTGAGTTGTGACGTTATTCTCGCCGGGGTGCGATATAAAAGTTTGACAGATGGTGAAATTATAGAAAAAGTTCTGATCACATTGAATAACTCAAAAATAAATTTGTTGTCGACATAAAAGAACCCCGCACAATAGCATAAGATATTGGCCCACAGTGGGATTTGCCTGAAATTTACATCGGTATGTTATTGGTATTGAGTTTCTGATCAAATGTTCTCATGGGCCCAATCCTCTAAGACCAATGATTTAGCTCTCAGGGCCGTATTTAGTATAGGTGCCAAATAAACAAAAACACTTTTTTCTCAAGCCCATAATTTTTTTATTTCCTATTAGAATTTAATTAAATAAGAAATATTGCATTTTTTATTTCCTATTAGAATTTAATTAAATGAGAAATATTGAAAAATCTTGGCATTTGTCTTTTAGCACAAGTCCTCTGTGAAACATGTTTTGGCCTACAGGACCGTATTTAGTAAAACTGTATTTGCCAAGTGATCCATAAAAACCCGAATCAAATTGATTTTGTTATAACTTTCTTATTTCTTGTCCTATTTCAGTGGTTGATAGCTCGTTTGATAGATGAATGTAGCTTTCTTTGCGTACATAACAAAAATGGTCACCATCTTAATATCCAAGATGGCCGGCCTAACCTATAAACTTTATGTAGGACTTATCTGTTGCTTTTTAAGAAAGATAGTAACAGGAAAAAATAAGAACTACAACGTTTTGATTGTTGAAATCGGCCATTTACTTTTTGAATTATCTAACTCTATAATATAAATATAACTCTACTATCTTATTAAAACTATATCTAATTCATAACTAACAAAGTTGAAACCGATATTTCCAGGGTGGTGGAAGTGAACAAAAAAGTTAAGGACTCATTATCAAAATAATACTCGAACACTTAACAGCTGCGGGAGTATCGCATCTTGCACTGGACGATTTGGGCCATCTTCAATATGCTGTAACACAGAAGTCGATGGATAATTCACATTTTGATTATGGCGGGCAAATCCCAAATACCACAATATGCTACAAATATGAGCACATGTTCCTAGTGTCCTTGCCCCTGATTTGCAACTGCAGTAGTATCCTATTATCAATACATCTTCTTCATTATTCTTGTCAGGCGGGTTTTCATGCATAGTGTATTGAATAAATACTTGATATTTTTCTCTCCTTCTAAATCGAGAATACACTCTAAGGCTAATAAATCCAGGTTAATTCACCTTAAGATCAATTTCAAACGACTCATGATCATCTCTAAGTATGCTGTCTTGGACATAGGACGCTGATAATTTAATTTGATAGGTTCCAAAATTCACGTTTCTTAAGTAATCCATAGGTAGGTGTGGAAATCGAGGTACCTGCTCATTATTAAGTTGCTGCCATAATCCACGTCGATTAAGTAAACGTTCTTCTTCCACCCGTTGTTGAACAAGATTAATATGTCTAGACCTGGCTAACATAGTTCTTGCTAGTTCAACTGTAGCATTTGCCATTAAAATTGGTGGATAATATCTGTTAATAATAGCGCCAGCAATAAGATAAAAGTCTTTTAAGTGTTGAACATGTTGCATATTTATCACTTGGTCAAAGAATTTAAAAATCGACTTAAAATGGCTATTACAACTTTCTATTACCCATCGAGACTATCGTTTGCTGCTTCAGTTGAGAGTTGTTTTTCTCCTGGTTGTATAAACGCTGGCATTTTGTAATTAATCCCCATTCGATTTAAAAGGGGTATTCATCTCTGTACCCTCTGTCGACGAGGAGTATGTCTCCCTCCAAAAACCAGTTTTTCATACCCTGATCATCATTTCCGTATTCATTTTCCAATTTCATGCTGTTAGTATTTCGCCCATCAGTGAAGTAAACACCTAGTACAGCAAGAATGTAGCCATCCGGAGCAACCAATAGCGTCGGTTTTACTAAATGGTGACCGATATGTTGAGAAAATGTCTGCCTAAGTGTCCGAAAATTGGAACTTCGGTTAATGTAGGTATAAGTAGCGTCTATACTAAGCATATTGCTTTCGGATTTTCTGGTGTGGGGTTATAAAGTTCATTTGAAAATGGCGTTACGTGTCGCTCTATATACTGATAATGAGTTATTGCTTCAAATCCGATATTATCTCTAACAAATCTGGTCCTCAGTGACAATCTCACTTTGATAATTGCTTAGCTTACCGACTGTCTTGTGGTATAGGCAAAAATAATATTTAAAAATTCGTCAGATAAGCCTTGTTTCAACTCACCCAAAATATCATATTTAGACAACACAGTTTGCTATTCAGTACCAAATGCAATTTCTTGGGCACGGTCCTAGATGAAACTCTCAGCTGGGACGAATGCATTAACAGCATTTGCTCTAAACTAAATAAACATTACTTTGCCATAAACAACCTGAGAAGCTGCCTGAACGAAGATGGGCTAACCGCTGTCTATTATGCCCTCGTCTACTCGGCCATTAGTTACAACATCTTAGTCTATGGGCTAGCTACTTCCAGTAACAGAGTTTTTTTGGCACAAAAAAGAATAATCCGTTCTATGTTCAGACTAGACTATCGTGAGTCCTGTCGAGAAGTGTTCAGAACAAAGCAATTATTAACTTTCACAGATATTTATTTATATAAACTATTAACATATATTTACAAGAATAAAAATAACTTTGAACTTAATAGCGATATCCATGGCTACCAAACAAGACAAAAAAATCAATTCAGATTGCAAAAGGTGAGATACTCAGTTATAAAAAATCACCAGACTACGCTGGTATGCAGTACTTCAACATTTTACCAAACAATTTGAAAAATATAACAAGCCTGGCCAGATTCAAAAACAGTCTTAAGTCGTTTTTGATCACGAATACATTTTATAATATTCAGGAGTTTTCCTCTCTCTGCAATATGAACTAAGACGAGCTGACAAATTCTTTTTTATCCTGTGAAAATTCATGTATTTTAAACATTTACTATTTATTTGAAATGTCACGCTAACTTACACTCCTATGTCGTGCATTATATATTATATATTACATATTATTACTGTTGCAATGTTACTTTTCAATGGTATTTTTAATTTGTTTTTTATGACTTGTCAATCCGATGTAAATTGGTGATTTTATGATCAATAAAACTCTCTGTCTGTCTGTCTGTCTGTCTTACACAGAAATTTTAAAAGATCTTTCATTAGTACAAATATCTGAATCCACCTTCACCGGGAATAGCATCACAATACCCAAAAATTCTTGAAATTGATTTTTTGAAGTGGAAGTCATTATTTTAAATTCGTCGTCCGAATAAGAATTTTCGTCACAAAAATCTTGGGATTTCTTATTTGCATTGTTACGAAAACCTTGCAAGAAAGCTTGGAGAGTTTCTCCTTTTAAAAGGTATGGGCAATTGACAGACTCTAATCCAGGCAGCAAAGCATTAAGTATGAGTCTTTGTTCGTCCAAATGATGGTCGCAACATCTTACTTTTTCAGGAATATAAATATTTTGTTTAATAAATACAGTAACTCGGGCTGCTAAAGATATCCTAACTAGTTCTTCACGGCCATTGCAAACACAGCATCTTTGGTGGGATATTTGTCATATGATGTTTAATGGTATACATGCGGGGTGCTACATTGCAATTTACACACAATCTTGTCTCAGGACTTACCTCTAATTCTATATGGCTTATTTCATTTCTTCTTTGAAAGCCACTTCACTTTTATGAACGTCGCCCTCTCGGTCGATTCGTGCCATTTTCCGTACATCGTATACCGTCACACAGACATAACAAGGAAATAGTTGCATAGGATCCATTTTCACTTTTTAAATATAAGTATTTCAGAAAAATCAAAACATAAACTAAATAATAAACTTAAACTCAAATAATTTTAATAAGCACAATCATTTTAATAACATAAACAGCAACTGTCAATGTGTCAAATGATAATATTTGTGTGTGCTCATTTTTGTTTTCCAAGGCTATTTTGATTACTATTGACATTTTTTGGTTGTATTTAGAATCAATACCAGCTACACTTCAGTCACGAATAGATTGCTAGTGCTGTCATGGCATGTAAACATGAGAAATAGCATGTCTCTAGAAAAAAATGCTTTCATACTTTTTACTTACATCAAACTGAACCGTTTTCAACAAAACGTTAATATTTTAATGCTTTCGTCTGACCACTATTACAAAGTTTTTTTTTTGTGCAGATATTACATCAAACTGTACATTCAAGTTTGATAGCATTCCTTATTTTGATTTTTAATCGCTTGTAATTTTGTTTGTTGGGCACCTATACTAAATACGGCCCTGAGAGCTAAATCATTGGTCTTGGAGGATTGGGCCCATTAGTCTAATCGACAAGTTAAAAATGGTCTAAAATAGAGATACTGCTCTTGAAATTATGTGTGATAGCTCATTGGATCCGGAATAACGCCTAAAAAAATGTGCCAAAAGCGTGTATTAGCACATAAAAAATTGCAAAAGTTATAAACAATTAAAGATGAAAAAAAATGGCATTTCGTTTTTTGCCAATATTTTATAAACTATTAATATTTAAGAAATTTCAAAATTTCCAATAAAAAACTATGAGCTCTCCATTATTTATAATTTTAATTTAACGCTGAAAATGGGTCTCCGCGTGACATTTTTAGGTTGCGCGCGCGGCGTCAAAAGCGAGTACGACACATTAATTAATTTATTTAAGGTATTAATTTTTTTTTTATTTGAAAAAAATGTGGTATATTCTGAACACTATAAATAATTTATTCCCGTTGGAAATTTTACTTAGAGTTAATTTTTCAACAAGTTAAACGATTGTTAACTAACAAAATTTTCTCGAACTTCTGTCTTAATTGTAAATGAAAGAAAAATGTCTAAATAATTGTCGTAAAAATTTTTCGCTTCGTAGAGCCTTTCTTATATAATATTTAACAAGACTTCGCCATAAAAAATTTAAAAAAAAAAAATTTTAAAAAAAATTTTATCATATTATCTTTTTTTATTATTAAAGATATAAATTGATTTGAAAAAAAAATTTTCCCGCCATTTGTTGATACATTTTTCATGAACAAATTGATTATTTCAATATTTTTGAAATTTTTTTGTTCACAACTTCATTATATTACAAATATGATTTTTGAAGGAAAAAATTCCTTAATAACAATTTTTAATTGTTTATAATAGTTTTTTTTATATTTCTGTTTAAATAATTAGTTAAGAATTTTTTTTTCTAAAATCATAATAAACCAAGTTAAAAAAATTTTTTTTTTATTTTTTTTGAAATTCCAAAATTTACAAAAACAACTATATATAACAAAGTTTAGAAAAAAAAATTCCCAATTTTTTATTGTACTTTGGGAATTAGAATTGGGAAAAATTGGGATTTTTTTTTTTATATTTGTTATATATGGTTGTTTTTGTAAATTTTAAAAAAAAAAAAAATTAAAAAAAAATTATAACAAATTGGTAAGTTAATAAACAATGGAATTGTTTATAAAAAAACATTTTTTTGTTACTTTTTAGAGAACTGTCAATTATAATTTTTAGAAAAAAAAATTTTCAACTAATTATTTAAACAATAGAAATATAAAAAAAACTATTATAAACAATTAAAAATTGTTATTAATGAATTTTTTTTTTCAAAAATAATATTTTGTAATATAATGAGTTGTGAAAAAAAAAAAATTTCAAAAATATTGAAATAATCAATTTGTTTATAAAAAATTTATCAACAAAAGGCGGGATTTTTTTTTGCAAATCAATTTATATCTAAAAAATTTTTAACAACATTACTTGGATTTTTTTGTTTTTGTTCAAGTACAAAAATTATTATAAACAAAGTATGAATATTTTTTTAACTTTTATGGCGTGATCTTGTTAAGTATGTATATAAGAAAGGCTCTACGAGGCGAAACATTTTTACGACAATTATTTAAACATTTTTTTTCATTCACAATTAAGACAGTAGTTCGAGAAAATTTGGTTAGTTAACAATCGTTTAACTTGTTGAAAAATTAACTTCAACTCTTTCAGGCATATAGGTTCAAATTTCAACCCACAATTTTTCTACTCTCGCAGCATACTGGGATAAAATCGGCACTGATCAGAAATGTGATGCATACTCTTGAGGCATGTATGTTTATATCCTATCCCATAGTGTAGTCTGCTAAAATAACCCTTAAAGAAAAGGTGAATAGCGCTACCACCTGTTTTCTGCGCTGGATTTCAGTATTGTTGGTATTCACGTGTTGCCAGGCAGTGAGGTTATAATTTTGCTGTGTTTGATGTACAGTTTTTTCGTGAACAACCGTTTTACAATTGATGAAACGCAAATTAGTGGTAAGTAACCAAGGTATATTATGCATAGAAGGAGTTATAAAAGGTTTAGTTGTCGAATAGGTGAATAACAACCTTATAATTTTCCAAGTACAAAATTCATCCCACCATGCTGTATTCGCTATCGTTTGTGATTGTTGGTTCCTGTGTTTTTCAGGAAAATGAAGACAAACAGATGTATTTTGCACTTAGAAAACATGAGCCAAGAAGAACTTTATGCCCTAATTCAATCAGATGAAGAGATCCTTGTGCCGCCATCTGACCTTGAATCGGAATGTAGTGATAGGGATGAAGGTTCAGAAGATCAGGACATGTTTACTCTTCATGACGTTGATGAATTAGTATTAGAGGATTCTCCCGAATATAAGGATCTTTCATCTGACTGGGATTCTGAAGACGACCTTCCTTTGTCAACCATTAGAAAAAATACTATTCTTCAAAAAGAACCAACTTGGTCAAACCTGAATAAACCAACACCTTCTGGAACATTCGATAAAACTAATTCTGGTGTTCCCAACTTCATAAAACAAATGCAAGGTACTTCACCTTACCAATTATTTAGGCTATTTCTGACGGATGAAATACTGGAACATATTGTGTATCACACAAACTTATATGCCGAGCAGATTCATTTGCAAACCGGAAAGAAATATACAACAACTAATTTCGAGGAAATGAAAGTATTTCTGGGTATTAATATTCACATGGGAATTAAACGTCTTCCAAGCTACAGAGATTACTGGTCATCGGAACCAGATTACATGATTATTTCATATGCAATTTGATGACAGTGAAATGATAATAGAATTTATCTTCACTTCAAGAACGATTTCAGAGATGCTTGAATCTTCACGAACATGTAGCCGTTGATGAAAGTATGATAAGGTTCAAAGGACGTAGTTCCTTGAAGCAATATATGCCAAAAAAACCAGTGAAAAGAGGTTTCAAGGTGTGGATTTTGGCAGACGAAACAGGTTATGCTTGGAAGTTTGACATCTATACAGGAAAATCTGAGGAAGGGGCTCAAAAGGATCTAGGTTCATCTGTAGCAAAAAAAATGTGCGAAGATTTGATAGGAAAGAATCACAAAGTTTACTTTGAAAATTATAGTATAAAACTGCTCACTTGGCTGAAGCATCACCAAATAAATGCATGTGGCACTATGAACCCAAAAAGAAAACATCTTCCAAATTTAAAGCCCGATAAGGTTTTCAAAAAAGGCGATTTTGAATCCTACAGTAGTGATACTGGTGTATCAGCTTGGAAGTGGAAGGACAACCGTTGTATACCTAGCCTCTAATTTCCATGACCCAACTGAAACTACTCTTGTAGATAGGAAAGATAAAAAAGGTAATATTTCTCAAATAATTTGTCCAGCAGTACTCAGAGATTATAATTCGCATATGAACAGCGTCGATAAATTTGATCAAATGAAGTCAGTATATGAAATTGATAGGAAGAGTAGAAAATGGTGGCATAGAGTTTTTTTTTATTTTATCGATGCCTGCATCACGAATGCATTCGTAATTTACAAACTGCTGGGGAATATTGACAAAAAGTCAATGAAAATGAAAGAGTACCGGCGAGATATTGTTAAGGAACTTGTTGCAACGAAATTTGTATCTATCAGTCGAAAACGTCAATCCCAAGAGACGAAAGAGGTTATAAAATTGGGGAAGAAAAAACCTTCGACTTCAAGTTCTATTAGATATACTGAAAGTGCTCACCAACCCGTTCGAGGTACAAGAAGGCGGTGTGCCAATTGCAGTACATCTAAAGAAGAAGTGAGAACGAATTGGATTTGTACCATTTGTGAAATCCCTCTATGTTTAGGAAAACGCTGAAATTGTTTCCAAGAATACCAGTTTTTCTAAACCTATTTTTCATTATTTGTAAGATACAAATTTCATTTCAGAAATGAGAATGGAGATGTTGCATACCGGGACACATGGTATCCCATGCCTTAACAAAAAAAATGGAAGACGAATATTTTTATTCTTATTTTTAATGGCAAATTTAATGTATGATCTTTCGTTTGTATCAGTTTTTTTTTTCATTTTCTGATAAAATATTTTTCTGTGCATGTAGGGTTTTTCTTTTTCGAGATTTTCGTGCCTGAAAGAGTTAAGTAAAATTTCCAACGGGAATGATTTATTTATAGTGTTCAGAATACACCATAATTTTTTCAAATAAAAAAAAAAATTTAATACCTTAAATAAATTAATTAATGTGTCGTACTTTTTTTTCATCTTTAATTGTTTATAACTTTTGCAATTTTTTAAGTGTTAATACACGCTTTTGGCACATTTTTCTAGGCGTTATCTAATGAGTTATCACACATAATTTTAAGAGCAGTATCTCTATGTTAGACCATTTTCAACTTGTCGATTAGACTACATGAAAACATTTGATCAGAAACTCAGTACCAATAACATATGTAAATTTCAGGCAAATCCCACTGTGGGCCAATTTCCTATGCTATTGTGCGGGTTCTTTCTGATTCATGTAAAAACTGTAATGGAAGTTGACTTACAGGTCCGCATTTAAAAATACTTGGTGTTGGGTAGCTATCATACACAATCAGTTTATTAGCAGTGAATTAATATCATTATATTTCGATGTTGTCGTAAAATATCAAAAATCGTACGTAAGAAAATTAGTATAGAAGGATTATTACTTTAATAATCACAAGAAACATGTTTTTATTATAACCAATATAACCTTGAGTATACGTCTTTTTCTTGACTTGTCCAACAATGATTTATATCTACCCAAGCAGCATCACAGTGACGGAAAATGATACTGCAACTCAAGGGTTATTATATACTTACTACTAAATCTACCACTATACAGTAAGCATAACCAAAATTTTATATTTGCTTAATTTTTGGAAAAAGGTTTCAAACTTGAAAGTGGAAAATAACCGTTGCGGTAACCTCTTGTACCACTTAAATATCACTTAGAAGTCACAATCACTTTTACCATTCACGTTCTTGCTATCTCCATAAGTGATTGCCACAGTTCGCATTCAATAAAAGTCACTGCAAAGTTACAATTATCTTAAAAATCAAATGACCGTGGATTGGTCCGCGCAATGACAAAAGCTAACCTAACTTTTCTCAAATTATTTTATTGTAGCTTACAAAAAGTTCGTTTTACCTGTTACGTGAATGATTTATTAAAATGATATGGATTATGCGTTTTCAATAGACAATTTTGTTTTTATTTTGTATAAAAAGGTTAATTTAAATAGATCGTATCTCTGACTTGTGCGCCTGCTCAATGTTCATACCTTAGTTGTTAATTTGCATAAAGGCCATCATTTTCATTACTTGTTAATTAATAATTGTTACTTGGTAATTTAATTGGAGCTGCATAAAATCACCATGTCTTTTTTTAACAATTAATGGACATGTACCCACAATTTCGAAGTTATAAACTTAGAAGTGGGAGTCATGGGCCTGCGACGTGGGCGCCACTTTCTAGTGGTGGAAAAGTTAATAATTCAGTTCCACTGGCCACTTTATGATGATGGAACTTTAGAGTAGTATATTTTCAGTTTCTGCCACAAAGCTATATTCTCCAAAAGCCGTCATATTTACAGGAATATGCTGGGTCGCCATTATTAGAGAAATGAACGAAACATTCAATAAAGATTTTTTGTCGTCAAATGTAATGATTTATTACGTAAGTATTGGTTTCAAGTAACCAAGATTGTTGAAAACATATTTAAGGGATTTGTACATGATTTCCGAGGCGAGTTATTTCCAAAATTATGTTTCCATTAAAAAAAAGAGTATTTAGATGGCTCACAATCGAGCTACAACACCTATATTTCACAGTAAACTTTCAGTCGCTTTAATTTTATCGCGATCAGAAGTATCCAAACTCAATATACTTACTTACGTATTTTTATTTTATATATTCTTATACTTATAGTCGATCGAGTGTTAGAAATGAATCGGGCAAAATGGAGGAATGAGGAACATTTATTATAAAAATATGTTGCAGTACAGAGATCGAGCTACATATCAATTACACAAGCGCAGTCGGTTGTCTAACGTGTCTAGTGTCGGCCACTACATATCCACGTTTTTGCCAGGTGACCACAACGTAGTTGGAACGTGGCTATCTGAGATCCAGGAACGTAGATCGGAACGTAGCAGCCACCAAAAAAGTGTTTCCCATTTGGTAGCCGCCGCGTGATAGAACGGTGTATATTACGCAGTTGTGGTCAACCACCTCAAAGTTTTCCAGAATCATGGTCCGGGTATTAAAAAAATAGACTAAATCTTAAGGGGGTATGGAATTTCATGACGAGGGTTGTAAAGGGATCATTTTTGCCCTACTTAACTGAGTTATATATAGATTCATAGAAATTCATGATAGGGGTAGTAGAGGGTAAAATCGAGTGATACGAGAATCTCCTTAACCATTTCTGGGAGCATACTACAAAATAATCCCAATTTTGAAACAATTGCAATAAAAGAGTGTAGAAAACATTAAAATTATGGAAAATGATCCTTTTGCTGATTCAATACTGGTCTTCATTCATATACCTACCTTATTTCTCTGGGTTACAAAAAAGCCTTTGCTATCGTTATTCGACTGTTCTCGCAGGCTGAATAACAATAAATGGGTAAACAGATTTTTTATGTCGTTTCTAGTGAAGAAACTTCTATTTACAGTCCCATTTATATGAATATTAACGACCAACATAAATTTCATTGAGTTGTTTTCTGACCTGGCCATTGTTACTGTGACCTTCGAAGAGAGAAGGATCTCTACCTGCCTGTCGGATGTATCGTTATGGGCATGAGTCAAGGGATGGAATTTGTTAATATAACTATAGAAGGAATTTCTTCACGAATGTCATGAAATTCATTCACTTGAAATCTGCAGGAATTAATAACATTTCAGTAACCAACAGAAAGTTGCATATATATGAGACTCTTTCTTTCATTATTCACTTCTTAATAAAAAGTTACAAAACAAACACATTAAATCTCCAGAAAATTAACCGTTTTTGAAATATTTCGAAAACAAAAGTGGGACTGAACTGTTGATCCAAAATATGTTGATAAATTTTGTTTGACATGTTTCTGAAATTTTATATACTCCCAAAATGAACTCATTATTTCGACAAAACATACACGTACTGGAAATGCCTCAATATTTTTACGCATAACGCCAATTTTTTTAATTTTTGGAATATTATTAGCCCTCTACTAGCCAAATCATGAATTTCCTTGGAATGGATAAATATTTTTTCATAAATACCTATATGGCCACTGGAGATGCTTAATAGAATATGATACTGGATATGTAATCATATTGAATTATGATAATTAATCTAAATATTTGTTGGTCTCTTTAGTAGTGGCGTTTTTTACGTTAATAAAAGAAATTCATGATAGGGGTAGTAGAGGGTTAATTTTTGCTCAATAAAATCGATAAACATATAGTTTACATCTATTAAGCAATCCTGGTAGCATAAATTAAAGAAAAGAGAACTTCAATCCACGCGATAGAGGTAGTACTTAATTTTTGCCGACAAAATCTAGTAACATATACATCTTGTTAAGCATACATATACATCTTGTTACTGCAGACAGCCAATTAGGCTTTGCGGTTTCCTTTTGTTTATTTGTCCGATTATTTATGTAATTATTTTTCTGTATTTTACAAATAAACATTATTATATTATTATATATTATATACCTGGTATTCATGAAAAAATCTTGACCCACGGATTTTTTTTACGGAAATACAATAATTTTAAATTAATTCATGATGGGGGTGGTGGAGGGTTAAATGCTTTGCCCCCAAAATCGAGTGATATATATATTCTACTATGCATACCAAGATGCATACATCCCACATCCCAAGCACGACAAATTCTTCGTGGCTGGAACTGATGACTGCTTTCACACTGATGTGATACAATGCGTATTCAAGACTCATAACGTCATAGTCTGTGCCATAACATTTCACAATTTGAATAAATTCATTGTATTTCGACAGTGTGTATGAACCCAGAGGTTTTTATTTCTCTAGAACTTAAAAACCGATTAATCGACTTTTTCAGTAATGGTTCAAAAAATGTTTTTATAATTTATATGCGCAATAACATCTAACTACAAATGGTGCCAACTGAAAAAGTGGGAAAAGCCTCTCTCTATCTCTCTCTCTGTGTTTCTTGAACCTTGCTTCCTTTCCGGCGCATTCATCCAGCTCTTCCTCTACTGCGAACCCCGCAATTAGATGCTTCGTCGGATGAGTGCAGTAGTCTTGCTCGAAGCAATACTGCAACAAGAGTGTTTCTATGATAATGTTAACTATTTATTGTTGGTGATTGCACGTACTTGTGACGTCTAGGTGTGTATTCTGTGTACAGCCTACACAGAACAAGTTACTAACTCCATACGCCACTTTATGAGCCGCACTGTTAATTGTTACGCAACATTGAATCGTGGAGGACTCTCCTCCGCTAAGCTACAAAATTTATAATTCAATATTTTAAATTAAAAATATCTGCCATGGCCAAGGGTCATTCCCGGGACCTTCGGTTCCGAAATCGAACGCTCTTCCACCGCTTGAAGGTGGATTTTTATTAATATCAGAAAAAATACCTTGTAATTTATATGTTTGGGCAAAAACTAAATTACTTAAATTTCTAAAGATGTATGTCTAGCAAAGATTCTGGATTTAAATCCTCAGGAGACCAACATTTTTTTGTTCGCTCAATTTTTTAATGAGCATATCGGGCTATCAAGAGAGTTGGGAACAAACCTGTATTTTTCAAAGGTTTTCACTAAATATATTCATACACACAGACCCAACACAAACTCGCATGTAAATACAACAGACACATATACACGCTCATACCTGAACACATAATTCATTTTTGGTTCATTATAAGGGGTCATTTAGGAAAGCAACAGGAATATAAATCAAATAAAAAACAAATATCTCCATAGTCTAGCTTTGTCACAAAAAGTATTGCTTTTCAAAGTAGTTTGAAGTTTTATTCTATATAATGGTAGATTTATGCAGCAACAATGAACACTTGTCAAGTAACAATCATCAATTCATAATTATCAATTAACGAGTAATGAAAATTATGGCATATATGCATAATGAATCAACAATTAAGGATGGAGAAGTAAACAGGCGCACAATTCAGAGATATGAGCCATTTAAATGAGCCTTATCAAAAACTGTCTACTAGAATCGCATAATCAATTCTCATTTTGAATTAGTATTACTCACGTTTCACGTGCAGGTAAAAACTGTTTGTATGCTACAACAATATGTATGTGTTTGTGAATAAATAATAATAATAATAATATAATAATAAATGGACTTTATTTTACTTGGCGGAGTTTAGCTCATAGCTATTCTTCCACTCAACCAAGTGTGATTCAAATTACAATGTCATGTACATTTATAATAACAATGATAATAAAAAATAATAATCATAGTAATGATATGAATAATAATAATATATGATCTGTGATAAAAATAGTTTAAAAAACAAATAAGTAGAGAAAAAGACAAAAAAAAGTAAGAGGAGATAATCTGGTAACATGAATTGCCAAAATGGGACTATCGCTGTTCATCCCGGAGATATTGTTTAAGGTTACGTCGGAAATTTGTGAAGGATAAACTTTTCATGTTTTGACTGATGGAGTTATACAGGACAACGGAGCGGTAAGAGAAAGATCGTTCGAAGAAAACAGTTCTGTGATGGAGAATTGACAAATTAGTGATATATCGAAGGTCTCTGCTGTGTACTTCTTGTCTGCATTGGAGTTTGTCAAGGAGGTAGAAAGGTGTTTTTGTCCTGAAAATTTTATGTAAAAATGTGGCATGATGAAGTTCTCTTCTGTTGTGCATTTTTAACCAGTCAAGTTTATTGATGCTAGGTGTGACGTGTACCCTGAAACCTAGGCCAAATATGAACCTCACGCATGCATTCTGAACTTTTTGGATTCTTCCTGATTGTATCCCATCAAGACATGGACCATATAGAATGTCTTTTGAGGATCAACAACAGCACTGCCATAAGTGATATAAATGAATGGGGTCACAGACTCCAAGTAATAGCGGTTTTGCTAATTTTGCGGTGATAATTGGATGTGCTATGGCTTCGGATTTGGAAGATACATTTTCGATTAGTGAAATAAAGTTTTCAAACTTTTTTTTCATTGACTGTGGCGGGTTCCCAACGAATGGCGTATGCTTAGATTTAAAAACAATTGAAAGATTCTTTCGTAACTAAATGAATTGACTGTGTTAAACTCATAATTCTTTATCTTTGTCCGTCCTCATGTCCTAGAAAAGGGAGAACCTTTGCGATAAAAAAATGTTCAACCTACTTCTTATGGAACTTCCCGTTAGTTAAATTTACAAGATTGATATTTTTTATCAGAAGTTTCAAGAAATAACTTGTATGCATTCTCTCACCTTACTTACCAGGATATAATTTGGGATATATTGTTTTTCCTCCACGCACCTTTATATTTAATATTTTGTGCTATGATGTATTACCACTTCCAGGAATTAATAATCAATTTCGATGAAATTGCTGACACTGTCAGAACATTTGAAAGCGTCTAGGTTTATTTGTGTACTTAGTAAAGTGTTATATATATATATATATATATATATATATATATATATATATATAGAAAAATAAGATGGTTTTTAGATTAGTTTGATTTGAAATAATAATTGTTAATTTTATAATTTTATGGTTTGAGGGAAATTTATGGTTATTGTATGAATAATAACACATTGTATGTGTTTGTGGATTCTTAAAGGAAATGAAATATTTTTTCATTTGAAATAATATTCATAGAAGTTGTTGAATTTTATTAATATGGATGGTTAGCTATAGACATAAATTAAGAAGAATTAGAGTTTGGGTATAAATGAAACAGTTCTATTTGAAATTTTTGTTAAATTTCGACTGTCCTATTCAAAACTACAAGTGGAATATTTCTCTATATGGTGGTTACTGGAAGTCAACCATCAATCTTCGATTGGAGATTGAAAAATATTTCTCACTGAGTGACAAATCTATTATCGGTTTAGAGTTTAAGGTATTTAAGGTCGGACGTTTTGTTTAGCTTTCTTCGCACAGTTAAGTGTTATGGTAGAATTGTCGTTGTACTGATAGTAAGAATTATTCGTGGAAAGGCAGATGGAAAAATCACACCATAATTTGTAGTCAATAAGATTTGAATAGGCCAAAGTAACACTTAACTGAAAGACCAATCAAGAATATTAAAACGGGAGCGCAAAAAAAAATAGATGAAATAGGACTACTAACTATATCTTTTTTATATAAGTTTAGATAATTAGCGGTTATTTTTGTAAAAACAATAGGTTTATTTCGGGCGAGTGTTGACCGCGAAATAATAGCATTTTGTTTTGCATAATTTTCTATGGGAAAGATAGAAACCGGGGTAGTTTATCCGTTGAAAATATTAAGAATTATAGAGCGAGTTGAAATCGTGCCTTTTCGGGGATGGTACAAGATATTCATCCCTGGATAAATTCATATGCTTGGTAAGAATGAATTTTGGGTATTTGGTTGCTAATCTAACATATTAGATGGTTTGAAGACTGGTGGTTTGGATTCTTCCCTTTTAGGTTGCCCTATTTTTTTTTTTCATGTGTAGGTTGAAAAACATATGAGGGTGATTTGGTATGTGGAAACTATATAATAAAAATGAATTTTTAACTTCGGTAGTTATATATTGACTTTAACAAAATATAGTAAACATTTTATAGCCTTCTAGTGAAGCTATACGGGGATATATTTCACTCATTTTGGGTGTTGGGCCCATGAACAGCAGATATAATATTTGAAAATTCTTATTATTAGGATTTGATAAGTTCTATAAAGTTGAATATTTAAGTTGACCTTATTTCGAGGTCTGTTTCAATACTGAAAAAATTTAATTTATTTTGAAGATGTTTTTGAAAAAAAAAAAATTTCTCTTTTTCATTATATGGTGGTTAATATTTAATTCGATCTTATTATTGCAGTAGAGTATACAACCTGCTTAAGAACTTTTATGAAAAAAAATCACCTAAGACTCATCAATGGCTTTGAGCCGAATTCTAGCTTTTTTGGGCTAGAAGGTGATAAAACCAGTGTAAAAAATCGGATAGGTAGAATTTGAAAAACAACTTATTAGTGACCGTGTTGGCACCCGTTACTAAATTTACTTTATTCAATAGAGCAAAAGAAAGAGCTCATTTTGGTTAGGGCAAACAGTTTATATTGAAATAAGGGCAGGTCCTTTCCAAGAAAGATATTGTCAGTAAGTATGAATATTTCATTCCCCTGGTATTTAAAACAGTCGAAAGGCGTGGTCCCCGTTACAGTGGCGACAGCTTGGCCGAATATTTTAAAATAGAAACAGTCAATTGACATGTTACATGTGTCTATGTAAACCGTCGTGATTGTACATTGCGTTCAAGGATATTATTGGGAAACAAGGAATTCACAATTTCATGTATTAGTGAAGTCCGGGAAACAAAATCAAATGAGTTCTCTGACAAAATAGAGAAAAATAAAGCATCTCTACACAACCAAAGCAAACTCCACTGCTCTCATAGAATTTCAATACAGTTTCACCCGTATATAGCGGTTGGTATGAAAATATTATAGAAATTTGCAGATATTGAGCATAATGATAACGAGTAATTTGATTTAATGAAAATATTGTTACGGAATCTCAGTCCACCTCTGTTCATCCCGCACCTGCTACACAAATGCTACCGGTGGGTTTTTCCGATGACGTCATCACCAAATCAACGAGAAGAAAGCAGATCGTTCCTGAAATAACCACAAAAATTCTAGTATTTTTGAGTATAAAAGCGCATCGCACGCGGCAGAGTTTTAGTTTATTCATTGATGTCAATTGTGTGATCAGTAAGACAGTACAGTGTAGCGCGTATTTCGGAACTGTGATTATTGTAGTGCAATATTGTGTTGTATTCGAAGTGAAATAGTACAGTAGTCATTGGAGTATTGTTTTAATAAAATAAACGGACCCCAGTTTCGTAACAGTTGGCGTCAGAAGTGAGGATTTTTTGGGATTATTCGAGGATAATTATTGGTGAATACGAGAAATACACCCTACGACGCGAGGAAGTCATAATGGAAATGATCAAGAAGCAGTTCGCCGAGAAAAAGCAAGATAATGAGGAACGACGGCGCCTTGAAAAACAAGAGGAAGAGAAACGACGGCGGCTGGAAAAACAAGAAGAAGAAGAACGACGTCAAAACGAAGAGGAACAGTCGCAAGTAACTTTCCGGCAAATTCTGGAGGAACAAAATAAAGAACGAGAAGAACAGAAAGCATTCTTCGAGCAGATTATCCAGAAAACCGAGGGACACATCGTAGGCCTGAATGAGGATGTTTATAAAGTTGGCTCCTAAATCAACACATCTGGAAAGATAACAAGAGAAGTATCTGCAGTACGAGAAGAAGCAAAGAAAGAAGTGTGGTTGGCGCATGAGAGAACAATGCAGCATCTGAAAGAATTAGAAAAGAAATTTGCTTCACTGAAAATCCAAGACCACCGCGACAGGATTGCCACTTCGAATAATTCCGTAAAAACACCGACTTCTGATGGACAGCCATGGTTTGAGGCGGCGGCAACGGCCAATGGATGGGACGATAATGAAAAAGCGATAGCCCTTATAGTGGCTTTGAGGGGACCTGCTTTGGTAATGTTAAAGACCATCCCGGAAGAATCAAATCGCAAGTATGAAGATTTTATTGCTTGCTGCTTTAGAATTGAGATACGGAAACCAACATCGAGAGCACCTATATCGGGCACAGTTGAATACACGTGTGCAGAAATCAGGTGCAAGTTCCAGAGACTCATCCAGCTTGCCTACCCAGAAGCCCCGGAGGATTTCAAGGAACAATTAGCGGTGCAGGTATTTATTGATTGACTGAGGGATATCGAAATTCAGTGAAGCTCTTCTAGTTCGTTCCTTGGAAGTGGAAGCGACTTTCAACACCTCAAGGCCGAAAGTGAGAGAGGTATCAATCAAAGAGCCACCTCAGGAAGATAAACTGAGCGACAGCATAACACAGAATATTAGATTAACTGAAATCCAGCAGTGCTACAAATCAATCGAGAGGAAACTGAAACTAAAATTGATCAGCATATCGGGGCGCATGTTGGTTAGCGATAACAAAGCCCCCAGGGTCATCCACATCAAAAGGTTAAGAAGAACCACCGATAGTTTGACCATCAGAGGAAAGGTGAACTAATGAGACTTCATATGCACTATAGACACTGGTGCCTCAGTTTCCCTGGTCCGCAGCGGTATCCTAGAACCAGACAGCGTGAGACCGCTTACATCCAATTTCGTCATACGAACGGTCACTGGAGAGAATGCACCGATATGAGGGGAAGCGGACATCACATTAACCCTCGGAAGACTACGAATAATGGAAATAGCTTTTATAGCAGATATAGAAGACGAGTTCATTCTTGGGATGGATCTGATCAGTGACTATGGATTTTCTTTCAATGGTGAGCAGAAAACCATGAAATTTGGAGGGGAAGAATTTATATTAACCATTCGAAAGGGGGCATTCTGTCAAATTGCGTATAGCCAAAACTGTCAGGATACCTGGTTCGTCTAAGAAGATCGTTGAGGCCCGATTAGAAGAAGACCCCGGGTGCTGCGTTGGAATAGTACAGCCATGTGGAGAATTTCCCAGCAAATTATTACTTGCACGAGCTTTCATCAGGACAAAACAAGACAACCCTGTAAGAATTGCTAATGAATCCCTTGTTGGAATTACATTCCGGAAAGAAGACATCGTAGGAGTATGCGAGCCAGTCGAGTGCGTAGCACATTGCGTAACAAGCGGATATCCGGACAGAAAGGGCACGGCTGACGACATACTAAGAACCATAGGGAAATCCATGAAACATTTGTCTACGAGGGAATACGAAGCTGCCATGAAATTCATTGCCAATGATAGTGACGTATTCGAGTCCGCAAGATCCCCATCAGGACGATCCCACTTGGTCCAGCACGGGATAGATACCGGTCAAGCCCATCCAATTCGAAAACCACCAAGAAAATTACCAGTTGCCAAACAACACGAAGTGTAGAACTTGAGAAAATGATCACAGATAGCGTTATCGAGGAGTCATCGAGTCCATGGTGGTACTAGTTTCCAAAAAGATTCTGTGTAGATTCCAGGAAACTGAATGACGTCACGAAGAAGGACTGCTACCCATTACCCAGAATCGACGATACGCTCACCACATTAGCAGGCTCGCAATTATTTTCAACGCTAGACCTGAAGAGCGGATACTGGCAAGTGGGCATACATGAAGACGACAAGGAAAAGACTGCGTTTACTACTGATAACGTACTACATTAGTTCACCGTTATGCCTTTTGGTCTCGGTAATGCTCCGGCGAGCTTCGAAAGATTGATGGAGCTGATATTACTTGGACTAACTTGGAAAACTTGCCCGGTGTAGCTGGATGATGTCATGGTGATGGGAAAGAATTTCGAGGAACATCTAGCCAACCTGCGTGAAGTTTTTGGTCGTTTAAGGAGTGCCAACCCCAAGCTTAATCTTCACAAGTATTCCCTATTCCAGAAGGAAGTGGATTTCTTGAACCACACCGTCTCGGCAGAAGGAATTCAAACGAATGAATCGAAAATACAGGCTAGAAACTGGTCAAGACCAAAGGATAAACACGAAGTGAGGAACTTCCTGGGTCTGTGTACCTATTACATACGTTTTGAGGAAGGATTTGCAGCTCCCCTGCATAAGTTGACAGGAGATCGAGTCAACTTCCATTGGTCTAGCGAATGTGATTTCGCAAGATGAAGGCAGCGCTTTGTTCCAGTTCAATCTTAGTATACCCACAGACACTGCACACAGCCGCGACTTGGAGCTGTGTTATCATAGGTGCAAGATGGCCAGGAAAAAGTAATCGAATACTACAGCAGGGTGATGTCTAAGCCCGAAAGGAATTACTGCGTCGCCAGGAAAGAACTTCCACAAATACTTATATGGAAGGGAGTTTCTCATTAGGACCGATCACGCGGCCCTGAAATGGCACAGGAGATGAAAATAGCTAGATGGATAGAACAGCTGAACTAGCACCATTTTAAAATCAAACATCGCCCAGGACGACTACGAAGTAATGCGGATGCCTTATCTAGAAGCCTGTAAACATTGCCAGCGTATTGAATGCTACGATGGAGTCAGTGATATTAGACGCTCGAGACTGTTAACTGAAGACCAATGGACTACCTCACACATGAGAAAGGACCAGGAAACCGATCCGAACATTGGGGACTTTCTACATTGGAAAGAAGACAGAACTAGAAGACCCCTCTGGAGGGATATGTCAAGGCAATGTTGGACAATGGGATTCCCTGGTTGTGGAAAATGGATTACTTGAACGGGTATTATAATCAGCTGATGGGAGGTCGTCAATTTATCAATGGGGGACAAGCATAATTTTATTTTAATTTTTATTTGCCTCAATTAGATCCTCAATAATTACATTTTGTGAAAATAATTCCTCAAATCCCAAAATTTTGTCAAAATTTCCAAATTTAAAAGTGCTCCTCAATTCAAACTCGATTTGACCTTCACTTGAATAACTTCCCCCAAGCACTAGCGCCAGCTGTGGTTGGTTCAGGAATATTGATAGTCAATACTATTTCTTTCAACCCAAACATAAATTCAAGCTCACTTTTAATCTGATGTTTCAGTAACAATTGAAAATACTATGATGATAAAAATATGAGTACAACATATAAACGACAGATGAATGTTCAAAGCAACTAGCGGTAAAAAATTGAACTGTGTGAAGTAACAATGCGTACGTCCACCAGAGGCGCTAGGAGTACGTTTTTGAATGTGATGAAAAAATTGTCGTTTTCAATTTCGAATTATGAAAAACATTGCACATTTTTTCAATATCTAAGTTTGTTGCTGAGCTCCCTAGGTGGTAGTATTTATGTGCAAATCGAAATATTTTAGAAAGGGGGCACATGCGTGTTCTCTATTGGTTTGGCCCAGGAAGAGGATAGGTGAAGTCTTGAAAGAAATTCACGATGAAAAAATCAGGAGGAATCTGGACTTTGGACAAGATCAGGCAGAGGTTTTACTGGGTTCAATGTCGAGACGATGCAGAAATCTGATGCAGAAGATGTCCAGAGTGCGGCGCCACTAAAGGTCCCAAGACAAGGTCCCTGGGTGAGATGAAGAAATACAACGTAGGCGCACCATCCGAACGGATTACCATTGATCCTTTCCTGTGGCGGACCATGGCAACAAATACATTCTCGTTGCCATATACTATCTCAGCAAATGGGTGGAAGCCTATGCCATTCCAGGCCAGGAAGCATGGTGGACAACATGTTCTCAAGATTCGGAGTACCGAGCTATATTCCGACCAAGGAAAGAATTTCGAGTCGGAAGTTATTCAAGAGTGTTTGCGAGCTGATGGGTATCAACAAGACCAGAACCACGACGCTTCACCCCCAGTCAGATGGCATGCTTGAAAGACTCAACCGAACTATACAAGGTAGTGGAAAAACATCAAAAGGGCTGAAGGCATACAGAGCAGCCGGCTTAGCTTACCCCGGCTAGCCATTATATTCGGAAGAGAACTTCGATTACCCTTTGACTTGGTGTTCGGATCACTAGGCACCAGTACACGACTATGCAGATAAATTGAGGGACAGCCTGCTGAATATCGACGAAACAGCTCGTAAGCGATTGATACTGGCCACTGACAGGATGAAAGCTCGTTATGATTTGAAAGCTAATTCAGAAGGATTCAAAGAAGGTGACCAGGTTTGGCTGTACAACCCCCAAACTAACACTATTTTGGGAAGGAACGTACGAGGTAAAGAATAGGATCAATGATGTAGTTTACACAATCCAGCGCAGCCCTAAGACTAAAATGAAGGTGGTTCACATCGAAAGACTGAATCCCTATCATGGTGAACCAATGATTTCTGATCGGAACGATCAAAATTAGAGGGGAGGCGGTGCAGTATTACGGAATCTCAGCTCTCCCCTGTTCAGCTAGCTCCTGCTACACAAAAGCGACCGTTAGTCGGGGTTTTCCGATGACGTCATCACCGAATCAACGGGAAGAAAGCAGATTGTCCCGGAAATGACCTTGAAAATTCTAGACGTATACTTTTGAATATAAAAGCGTATCACACGCGACAGTTTTATTTTATTAATTGATGTCAATTGTGTGATCAGTAAGACAGTACAGTGTAAGTGCGTATTTTGGAACTGTGATTATTGTAGTGCAATATTTTGTTGTATTCGAAGTGAAATGAACGAACAGTAGTCATTGGAGTATTGTTTTAATAAAATAAACGGACCCAAGTTTCGTAACAATATTTATTCTGAAGAATATTTTCTCGATTTAGGCAACAAATAACTTCGATATGAAGATAATTCCATAGGACTTGAAAAATTATGAGAATTAGGTATGAGAAAGCGATGGCTAGCTGTAACGAAGGGGGCAAGCAGCGTGGAAAAGGAAGTGGTCGTGGGTGGACCCTGAAAGCAATTTGCCTTAACGTGTTTCAAATAAAGATTCTATAGCACATCAGAGTTGCTTGCAATTTCGATAATCAAAAGACTGCAGAATCATTCTACTTTTTAACAGAAACGGCGGAGAAAAATATCCACAATTTTTTCTCATAAAATTCCACATTCATTATGAAAATCATAACTTTTTCCGATCTACATGGAATGTAGATTATAGGGGGATAGGGCTCTGCAGCCTCTCATTATATCGACCTGTATTATTCTTTATCTATTCAAGACTGGGGATTCCAAGACTCCATGCAAAGTAAATTAGTTTCCTGGGAGTAAAATTCATAATATCTGATGGCGCCAGTAAAATCCCCACGAAAAATTTGAGCCTTTTGCAGAATAGCGCTTGGCAGTCGCAAAGCGGTGTTCTGCAGTCTCAGCGAAGATTTCGCAGTGGAGGCACATTTTACTGTCTGATGTCAATTTTTTTAAGGTGGTACCTTAGTGGACAATGTCCGGCGAGTAGTTCCGTTACCAGTTTCAAGTTTTTGCTGTCCAACTCGAGAAGCTGTTTAGATTTCTTTGGTGAAGCCATTTTGCTTGTTTTCCAGTGGGTGGTGATTTGATCAGTTTCCCAGCGTGGAACTCTTCCTTAATTGGAAAGACCACAAAAGGGTTTTGAGCCAGGAAATTGAGTGTTCGTCCCTTCGCCGATTCAGATAGAAGATGAATGAAACAATGAAGAAAATTAAAAATTAGGTGTTTTACTTTAGATAACAAACGAGAATATTTTCATTTCTGTTGTCTGTACTTTTCCAGAAATGATCTACAAAATATGAAATGCGAATTTTTGTTCATTTTCAGAAATAAATTTAAAATAAGGTTGTATTATATGTAATGGTCACCCGATATTGGAAATGTTCTGGTACTTTCAAAGTTGAATGTTGATGTTTTTTTCAAATCATCCATATTAATAAAGTGAAAAATATCATTCAAGTAGCAAACTGATAGTTGGAGAAGCTTTACTAGAGGGCGCAATTATCATCGACAATTTGAAACACTTTTCTCGATTTGCAGTATTCTAGCTTAATATTTTCAGATTCGTTCTGGAGGCATAGGGAAAATATTGTTGTGGGTTCTTTGCGCAGTCTCATTGAATTACATCTTTTGCGAAGTACCAAAAAAGGTCCTAGAAGTTTCATATTTTTTTCTGAATTGTCAATATGAAATGGCAAGAAACCTATTAAGATATTAAATACAATTTTTTCAAATTTGAAAAATTTTACAAGAAAATATTTCTGGTTTGCCTTGAATAGACATTTTTCCTCTTATCAAAATAAAAAATAATCTCAGAACCTGAATGTGGAAGCTTTTACCCTGTGATGGGGCAAAACATATTTTTATGCATTTCTCCTTTTCGTAGAAGGAAGTTCCAGAAAATATGAAATATAGATTAAAAAAATTTTATTTTTCAATTTTTTGTGGCTGAAATCTACTAATTACTAACTGCTTGTTTTTTGATTACTTTCAAAATACGTACCCACCTTACTTCAACTATTGCCATTTTAATAATATGATTATCTACTTTTACTATTTGTTGCAATATAAATTATTTTTGTTGTTCTGGTTAGTTTATTTCATTACTTTGTATATCATTCCATCCTCTCATAGAATATAATGATTGTGATAATAACACTAGCGATCTGTCATTGTCAACTACATATGTGTGCCAATGTTCACAAGTGAAAAATCAATTATCCCCTATTTTTCTACCCGTGAGGGTGGATAATTCCATTCGAAATCCAAATATGATCAACTATGAGGTATACCCTATCTGATAAAAGAAGATCCCAGTACAAAGTTATGCCTGATAGAATCGGTTAACGGACCAGAATTCAGAGGGTGAGTGATCGACATCCTTCATTTTGCTACCTTTAGGGGTGGATTTCATCTTTAAAATTCAAATGGGACCAACTTCGAAGTACACCCTATCCACTGAAAAAAGAATTATCGGAATCGGACGTCTCAGTAAAAAGTTATGCGTGATCATACATAAAAAAAAATGATAAAAAAAAATATACGCGTCGACTAGAGAACCTTCTCCTTTTTGGTTTCGTCGGTTTAAAATAGTCGCCATACTGCCGCAAAGTTGCTAAACGAGTTCCTACAGCCTATAATTTTTTTTACTACCTATATGTTTTTATGACTCGAAACAGAAATCCGACTACACCATACCCGTGGGATGATCCAAATACGTATCATAATTACAAAATTGCAAAATTTTATGCGGAATTTGAACGATTTGCTACAATATGGCACACATTTTTCCTGAAAGTTTGAGGTGTAAAAAAAGGCTTTATATATTTTTGAAGTTATTTCGTCGAAAAACGAGAACGAAATCCGATAACTACGATGGGAGACGTCGGCAATACCGCCGTAAACGCGCAAAATTAATTGACGTCTACTTTTTCCACGAGAGGCACTACCCTCGATTTGGAGTTGGTCACGTGCGCTTTATGGTTCTTAAAAGTCGTTTCGGAAAATACATTTTTTTGAGTATGGTACCACTTTTTTCTTTCACCATAAGTATGGCACAATTTTTCCGAGGCATATTGTTATATCAACTTACGAAAAATCAAAACGCCATACTGTAGCAAATCATTTCATATTTTTTTTCCACATATTTACGCGAGTGTGGCATAATCGTCACAGTATGGGGTATTTTTTTTTAGGTACAATCATATTGAAGTAAACTGAATACAATGATGCAATACTGTAGTAAATAATTTTATATCTTGCCGAATCGTATTCTAAAAACGTTTCGAAAAAATAAAAGTTTCAAGTATAGCGCTACTTTACCCCCCTAAGCCTAGCAGAACCATTGGCGAATTTTGTATTTCCAGATATGCCAAAATTTGTCGCTAATTAATCGCTAATTTATTACCACAATTATAAATTTGTCGTTCATCGTTTATTTTTAAATCCATGATTCCGCTAGGTTTATATGAAGCTGGCAGAACCACTTCGTACCTATCTACTTTTGGAAAATACTACCATAATATGTCGCTAATTTATCGTTAATTAATACCACTTCCCAAAATTTCTCGCTATTCGTTTTTTTTTAATTGTGTTCTGCCAGGTTAATATGCAACTAGCAGAACCACTTCCTATCTAATTATGAAAAAAAAAATGAATTGTCATAATTTGTCTCCAATTTGTCGCTCATCTTTTTTTGTGAAAAACAGTATTTTATCAAACTATTCAATATCTACTAAAGGCTAGCAAACGTATAGTTTATACCTATTAGTTCCATAACAAGCAAATAGGCATGATACAGTAAATTTTCCTAATTTGTCGCTAATCTATCGCATATACAAGGTCTTTCCGAAATTGGTGCAATAAATGAAATATGGAGTGTTATAAGACTTAAGGCCCCCACAGACGATAAGATCTGTATCGCTACATGTAGCTACATACAAATATATGAGATTTGTAACAAGTTATCAACGTCTCCACACACGCTGAGATGGAATCGAGAAACATCAATCGCACGCACGTCGTATCGCCGTTTCACGACAGCGATTGAGAGGTGATACAAAGTGATACTGATACCGTGATACTGATACAACCACTCACACGATGAAATTTGAATCGCTACTACGTATCATGCAACATGTAGCGATACATATCTCATCGTCTGTGGGGCCTTTAACGACACAAAAAATGTAAATAAATTTTTTATTGGAGCAATCTAAAATTTTCATAAATATTTTACTTATGCACTGGTTTGATTATTCAGTCCGCAGCGCGTCTCTGTCCGATAGCATTGTGTTAACATATGGTATTCCCGCAGTGTTGCCAGTTTATTTTCATATCATGAACACTAGTTATCATATTTGGGTTAAAATTAAAACAGAAGAAAGACACTGAATTGAATTTCATAATGAAGCGTTATAAAAAGTTATTGATAATATGTGATAATCAATAATGTATGTCAACCATTTGCTCTATGGATGCATATTGTTGAGTATTCACTTTATCCACTTCACTTTCTTACATCGGGTTTAACCGCAGGTCTTGTTACAGGTTCTAAGATGGAATTATAGCAGATGAATCTACTTCAAATATACAAATATTAGTCTACATACAGGTTTACAATCTATAATATTTAAATACGACCCATGACATTCTTTCAATATAGGTACCAAAGCTAAAATTGTGGTGAATAAGGTATTTAGTAATAATAATAATTTGTGACCTCCAATTACCTACATTAATTTATCTCGTCAGGTTGGAAACCCTGGTTCATGTGCCAGGTGGAGATTAGGCAACGCTATTTTTATTTACTCTTGTGGTTACTTTCGCATGTGAAGGAAGTTTATGTCGATTGGTTGAAGAAAAAGAAAGGCAATTCCGAACCGTTAAGGGTGGGACGCCCAGCTAGTGTTGAAAAAGAATTAATTTTACGTCGTCTCTTGGATAATGCAGAACACATTACCATATAAAAAAAAAAACGTGACTAAAAAACACAATTTGGGCTAAAATTTATAAAACATTGGACTCACAAATATCAGCTAGCTCACTGTATTCTATAGCATGTAGGGAAAAAGAAAATATTTTCAACACTACTAAATCTATCAACGAGTCAGTGAGTCCATAGAATTGTAGAGAATCAAAATGAGAAAAAAAATTAACCCTAGCACGACTCGATGGGTTCATTATTGATGGAAAAAACCGGATAAAAAGTTTTTTTTTCAAAAATTCATAACTGCCATTTTTTAAGTTGTAGCGCAGACTATCCGTGACATAGTACTCATTTTTACATGAAGAACTGTTGTGACAATTTGATGTACATAGGATGTTTTTTTACAGCACTCACCCCTCGAATACCTTAAGCGAGTCATAGTTATGACCGCCACCGCTGGGGTTAGGCCGGTTAGCCCTCCTTCCCCCCCAGTTACGTTCAGTGGCAGGATGGCCAACTTATACTCATATTTGGGAGCGGAAACCAGGGTTTTCCCTTACACCGAACATATCGTTCGATTACATACGGCCGGACCATCTCGCCTTTCATATATTAGCAGCTCATTAATCACCACTACGACAAGGTCGGTGCAGTAAGTTACAAATACGCACCTATGACCTTCATTACAGTCCGATGTTCCGGAACTGGGACGGCCCTCTTACCTTAATGACGTACGCCAAACGTAAGAGACCGCGCTCACAACCCAAATACCTATTAAAGACATTGCCGCCTGTGCATTTGACATGCTACAAAATGCCTAGATAAAGTATGAACTGAATAATATTTTATACATTGTCTGATTGTTTTAGATATTGTACAGAACGCCTAGGAATTCTATGGAATACCTAATTACTTATATAGATTTCCAGTTACACAGTGGCGCACCGGGGGGGAGCCAAGGGGCCGCAGCCCCCCTCCCCCCGAGATTTATAATAGTTACTAAAAAAATATACTATAGATATCATCTATAGTGAAAATCTCATGTGTTGTCCCATTGTGAGTGAAGTGGTGACAATGTACGCTCTACAAAACCGCAAATATTTTGGAATAAAGAATCCAGTGACAGCTATCAGTGTATGTTATGAAGTCAGGCAGATAATCCCAGTAAAAAAAAACGTGAATTAGTTACAAACAAATTGTGAATGTGGACATTTGTTTAGGAAGTCAGCCAAACCAACCGCAACTGAAACAGCACCAAGAAATAGTACATGTGTTTTACACAAAAAAAGAGCCACATCCCGATAGTTGTACCCATATTTTTGTTTTTATTCTATAAATACTACACGAAAAATGACATGGAAATGAAATAACAATACAACAATTATATGAAGAAATAGTACGAAAGAACTCAAAAATTCAATTGAAGCGAGCGAAGCTAGAGTGCTATTAGAAATCGGATCCCTAAAAAAGAAACTGAAAAATCTTGAACAAGAAAACTGATATGAAGAATAAATTTGAGTTCTTAGATAGGAATAATAAGAAAAATAATTTCCTGATATTTGGTCTAGATAAAGCTCCACAAGATATATCGCTCCAATTCATATGTGACACTATTAATGATTTACTCAACGTAAGCCTTCCAGAATCAGATATCCATAATTTTTATGGGCCAGGTCGTTCCAATAGGAGTCCACTGAAAGTTGAATTAATCTCTTATCTGAAAAAACAAATTATTTAAAAAAACTGTGGCAAACTTAGAGGTACTCGTATTTCAATTGCTAATGATTCAACTGAGATCCAAAGAGAAGAAGAAAATAAGGCACTACGTGCAGGACTAGCAAAATATAGACATTCCTATGAGAAGGACAGGCTGTACATTGATGAAACAGGATACACCGTGGAAGAATTATATATAGCAGAAGATAGGGAAAACATTAAGGAAAAAAATTCTGAAATCGAAGCTGATCCTCCAGTTATTCGAGAAAAATTTAGATTACGCATTACCAAAAACACAGCTCACCATAACAAATAATTTATTGTTATAGTTTTGTCTCAAAGTAGAGAGCCAAATAGTGAACATACCTCCCGAACTAAATATCAGTTGAATTGTATACAGAAATCATCTCAAATTTTTTTGCTTTTCCTTTCAATTTATCTTTTACACTTTTTAACAAATCTTATCTCGATGTTTTTATTCAGACTTTTTTTCAAGGCAGTATACTTTATCTAGTATGGATCCCTACATTAGAGATTATAAAAATGATTTAATTATAGCTGAACAAGTGTCTGATATTGATGAATTGAGGAAATATTTCGGGCAAAATTTGAATATATTACACCTAAATATACGCAGCATAATAAAAAACATAGATGAACTGACTATATTTCTCCAAAAAATTCCAGGAAAATTTGATATTATTGTTTTAACAGAAACATTCATAGTAAAAGATCTAGAAGTTGTCCATATAAATGGATATCAAACATTATACAATGAGGGTTCCCTAAATAAAAATGATGGAGTTATCGTATACATAAACGAAACACTCGATTTCTCTCATAATATCGGGAAAAAAAAAAAAAAAAAAATAATATCAATCACTTCAAAATATAGAACACCGAATTCCTGTCCCGTACAATTCAATACTGCAATGTCCAATTACTTGGAAACGATAAAATCAAACGAGATACAAATCATTACAGGCGATATAAATATAGATCTTCTATCAGAATGCGATTCCGTAGAAGATTATAAAAATATAATGAATTCATATGGGTTCATATCCTATATCAATGATGTTACACGGCCCAGTGGCGGATCTTGCTCAGGCCATTTTTTCGTAAACAATACATCTGAGATAGATTGCAAATCAATCGTTGTAGATTACAATATTACAGATCAGTTTCCGATTGGACTATCAATAAATTTGGGAAAAAATCAGAAACTTGAAAATCCTAAGATAAAAAATAAAAAAAAATGTAACTACAAGAAAAGAATTAGGGGAAGAATTGTGGTTGAATATATTTAATCAAGGAGACACAGAAATAATGGTTACTAAAAATAAAAATTGGCCCAGATCAAAATGGATTACATCCGAAATTATAGATATAGCGAATAAATAAAATGAACTTAATAGAAAACTTAGAATCTCTTACGAAAACATAAAACTTCGTGAAGAATACAATCAACAGAAAAATAAATTGAATAGATTGATAAATACAGCTAAAAAGGCATATGTAAATAAAATCATCGATTATAACAAAAACAACACAAAAGGTCAAACAAAAGCAACTACAAACAAAATTAAAATAAATGACAAAATGAAACATAATTAAATCGAAATTACTAACAGTTTCAATAAATACTACAGCGAATTGGGTGAGAAATATGCAAATAAAATCATCGAACCTGGAGAATTTCTTCACAATGAGAAAAAAATTGAAAAGACTTTGTACTTATACCCTACTAACAAAACTGAAGTGGAACAAACAATAATGGAATTGAAGCCAAAAAAATCACCAGGTGATGACGATATCCGTTCTGAAACAATCAAACGAATCGTTAATGAAATAAAAACTCCATTAACATATTTAATAAATCGATGTATGGATACAGGATGTTTTCTGAAAATTTTCAAAACAGGGCTAATCAAACCATTTATAAGAGCGGGGATAAAACAGAAATGATAAATTAAACCACTCTCACTGATCTCAAATGTGGCAAAAGTAATAGAAGAAATACTCAAATAAAGGATAATTAATTTTTTTAATAAATATCGAGTCATTTCGAACAGACAGTATGGATTCAGGGAAGGTAAATCAACGGAAGATGCAATACTTGATTTAACCTCTTACATTTATGATACTCTCGATAAAAAAAAATCACTTTGTGCATATTTTTCGACCTATCCAAAGCATTCGACACTGTCTGCCATCAGAATCTTATAGAAAAAATGTCATCCTATGGACTAAGAGGGAAAGTATATAATTTACTAAAAAGCTACTTATCTGGAAGAGAACAACGAGTAACTATTGATGGAACAACAAGCGAGACTAGGACTGTATCCTACGGAGTCCCACAGGGAACAGTACTAGGGCCATTGCTGTTTACAATTTATATAAACGGTCTACTCGAAATAAAAACAGAAGGAAACATCTTAAGTTTCGCCGACGACACAGCTATTCTCTATAAATCTAATACATGGCAGGAATTGAAAACGCTGGTAGAGAATGATTTTCTGCAAATAGAAAAATGGTTTGGATCCAATAAATTGACGCTGAATTTCGATAAAACAAAGTACTTACCGTTTTCCAGCGGCTTACCGAATATGGGTCCG
The DNA here is from genome assembly GCA_018342105.1 of Gonioctena quinquepunctata. Taxonomy (NCBI): domain Eukaryota; kingdom Metazoa; phylum Arthropoda; class Insecta; order Coleoptera; family Chrysomelidae; genus Gonioctena; species Gonioctena quinquepunctata. The sequence continues at coordinate 434,808 of JAFIRS010000724.1, read as the reverse complement.
CTGAAAATAGGAGAGAGCTACGAAATCCCAGAAGGCAAATCAATGAAATATCTTGGGATCGTAATAGATCGCCATCTGTGGTGGGACCTACAAATTAGAACTGTTGTGGTAAAGGTAAGGGGATTATTACATAAATTCAAATACCTGAGAGATTTTCTGGATATTGGAAATTTAAGAACATTATACCATGCACTAGTCGAGTCTCAATTACAGTACGGAATAATTGGATGAGGCGGAGTGACTGATACTTACGTAGAAAATTTGGAGATTATACAAAAATATATTCTTAAAATAATGTATCGTAAAGTACCTACTTACCCTAGCGACGACCTGTTCAAAGAATCCGATGTACTCGACGTGAGAAAACTATTCTGTTTGAGTTAACTGAAAAATATTAAAAAAGGGTGTATAGCTTTACAGTCTACGAACCATGTCCATAACACTAGAAACAAAAAAAATAATGTACTACAGCCTCGTTGCGAAAAATATATAGGTCAGCCCAACGCATCTTACCTAGGTCCTCGTCTTTATAACATCCTACCAATACCTATAAAAGATATTGCAATCAAAAATTGCTTCAAGAAAAAAACCAAAATATGGATAATGAAATCAAATAGATCTTTTTTTGAAAAATTTATAAATCAGATATGATTCTGACATTTATCAATGTTTGCAACTTATCGCTTATCGAATTTCTATGTGTTATATGTATATATGTGTGTATGTGTGTGTGTATATATGTATATATGCATACATATGTATATGTGTGCTGATGTATATGTATGTGTACACTTGTGCGTCAAATGGCATGAGCAGTCACGCACAAGTGGTATATCAATTGATATGCACACTTCAGTAACCTATTCATGTTTAATTGCCATGAGAACAGCTCATGGCTTTTACATTTATTCATAGTTGTTTTACTATTTTTTTAACATATTATAATAAATTTTATTTATACACAATACTTAGCATAGTGTTTTCGCTAATATATTGATTAAGGGTTATATTTCAAAATAATTCATTTGTTGTATCATATTAAATATTATGTCATTTTCAAATCATCATAATCCATCTTAAACTTAAAACTGTTGTACACTTCTGTGGCTTTCCTATGTTTATTCATAATACTTTCAATTATATGTGTTTTTTCATTATTTTATGCGAATAAACATTATTATTATTATTATAAATCTCGGGGGGGGGCTGCGGCCCCTTGGCTTGGACATATATTATGTATTATATAATAATTGTGAAAAAAGCTCAGCTACAAATGGAAAATAAGCCCACCTACTAATAGAACATATATCGTTGCCAACGGAGGAACGGATGCTGACTGACTGGTCATCATCGGTCATCCAACAGGCCTATTGGGAATTCTAAATAACGGATACTACCTCTGGAGTCGATTTTTGAAACTATACAATTATGTTTACTTTTTGAAACATTAGTGTTTATATGCTTTTAGCCATTGTTTACTTAAAACTTGTCGAATCTCTTGTGATTGTTGACATTTAATGAAATTATGGTTTACCTGGTGGTGTTCAGTTGACTATTGTACGTCCTCGAGTGAAAGAAATAATTATTGTTGTGACCCTCAATGTGACTCTTGGGCAAAACGTTCCCGTTGTACTGGAATAGTTTTCATCATTTTCCGTGAGAAAATAAACGTAACGTTCTGGTTTAGACTAATCTAGGATTGAGTCAGTCTATACACGGGCTCTTGAGATCTTGAGGAAAAATACAGTTCCTTCCCAAAATTTTCCTATATCGTCTGTGACCAAAAAAAAATTAAAAGAGAAGAGTTGAGAAGAAAGAAAAGAGAGTTAAGAGAGAGAAGACATATTATCCAACATACCGAAGATTATTCATATAGTATGGATAAAGAGTGATTATATATGTGTATCTAGGTGATAAGTGTTATGTATTTACCAAATAAAAGACACGACTAATTGTCTTACCAACTAGTCATGGGGCATGCCAACTTATAATACTTATAAATGACTTCTCTGCTAAAACTTTAAACATTCACAACAATAAGGACACATTTTCACACAATCTTGTTTGTTTTAGATAAAATTAAAAAAAAAAACTGTTTTTTGTTGGTTTTATTTCAATTTGAACATTCACAAATAGTGTGTAATATTTTTTCAAAATAATTCATAATAATAACTCCAGATGACTTCACTAAGATGTCCAGAAACTACGCAAAATATTTTTTTTCAAGAAAATTCAAAGTAAATTTTTGCAAATGATATTGTCTTAAGATTTAAATACACCACATCACTAGAGTCTTGAAATGAATAACACTACGCAAAAAAACTGTAAACGAATACAAAATGGAAATATTTTAAGAAAAACTCAAAACAACTGCATAACCTCCAAAGAAAACAAACAAACAATGTACTTATGTCTGGTTTGAATTTTCGCCACTCTGGCGCTGGCGTCTAATTTTGAATTCCCAATTATGATGTACCGGATACGGGATAGTGTTTTCTACGGCTAAAATATTTTTGTTGAAATACCAGATTACCAGCATATAATTAAGTTAATTTGTGTAAGATGTAAGAGTAAAGTAGAGAGTAAGTTAAACTACTAATCACTGAAAATTAATATATATTATATAACCTGAATATAATTACGTAATTGTAAATAATAAACATATTTTATATTATTCAGAAAAATATGAGTGAGAGACATCCCCCCCCCCGAAATTTAATCCTGGGTGCGCCCTTGTGGTAACCCTAACAACACAAGTACATCCTCTGTACATCCCAGGGACGTCCTTCATTTGCTACTAGGACGTCCCTGGGATATCCTTTGCGGGACATGGTACATACTAGGGACGTCCAAGGGACATCTACTTTCCACCGAGAACGGCATCCAAGGGATGTCCTTTTGGTACGTCCCAGGGATGTACCATGTCCCGACCATGGACATCCAAGGGACACCCTAGGGATGTACCATGTCCCGACCATGGACATCCAAGGGACACCCTAGGGATGTCCCAGGTACATCCCCTGGACGTCCTCGAATGTCCTTTTCTTTCATTCATTTAATTTGAAAAATTTCATGGAAAATATGGAAAAAATTAAATCCAAATAAGATTCTCAACACAAAACGGGTTTAATTCAGAAATTAATTATGTCATATTGTGTAAAAATATGATAAAAAAACGACAAACAAAAACTCATCCTTAATATAAATTCAAATGACAAATAAACAAAAAAGACTAGGTGAATCAGTTGAAAATTGTACACATATTAGGGTTGCATTTATTGCAGGCATTGCATTATCTTTTTCTCTGTGGCCTCCTTGGTCCTCCTGAAAAACTTCTGCAAAGTCTCTCCAATCTGTTTTTTATTGCCAATGGCTTCAGAAGATCCTGTAACAAAGATATAATTGCAGATTGAATTGACAATGAAAAAAATTACTAATACAGAAATCATGTTATAGCTCTTTTGGATTTACAATAATAGATAAAAATACTCACAAGTATTATTGCTGCATGTGTTGTTTTGTTTCAAGGCCCATTCAGTTAACTTTGTATTTACGATATCATTTGAATTTTCAACATTTTCATGGAAGTTCCCAACATGATAATTTTGAACTAGGTCTTCTCTTGATGTAGGGCTCAATTTTCCAAGAGAAGAACCATCAGACAAATTTTCAGAACTTGATTTACATTGATCAACTTCAGGAATATTTTATCTGAACTTGTAGAAGGTAATGTTATATGAATATCATTCACAGCCATTAATGGACTAGTAGAAGGCCCACTACAAGCCTCTCAAGATTCTTCATTTTGTCCTTTTATAATATTTACTCAGTGTATTTTTTCTCTCAAGCCGTGAGGATACCTTCCTCCTACGATCCATAATATTAATTTGTACCTATAATGGATTAATAAATATACTATAAACATAATATTCAGAATCGAATAACCATATTATTGGAACAATCAAGTCGTTGATCCAAAAGATTACATTCAATATTTTGATAATTATTGTTTTACCAATTTTGAACTCAACTTATTATTTCAATTTCTCAACTATGATATACACAACACTATAACTGCTAAAATGCTTTAAATGCTCACAAAAATCGTCAAACGCAATAAGGATGCCGCTAATCTTTTTACATTGAACAAAGAAAAGTTAGAAACTTGAACATTATGCAAAGTGAGGTTAACTTGTTGACAGATCACCAAATAATTCAAACAATGTTGCCAAAGCCAAACAGGACAAAACCACAGATACCGAAATGCAATTGTGTTTGGGATTTGTGTATAATTTGAGAATTTAGATTAAGGGTATATTATGCATTTTCTGCTTGCGAAATGGTCACTTCCCAGAAATTTCTGAGATATATTTCCATTTCCTTAATAGTTATTTTCCAGAAGAAAAACAAAAATTTTCAAAACAAAATATTAACTTTGAATTTATAATGAACATTTTGATGAGTTTCGACGATTCTTATATATGATGACTGATATCAGAAATACCAGGGACATGAATGGGACAACCTATGGACAACCTCTGCGGGACATCCCCTGGATGTCCCAATCATGTCCTTGTACCGCGGTACATAAAAAGGACATACCTAGGACATCCCTGTGTTGTTAGGGTACCTACATACTTATAAGAAGGAAACTAAATTTAATCTCAATTTTGTTAATGTGTATTTCGTACAAAACTTCAAATATATGTATACATATATAAGGAGGATGGGAAATTAATAGGATAGATTGTGAGTTTTGGGTTATCACAACTATAATTTTCACCAAAATAAATTTCGAACTAATATCTAATACAAAACACGAAAGACATCGAACAAATATTGCGAGTAATTCGTTGGCTAATGAGACTGCAAAAAATTGCACGAAAGAGGATGGATAGCCTCTTAAATAACAAATCCAACGGGCAAACTATTTAAACACGTAAAAACAGTCATAACGTGAACGGTTAACAACCGGATGATAAATAATCAGCCCCGTTAATTTTGAACCGGTCTTTTGGGCTACGTCGTGACAGTGAAGAGCTGTTCATAGAACACGAACTGGTTCCTGGTATGATTTTTCTTTACGTATATTCGACCCCCGGAGAAATGAAACCAGCGTCGCACTCTTGAGAGGGGATGTTGTTGTTTAGGGGGATGTCTATGTTTTATGTGGCAGTTTGAGTCGACTCCACAAGGACCACTTGCTCATCACATTTTTCCCTGCCTATATATTTCAATAAGAATGTATATGTATGATTCTCCAGTTCTATTCACGAGCACCAATGTTTTTGGGACCCACATGAGGGAATCTTTTGCTTAGCCTTGAGTGTTATTCTTTTGAACATACCACAGAAATCATTCTTTTAAAAAAACAAGTATGTAACAGTTCAATCTCAAAAGTAGTATATACAAGGACTATGTTTTTTAATTATTTATTATTTAATTTTTTTTCTACTTAAGCATTAAATGAGTAAGACATAACTTTAAGATTGTAAAATTATCACTTCACCAAATGTTTATTTATAAATGATATTGTTTGTTTGCAATAACTTGAAAACGTTCGACAGGGAGATTTCCATTTTAATTGACCTTTTTAAACTTTAAAACAAAACCATCACTACAGTTTGGGCATTACATTTGATAAGTTTTCACTTTAATAAGAGAGAGATCATATGTGTTCCTATAAGTCAAATTTGTAAGATGCGTTTCAGAGCGACTAATAAATTTTTGAATATCTGTAGTGTCGAATGCATTTGATATTAGAATATTATGTAGATTTAACTTCATTGGGTGGTTTTCCCGGTATAGTATGATGATGATTTCTGCTACCGGATATTATTATGTGAGTCAATTTAATTAGTATATGTTTGAGTATTTCACCTGTTATGAACTCATATCCGTGGGCTTTTCTGGGGTTGTATTTTCTTTGTATACTCTCTTCGGAGTCTGAAAATATCATTGGACATTCGTTGCCTCCTCGTGATTTTCATTTGACTGTCAGGTTTTCTCCAAGTGGAAAGCAAATATTTCTGCTTTTTGTTTGCATGAAAACACCCATTCACTTCCCTCCTGTCCTTTTGGTGATGTGTGAACAATTAGTCGTTTGAACATTCGAGTAACTTTCGAAAACGAGTAGTTCCAACAGATATTTTCGTACTGACTAATTTTTAATTGTTTTTATTTCTCTTTTCAGTTGGTTGTCTATCATGAGTAGTTTTATGTTCAGAAGAATGGGTTATCTGGGGTTTTCCTTGCTTTCGCTTTTTCACTGATGTTTATTTCCCTGGGGTAGACTTTGCCAATTATTTTTCGCCTGATTTTTGGAGAACTATTCCAGGAAAATTGTTGAATGTCGCTTGACAATTATGGCAGAATGACTACAATAAAAGGAATCATGATATCTGGTTGACATTTCAAATTTGCCAGTCATCGCGAAACACATTTAAAAAATCTGATATCCTCCGGAAATTTTGGAAAAAAAACTTTTTCTTCAATTTTCATCCCTTTCTTTTTGTCTATTTTTACTACAACACAATAGTCTCTCTACAGAATTCGATATGTAGCCATTTTATTGCCAAATATATAATAATACAAATTTGAAATGAAACATTCCGTCTCGGTTTTCATGGTTCAATGTTGAACTTGGGTTTAATGTATCTAAACACAGAAAGATAAATGAAATCAAATTAAATTTTTGGGAAGTTATAGATGATAACAAATAAATTTTGATCGTTTTAATATTAGAAACGGTACCTACAGTGGTTGGTACATTGGCATATATTTTCTCGTTCTTTTTTCATTTCAATATTGTTGAATGTTATGACCCAGAAAAAATATTTAAAAAACTTCAAAACAAAACATTTATACAGATTTTTTATTTTCAAATAATAGGGTTTTACATGTTAATATTTTCAGCTGTTTTTCCTATAATATTCATGTAATTAAGATACTTATATTATTCAAATGTATCTTTCGACAACCCATCCCAAATATTTAATCCGCATATTAATATCGGAGCATATAGGAGGGTTGGAAAATGTACCACATGCTATTTTTATGAGCCCCTTTCGACGGGGTGTCAAATTGTTAGATGGGTTATTAAATGACCCGGTTAGTGGGCCTCATTGTGAGTGTAATCGTCCTATTTACACTGGATTAAAGAATTTGTCTGGTAATGGTTATCTTTTGTGGTTAGGGGGGAGACGAAATATGCCTATAATTTCAGTGCATTCTATTATGAATAGAATTAAAGTCATTGCGAATTGTTCCTACTTCATTTAAATTGTATTCCTATGTAAAAAATGAAGCTGAATGTTTCCAACTTTCACGAATCAGATCATATCAAACACCACATCTGTACGTCATTCTCGTGACCAACATTTCTTTTTATAAACGATTATTTTTATTAAAAATATTTCGTAATTTCTAAGTAAAGTACAAAAAATGCACAAAGTTTTTTTTATCGAGATAAACTGACAACATTGTGCTCTTTCAAATTCACCCATACATGATTCAATATATTTTGACTTCTTCAATGTGAATTCAAAGTTAGAAAAATAAAGCGTTTTCATTACTTGATTATTCCTAATATGTTCGAGTGGATTTGATGGATGCCATACTTCTTAATCTCTCTAATACATACAAGACATTTTTTTTTCCTTTTGTATCACTATGTTAGATGAATATGTTTAACATCATTGAAACCAACCTCAACAAAGTTTCTCCCTGATGAGAAAGAGTTTACTTTTTCATTGCTGCTTACCCCAATATCCCTAGTTTTGTACCTAACTAGTCAGCAAATATTCCCATATATATATATATATATATATATATATATATATATATATATATATATATATATTATTTAACTAACCGATTGCTGGATATCTGTATAAAAAAAAACTTCCATTTCATTCCAAATATACCGAAATTAAAACTCTTATGTATGTATTTTATTCATTCTAAATTATGTTCCAATACACTCACTTCTGATTTCCTAGTACTATTTGGACTTGTTGATCTCAAAACTAAGATTTCTTCTACCATAGATAATTTTTAAAATATTCATCTCAAAGAAAATCCAAAAATATATAAAACGGTTTTAATAGACGCTTTATCGGTAATATTTTATTACCTTATCAAATCAAAGCTTTACATTTGTCATGGGATTCTTGTTTATTTTTTGCATTTGTCAAATTTACCAATTTATGAGGCATGATAGTCGAGAATCAAAGGGAAACATATTAATGTGCTTTCAATATACGCTTTATTGGTGATATTCAAATATTCGGAAAATCAATGAAAAATCACCATTTCGGCCTAGGCTCTATATCTAACTGTAAAGTGGCACTTTGCTCTTATTTTGCTAGGCTCTATTCGCGGTGGATACCTTTATTTATTTTTCTTTGAATGTTGCTCCTCCAAGGGGAAGGGTCAGCTGAAACATTTTTTTTTACCAATGAATCATAGGTAGGTACTATTCTTCTATTGCAACGTATTTTTATCATATAATTATATATAACCACAATTGCATGTACTTATGTGTTCGCTCAGAATAAACAGGTATTAATTTTCATCACGTACTTGACGGCGCCAAGGTGGTAAGTACCAACCAACTCATTGTACGATGTCTCTCGGAGGTTAGGTCGCATACATTGATGGGAATTATGACATATTGTGATGTCTAATAAAAAAACAGTTTTAAAGAAGTTTGGGCACTTGGCGTCTGAAGAGGGTACGAGATTGAAATGATTTTTACAGACACAAAAACTGCCTCGCGCCCTCAATTTTTCTTAACATTAGATAAAATACGCCTAAAATACTTTCTCTTCTATTATTTGTTGTTTTCTCTACAAACGTATGCTCATAACAGACTTTGTTTTTTATCATTGCTGGACATCCTATATCGGATGCTGCTAAATATGTCACTAGCATAAATCTCCATTTTTTATCTATCTACTAGCTGACCCGACAGACGTTGTCCTGTCCAAATTTCTATATTCCCTAAAATGTTTTCCCTGAAAACTCTCGTCGTCTTAGAATTTATTTTTTCCTATGTTTTTCTTTGTGTTCCATCTAGGTATTGCTTTTGACTCTGCCCGCTTCCTGTTATGCCGTTTTTCCGTTATCCCGTTATATATATATATATATATATATATATAAAACGTGAAAACGGAAAAACGGTAAAAGTTTTCAGGAATATATATATATTTATATATATATATATACATATATATTCACTATATATATATTTACCATCGAGCTGCACAATACCACCCCGTCTCATGTGGCATTACAATTCGGCCGACTGGGAAGGTCTTCGTATGTTTTTCTCAGCGTTTCCATGGAAGAGAGTTTGTTTCTCTTCAGTAGATCCAACACGATGTGCTGAGACAATTTCTGAAATCATCATGTTGGGGATGCAAACTTACATACCGAATACCGAAAGAAGAACATCATCCGATAAGACCTGGTTTAACAGAAACTGCTCTAGAGCTGTGGCTTCCAAACAGGCAGCATACCATCGATGGCTAAAAAATCCGGGCCCTGAGACCAGAGCAGCATACGTCGAGGCTAGAGGCATATGCAAAGAGACAATAGAATGCTCAAAAGATGCCCACAATGCCAAAATAAGATCAAAACTTGCTGAATGTCCTAACGGATCCCGTTCATTTTGGTCTTTCGCCAAAGCTGTGGGAAGAAACTTCACTTCCAGCTCATTTCCTCCTCTAACCAAAGAAGATGGAACACTAGCAACGACTGCCCAGGAAAAAGCCAATATCTTTGCGCACCTATTTGCTGGAAATTCCACTCTGGATTCATCGGGAAAACAACCCCCGAACATTACACCTATTGACAGTCACATGCCCGAGATCACCTTTCGCCAACGTACTATCAGAAAGATTCTGCTGGGTCTCAACACCAACAAAGCCTGTGGATCTGACGGAATCTCGCCGATTGTTCTCAAGAAATGTGCCCCCGAACTAACACCTGTTCTTTGCAAGTTGTTCAACCACTCTTACAATTTGGGGGTATTTCCGTCCAATTGGAAAATTGCAAGAGTACAGCCAGTCCCTAAAAAAGGCAAAAAGGCCCTACCTAGCAACTACAGACCTATCGCACTGCTATCTATTATTTCAAAGGTCATGGAAAAAGCCATCAACATCGAGCTCATGAAATATCTGGAAGACTCAGGAATTGTCAACGATAGGCAATATGGCTTCCGCCATCAGAGATCAACTGGTGACCTGCTCGCTTACGTCTCACATATATGGCAGCTATCTATTGAAAAGTATGGAGAAACTTTAGCTGTGGCATTCGATATCTCCAAGGCGTTCGATCGAGTTTGGCACCAGGGACTCCTCGCCAAGCTTCCGTCTTATGGCTGGCCCCCTCAGCTGTGTTCTCTGCTTGCTAGTTTTCTCTCAAACAGTTCTCTCCATGTAGTGGTCGATGGAGTTTCATCTGACACTCTACTCATAAATGCTGGTGTTCCGCAAGGATCTATTCTCGCACCAACACTATTTCTACTTCACATCAACGACCTGTTGAAAGCAACCTCATGTCCAGTACACAGCTTTGCCGATGATAGTACCCTCCATACCGCTTTCTCTTCCAGGGCCCCTATATCAGCCCGTGAAACCAGAAATGAACGAGGAAGAAATGTTAATAATATAAATATGGACTTGGCAACAATTCTCGAGTGGGGATCTAATAACTTGGTAGAATTCAATGCAAACAAAACACAAGCATGTCTTTTCTCTAGAAAAGCCGATCTCCTGTGCCTAACATAACTTTGTCAGGAGTAACCATACCACTGAAGTCATCCATATCGATGCTTGGTATTACTATCAGCAATAACCTTTCCTGGGAAAATCACGTGAGGTCCATTGCCAAAAGTGCATCCCAAAACTTGGTTTTGTTTCGTGCCAAGAGCTATTTCACCCCCACTCAGCTGCTTATGATCTATAAGGCACAGATCCTACCTGTCCTGGAATACTGTTCCCATATTTGGAGCGCGGCACCTAAACATATCCTGAGGCTATTGGATTCTGTCCAAAAAAGGGCAATTCGTCTCGTCGGTGATGCCTCGCTCACAAACTCGCTCACTTGTCTGGAACACCGTAGAAAAGTTGGCGATTTGTCTCTATTTTATAGATATTTTCATGGGCGATGCTCTTCTGAAATATCAACAATCGTTCCTGCTTTGGCAGTCTCTTCGAGATTAACCCGTCAAGTTCAGTCATCACACCCCTTCGTGGTCACTTTGGAGACCTGCAGAACATCACTTTCAAAGACTCGTTCATCCAACGAACAGCGAGGCTTTGGAACTCATTGCCTAGGGAGGTGTTCCCCGAGGCATACAACCTCCAGAAATTTAAGAAGAACACCAGCTCCTACCTTCTTTCCCTTGGTTCCCACGATGTTCTCTGAACATTACAGGATATCCCTTTTCGTGGGAACCAGAACATAAATATATATATATATATATATATATATATATATATATATATATATATATTCATTATATATTCCTGAAAACTTTTCCACGACCAAAGAATTACGCAATTTATCGCTCGAATCGGGTTCTGGTCTTCAAAAATTCCATAAAAAAAAGAACTTTAAATTTTTCCCAAATCCAATAACTTTTCTAAAAACCTTTCTTTCCCAAAAAACCTTATTCGGACTATTAGAAACAACAACCAAATTTTGTTTGATTATATATTCCTGAAAACTTTTCTAGGACAAATACATTTCCAATAAATTTTCTGGAAATCCTTTGTTTTCCTTAAAACATTATTCGGAGTATTGCTAACATTCAAAAAAACAATTGGCCAAATCGGTCCAGCCGTTGTTTTCATAAAATAAAATATTTCCCTGACCGGGATTCGTACCTGTGACCTTCTGCTTGGTAGGCGACAATGTAACCGGTGAGCTATATCCACGCTTGGTAATAAATGACTCGATAGTGTTTTTCTTCGCCAAATTTCCGGGCAACTTTCCGTATCAACCATCCTCGGCCTATTACGAACATAAAAAAATAGTCAAATCGGTCACGTTTTGCGCTTACAAAGAATCGAGATTCATTTATTATATAGAAGATTAGTAAATTGAAAGCTCATGAATCACTTACACCCATTATTAAAAACATCTACTTCCGAAAACTACGTGACAGATTACATCACACATTCTCAATGAGTACTTTCAAACAATTTGTTTTTGTGAAGTTAATGGTATGTGTGAACCGAACCAAAATGTAAATTATATTCGATCCCTGCGGTACATTAAAGACTTCAGTATTGTACATTCCTACCATTAAGGCCATAATGACTTGCATTCTTTGTCCTTCAGAGAACTGAAAAAAAACTTTATAAGAACTTGCCTCTTGATACTGACTAAAAATAGAAAGAAGTTGAGTCGAAATAATCAACAACTTCATACAATAAAAGAATGAACAGAAATCGTTACTAACGAATTCAATATCAAATATCGGATTTTTACTTTAGAACGAACCTAGGATAAAATATAATTGTCAAAATAATCGAACTAATTTCGTATAGAAATAGGTATCTAGTAGCACAGGGGAGGTTATGTCAGCGTCTAGGCCAGTATGTATTTAAACAAAATCATCACGTAATATCTATAGCAGTACATCATAAACTCCGGTACTTTCGGGAAGATGTAAGGATAAACTAATTGATGTGTAGGTATCTATTTTTGTTAGCTAAATTATATGGGTTTAGGTTGTTCTCTTTTGAATTACGTTAGATGTCGGTTGGATTGGTTTTAACAAATTTCTTCCATTTCAGTAGTGGACAGTGATTTTTGATTTAACAGATATTTTGATTAAACCGCGACAAATTACGTCATCTCAATGGCTGTTGATAATCGAGGGTAAATTTCGAATCTATATTTCTGCCAAAATGTGGAATTTGTATAAACCAATCCAATCAATATTTAACATAAAAGAAAAAGGCCTATTTCTATTAAATTATCGATTTAGAATTTTTTAAGTATTACAATACTTTATTTATAGTCGCACTCGAAAGGGTTCTTATTTTTGAATATTGCGAAAATATTCGGGATCCATGAACCAACAGCTCATTCGAATTTGTCGCAATGTTCAACCAGCAGATAGGGTAGGAGAAACTAAACGAGAAAGATTTATGTCGGCAGAGTATTATTAGTGAAAAGGGGTTGAATGTCAATTAGTAAAAACGGACTGTAGATGAACGAGTTGGAAATGCGCAGGGTATCATTACCCGACTTGTGTCATTATTTTAATAATCAGTTCGATATGGTCGAACCGCAAACCCTTCGTTCGAGCTCGTTAACCCATTCAAAGCTGCACATGAATTAAAGAAACGATCAGCGTTGTTTGCTGAATAATTGAAACCTGTCGAAAGCAAATGTAGTCCTTTCTTAATCTTGCTTTAATTGCCTCACTGGCTGCTACCAGTGATCAGTTACTGCATTATTTATCTAGAAACGAATTATGGAAACATTCAATTATACTTCGATGACACATTACCGCTGGTTTCTAATAGTGTATGTCGATTCAATTGAAAAGCGTGAATGCGTATAATGTATAGAAGTTATCACGAAACTAAATTTCATAGAACAACCGCCCGTCTCTCTTAATAAAAAACGTTTTTCATGTAAAAAGGATTTTACATGTCCGCATTTTTTCGTGAACAAAATAAAATGGCTGCCAGAAATACTTGCAATAAAATTTCAGGGATGTGGACCGGGACATAACTTTATTCACTCGTATAACTTTAAAATCAGTTTTTTTTTTAAATATTTGTCTGTTTTCTTACTTTTGTCTTTCCCTTTGAACTTTTTTGTGTACATTTTGCATTTAATATAGGTTTTAGATAATTTAAGTAGTCCAAAAGTCATTTTCAGTTCTTTCCTTGAGAAGACCCAGAAGCTAGAAGAACCATAGGCGTCAATTCTATAAATAATAATTATAATAATAAAAGTTTATTCACCAAAATAATTACAATTTTATCAATACTAATAATTAATAATAATTATTATTTTAATTGCCTTTAATCTAATTCTTTACATAAGATATAAATGATAAACAGGAGCTAATAAAATCGTATGAATAAACTGGAGAACCACAGAAGCTGACAGTTTCAGCTTCTTACATGGTGTGGGGGGTTTCTATTCTATTATGGGTTTATTGATCATGATCATCATTATTGATCATGAAGTATGGTGAGTTGATGGTAAATGCTATGGAATATGATAAAATTAAAAAGTGAAAATGAAAAATACAAACCTATGAGGAGAAACAAGTATAAAAATAATGTTATATATAAAAAAGAGAGGGTGAAACTCAGTTCACGTAAGTAAATATATACCCTCACACATATATACATATAAACACACATCCATACATATAATATAATAACAATAAAAATGTATTTGCCTTATAGAGAAAAAAAAGGTTACATGAAGGAAGTACCTATGAACTGTATACAAGATGTTAAGAAAATTGCTGCAACCACTAAAGGTATGTCCTTGACAGTGGTGCAGCACTTCCTCTCCTCCAAGTATAGATTACATGTTTTATACTTTTATAATGGATTTAATTAACAAAAAAAAAACATAAAAAAACATTTTTCAATTTTTTTATTGGTTTCAGCAATCCGTAACTGGAAATAAAAGGAAATTCTCAATTTTCTCACGTTTAGAACCCTCAATATAATTAAATAATTCCATAATAGCTACAAGTACCAAACAAAACTCTCAGAAGAATACCTCAAAGCTAACTTGTATTTCAAATAATAGTAATATGTAGAGTAGAGTTTATTCAGTTAGATCTTAACATAATTTTTTTTTTATTGATAAGAGAAGGTACTTATATAGCTTGTTTCGTGGAACATTATCTCATCGTACATTTTTATATTGATTTCTACATAGTAAATAGGAATTATAAATTGATTCTCTAGATTAGGGTTAAGAGGAAAGGAAGTATCGAAGTATCGATTCGGAAAATTATTCAAAGTTGAGCTAAGAGAATCCAGAAGGCATTCAATGTTAGGAACAATAACTGTAAAAAACATCTCCATGTGGACTTGGTTGAAATTTCCTTTAAGTATAAGAGATTATTTTCTGAAATATTCTGTTATCCCATTAATATTACGAATGAAAATTTGCATGAACTGTTGATTTGGCAATTATTTTTGCTATTGTCAGTAAAATCTTCTGGATTAATATACTGTTATTAACTAAATCCTCGTAGTAAAATATCATTTTATATTGTGACAACGTCCCACGCGGATCAAAACAATACTCTTTATTACTCTCGTTTCGGACGACGATTGCAGATCGTCTTCAGAGTATTCACCTGAACGTTCATTAAGACGATGGACGTCCGCAACGAGAGTAATTAAGTTACCACGTCGTCTACAACCCCCAAACAATACTCTTTATGTCAAAATTATTCTACTGGTTTCGTCTATACTTTTTTCTCGGTAATACTTGATCCATGGTCCTTTCGAAGGAATAATTTTGGAAGTAGGAATATTAGAGAATCGTTAGTATACAGAATAATTTCTCATTTCTGTCATTACTATTGGATATATCCCCACAATTCTCTTCAAATCCTATTAATATTGAAAAATTGACAAAGGCCAATGCAACGCGACACAATCCCGAGGGATATTCAGCACCGTGTCACCGCTAATATGCAGGTATCATGGGTGAAGATGGGATCAAAGAGAATTCGTTATGTGGAATCCCGGAGGAAAAAGCCCTTCTGAATGAATGTATTTCTATCATCTGCATTTGTGAAGCGAAAAGAAATAGTAAATTCGAAGATAATTTTTACTTTCACAAATGAATAAAATCATTATGAAAAGTCAATTGAGTAGTCTAAAAACTTCTGTGTTACATAATCTCTCCGATGATATTATTACCGAAATTAATACCAAAATTAATATCACTACTAATGAAACCTTTATAAACCAAACGGTACATTGGAAAATTATTTCACAAAATCGAATGATCGAAAGATGAGGGAGGACTTCGCAGTTAGATTGCTTGAGGAGTTTTAAATATTTGAGTACGATTAAGCCACTTTTTCGCTTCCCCACTTCGATCACATTCAAAATGCATGATGGCACTTATCACATATATGTCCTTTTAACACACTTCTACGCCCCTGAAGAATAAAGTAAGTCAGTCTAAGAGCTGTTCCTACATTTTGGCCTGTTGCACATTGACAATTCGATTACCTTTCTGATAATGGACGAGATGCGCTGTACGTGTTAAGCTTTCTAGGTTTCCTGAACGCTTTACAATTTCTGAATAACCCAGCACTTTCATTTCTTATGGGTAGTTTACATTAAGGCACTTTCAGAGAGTTGCATTAAACTTCATAACGAAATAAATGCGTGATACTTCACCATTTATCAACTTTATTTTTAGCGTTTTTTACCACAAGAGAAAAAAGTAAATGGTAACGATCTCATATCGGTGTCTGTCAGAACAATTGTTTGTCACGGCCTTCTAAAACATAAACCGGTCGAAATTTGCCATGTTTATAGAATTTTATGACCCAAAACTATTTCGTGGAATGAAAGTTATTCCGTCTATATTGCTGAAGAATTGGTCACCAAAAAATTATGTTTTATTTCAAAGTTTGTATCAAATGATAGTTGATGTTGAAAAGAAACTCATTCGTATGTTATAAAGAAAAATCATTTGGCGATAAAATTTTGAATATTGATTTCTTTTCTGTCTCTGAAGTATCAATCAAAATTGGAAAATATTGATGCGAGTCAAAATCGGAGGAAAACTATAGACTCCATATAATTTAGTGTTTTGAAAAAATAGAAGATTGGCTAACTCAGCCACTGGAAAATATTTTTTAGTCCTCAACAAAACTGCATTGTAAGAACTACCTTAATAGGCAGTTCCTGTCACCGGGATGAAATAAGCAACCATTTTCTAGCAGCGACTTTTATTTCAACATATGAATGCTATATTCTGAGGTTGAGTATTTGGGAAGAAATCAACAATATTTATGAATGTCATCCATTTGCAAAGAGGATGATGGGCAAAAATCAACCTAGGGATAAATTGACATAAGTTCCGCAAATTGTAATTTACAGAGCATATCGAGGATTTTTATCAATCCCATTTATTTGCAAATGGGATGAATGAAAAACAAAACAAAAAACAACAAAACATCCGAATGACCTTCGTATCAACCCCATTCATTTGCAGATGGGATAAAATATTAAAATCGAAATAAGTCTCTTCGGAAAAATCCTGGCAAGTTAAAACTCACAGAGCTCAGTGAGGGTCACCCAAATGACCTGATTGAATCTTATCAATTTGTAAACGAGATGAATATTATCTCTCAAAAAAATCAGAATCGACACAATTTCCACAAGAAAAATCCTGCCAACTCAAAATTCACAGAGCATATTGAGGACCACCCAAATGATCTGTATCAATCATGTTAATTTGCAAAAGCTATCAAGAGTGGATATCTACCCCCGAAAATATCAGAATCGACATAAGTTCTGTCCGGAAGAGCTTGCCAACTTGTAATTCATTCGAAAATGGGGTATATACAAGCCCCTCTGACGGCAAGTGAGGAATAAGAGTTTTCTGTAGTTTTATAAGCCATGCAAATACTACCTTCAATCATTCGTACAGAACATTTTTTATCGATTATATGGATGTTTTTGGATTAAAGTCATCAGGGGATGATTTCAGCCCCTCCGATTGCAGGTAAGGAATAAGAGTTTTCTGCAATCATGTAATCTAAGAAGGTCGTAAATCAATATTAGCCGACGACCCTCATTATTACCTATTGTTCAAAGATTCCCAGGTCCGGATTAAAATATCTCATGAAATAGTCTGGCATTTTAATAATAGTGGGATCTCCATTATTTTTGGCTTTTGTTGACAGTTTTGTATTTAAATTTATTTGATAATAAAAAATCTCGTAAGGTTGATTTAGAACCCTGGGTAAGGATATGTTTAAATGTGTGTAAATAATAAAATTTACTTACTTGGCCACCAGACTTCCAGTACTGATGGCCTATTAACGAGATTATAGCGATAATAGTCTATTTACGGTTACAAAATAAATTACCTACCATATTTGGAAAACAAGACTGTTTTGAGAACTGACCGCTTTCCAATTTCAGAAATAAAAGGGGGAAAGTTAAACAACATTTAGTCATTACCTACCTAATATTCCGTTGTGTCAATTGTGTCTACCCGATTTTTGTGTCGTGAAAAATGTGGCGTCCATAGGCTCATCCTGAAGCTAGTACTTCAACTGGTGGTCGTAGTACCACTAGTCGACAAATGTTACACCCTCATGAGAAACAAATTATATTTAATGTTTATACTTCCTTTCTGGAACGTGGAATGTCCAAGGATCAAGCTGAATCTTTGCGCCATAAGAAATGGAGATTTGAATATTTATTGGCAATAAACGAATTTAGAGAATATGGTCGAACAGTAGTGTATTTGGATGAAACTTGGTTCGATACACACGATATCCCAAACAAAAGTTGGGTAGACTCATCTGACTTGTGCCAAACTAATGCGCCTTCTAATAAAGGAAAACGCATTACGATAATTCACGCAGGAACCGAAATGGTTTTATACCAAATGCGTTGTCTTTATTGGCAAAGAATATTAAGGACTCTTTAGTCGATTATCATGATGATACTACAGCCGAATTATTTGAAGACTGGTTCCAAAATAAACTCATACCAAATATTCCACCCAACAGTATTATCGTCATGGATAACTCTAGCTACCACAGTCGAAGACTAGATAAAGCACCATGTTCGAATGACACCAAAGCCACTATACAAAAATATATGTTAAATAATGATATGTACTATGAGGAAAAGTACACAAAAAACAATTACAGAAGTTTTACGCAGTTAATCGATAAAAAAGAAATATTTTTGTGATTCACTGGCTGAAAGCTTGGGACATACGGTGCTCACTTCCTCCTTATCACTGTTTGTTTAACCCTATTGAACATATATGGTATCAGCTTAAGTCAGCAGTTCGAAGAAATAATACTTCTCCAACCTTAAGTTCAACTGTGGTAGCTCTTATTCAAACAGAAACTGCAAACATTCCTGATAGCAGCTGGGCCAAGTGTGTTTCCCATATTAAAAAGGTGGAAAAGTCATATGGATATAGAAAAATTTCCCAAAGAAAAGTTTATTATCAGTTTGGATGACGACAGTGAAAGTGATCTTCGTGAGTAATTTTGTTTATAAATACCTTTTATCGAGAAACTGAACTTTTTATAAAGTATAAAGTTTGACATTTTACATTAATTGGGTATATCATATATTATTATATAATATAATATAATTATATATATATATATATATATATATATTATTATCATATATTATATATAAATAAACAATTCTCAATTATATTCAAGCGATTTTTCTTAATAATTCAACCCAATATCATTATTTCTACCTATAAAACAAAATTTAATGGCTAGGGCAGGTACAACTCTGCGTATAATCCACCACCTGCTGATAACTCAAGTGGTTGGTGATTTACGACCTTCTTAGATTCCTGGTTCTACCATACTACCACTCTATATAAAAATCATAGTTACACATGTTTGAACGATATGGATTTTTTTAAATAAAAGTCAACAAGGGATGATTTTAGTCCCTCCGGCGGCAAGTAAGGAATAAGAGTTTTCTGCAAACTTATAAGCCATGTAAATACTACCTCTTATATAAAACTCATAGTTACACAACATTTTTAACAATATTTTTTTGTAGAGGAATACTCATTCTTGACACTTTTTTGGGATTATAAGCTTTCACATTTGCAGATGGAATTAAGGGTGAAAGTCAACCCCCAAAAATAAGTCTCTTCAGAAAAATCCTGGCAACTTAAAACTCACAGATTGTGGAAGATTATAATCCCAAAAAAAGTGTCAATAATTTTTAACGATTTTTTTTAAATTAAAGGGATTTAGCCCCTCCGAGGCAAGTATTTTGGATTTTTTAAAAAATTAAAATCAGCCTCAGTCCCTAACAAAAGTTACCTTTCTATATAAAAATCATAGTTACACAACATTTTTTAACGATGATATGGATTTGTGAAATTAAAGTCATCAGGGGTTGATTTCAGTCTCTTCTACGGCAAGTAAGTAATAAAGAGTTTTCTGCAATCTCATAAGCCATGCAAATACTATATAAAAATCATAGTTACACAACATTTTCTAACAATGATATGGATTTCATAAATTAAAGTCATCAGGGAATGATTTCAACCCCTGTGACGGAAAAAGGAATAAGAGTTTTCTGTAATCTCATAAGCCATGCAATAATAGTTTCACAACATTTTTTATGGTGATATGCAATTGTCAAAAAAGGATAGAAGTTCAGCAAAGTATATTTCGAATATGCAGCAAGAAAGTTACGTCTATGAGTGGCATTATCAAAAATAATTCGAATGGCATGGCCCGCTTTTGAATTATTTCTCTCTCTTCCAGTATATTAATGTCTCTTATGTCGTGACACGAATAGAACACAGAAATGTTTTCGTTTATTTCAGAAATTATTGAACACTTAATCATGACAGTAATAAACGAAAAATGCCGGTTTGACCAGAAGCATTCATCAATGAATGAAAACCGAAGTACAGGTAACGAGTGAGGAAATTATTCATTGTGTTCTTTACCAGCCAATCCTTTCAACTAAATATCACCGGTCAGATCAAAGTTCCTGAAAACTATAAAGGATAACAATTAAATAGTGTTGGTGTTGACTAACATATTATGTAGTAAACACAAGCAAACCGATAATTACATGATTAGCGCGCGTCAAACGAACCGACATGAGAATTTAGTCGATAAATACCTACATTGTGCTGACATTTAGGCTCGTCGTGCGCCTTCTCGCCAAACTGGCCTTATATAAATAATTATGAAGAAGCGAAACACGCGATTTATCTATCGGCGTTTACTTTTCGCTACGGAATTCGAACTTAGTATCATCATACCTTTTCAGTATATCGGGTCCGTTCCATGACATTCTGAGTAATTGAATTATTTCCTCAACTGTTGTGAAAATTAGTTTTTTTATTTTGTTACTTAATTGGGCTGGTGGCCGAATAAACTAGACTGGTGGCCAAGCGAACTAGGGTGGTGGCCAAGCGAACTAGGGTGGTATAGTTTTCCCAATATCAATTGCAGAAGCATAAAAAAGTCTTGCGGCGAAATCGTGTGAGCAGCAGTGGCGGAGATAACAAATTTTATTTAGATATTTTTAGATTTTAAAAATACTTCATAAATAATGAAAAATGAAAAAAAATTAAAGACAAGCTTTTATTATACAAATACATTAAGAAAGAAAAATAATTTCATTCATTGTTTGATGTAGGTTATTATTATATCCTAAAACGTATTTCTATCGGCACACACCAAGACCATAGACGCTACTGGTTTTTAATCTTTCAGAGCTATTAAAACACAAATATAACGCGTGATTTATGACCTCCCATCGTAGAGACACAGCTGCCAGCATTATGTCCAACTTGATTGGTCCAGACGAATCGGTTGTACAACTGACAGCCCTCACTCGAGTCCACGTTGACTATCGGCTCTTTTGATGTACCATTTGCCGACGGAAAATGTTAACGAGTAGTACAGATTATTTTTCGTTCCGTTTCTTCGCATATACGCTCGTGTTAGCGAAGTGAGTTTTCATTTGCTCCCTATAGAAACAGCTTCTGCAATTGATATTGGATAGACTATAACTGGAAGGCGCGTATTTAATGGGATTCCATAAGAACACAAGTTCAAATCCCGCTGCTGGACGCGGAAATAAAATAATGTTCTCTTACGCAGTTGGACAGGAGAAGATAAGTGACCAACCAAACATTATTGGTACCAAGATATCAATCAATCCCTCAAACTCTCTCTGTTGGCGACCGACTAGTGTTTCGGATTGCACTTGAGGTAAGAACCCCGTTTCTCAATTGATACAAGATGGCCGATAATAAGCAATGGAATTTTAAATCTTCCTTTGGAAAGTTACCTACTAAATTTGCAGTTAGAACACTTAGGACGCATAATAGTCTGGTAAACAAGTGCTTTTTGGACCATTATTTATTCTATGGAAACGGAAAATTATAAGTGAGGTGTCATTCGATTCGTAATGGCATTTAGAAAAAAGTTGAAAAAAAAAACCGTTTGCAAAAATTGCAAAAGTTATGAACAATTTAATAAAAAAAGAAGGGTTTGGTTTTTCGCGTCACTCGGATCGGATGCTTAAACAAACAAAATATTTTGACCAATTAAATATGAATATTAAGGAATAAAAAAAATTCAAGTACTTTCTAAATACATGAATATTAACAATAATCCGTCGGCAAAAAAATTACCGCAATTTTTCTATTAGTTATGCTTTTATTAATTAACAATTCTTAATAAAAACCCTGATAATTGTTCAAATTGATATTTTTATTTTTTTTCTTGGAGCTATTTTTCAAAGACTTAAAAACGATCCACGTTGGAAAAATAAAGAAATTGTGATTTTTCAATTTTTTATAAACAATGGACATTGAAAAATAAAAAACATAAATAAAGCATTCATTTTTTTTTAAAAAAAAATTTTTAATTTTTACTTTCATTTTTTAAATAATTGTTATAAACAACTGCATTGTTTATAAGGTAATCCAATTTTTTTTGGAAACCTAATCATTGATACTGATTTTTAAGAAAAAAATGGTTTCTTCAAAAAAAATATTGCCTAAAATCAAAATCGCACAATTTTTTTGCAAGTAACTATTAATACTAAGGAACCATTTTTTTATTCATTTCTATTGTTCATTCGCATTTCGAAAAAATATGTTTTTTTTATTTGTTTATTTAATAACAATTTGTTTTAAAGAAATAAATTTTGGCGCTATATTTGTTTTAATTGTACAAAATAAAACAATAACAACCATGTGTCGTTTTCTAAGGAAAACATTGTTTTATTTTTGTAGAATTTTGAATATTTTAGTCTTTTCAACTTTACCGTTTGCACCCGGTTTTTTATCTTTGTAATTAATATAACTTATAAACTTTTGGAGATACAAGAACATCCAGACAAATTAGAATAAAATGAGTTTTTAATGATAATGAAGAACTACTCAATTCTCAAATAATGAGCGTGCATAAAGATTTTGTTCATTGGTGAATGAATGGAATATATTGTATTTTCCATTACCTGAGTAATTTGAAAAAAAAAAACGAAATTCATGTATAAATTATTATAAATAATATAAAGAACAAGCCGGAAAAAAAATGTTCGATATATTTTTACTAAATAGCAAATTATTTTATAAATAATAGAGTTAGAGCTTCAGCCAAAAGCTCAATTTGTTTATTGATTAACGAAAAATGGAAAAGACTTGAAGTAATCCTGTCGTACCTGTAATAGTTTATGAGATATTTATATTTTAAACCCTAAAAATAATTCTCGAAGTATTTTTGTAAATAATTGCAAGAAATTAAATACATAATTGAGTTAGAGCTTCGATTGGAAGCTTAATTTGTTCATTGGTTAATGAAGAATAAAAAAGGTCCGGATGTTCTTGTCGTATCTCCAATAGTTTATGAGTTATATTAATTACAAAGATAAAAAAACCAGGTGCGAACGGTAAAGTTAAGAAGAGGAGAATAAGTATTCAAAATTCTAAAAAAAATTGAAAAAAAAATCTCAAAAACGACACTTGGTTGTTATTGTTTTATTTTGTACAGTTGCAAACATTTCTTTCTTTATAACAAATTGTTTATTGAATAAACATAAAAAATTTCAATGAATATTTTTTTCGAAAAACTAAAGAACAATAGAAATAATGATTTAATAAATGGTTCGTTAATATTAATATTTACTTGCAAAAAAATGTTAATTAACAAGTGCAATTTTAATCATTTTTTTTAAGAAACATTTTTTTAAGCATTATATTTCTCAATGATTAGGTTTTTAAAAAAAAATTATTATCTTATAAACAATGGATAAAAAAATTAAAAAAAAAATATGTAGTTTTAAACAATAAAAAAAAAAATCGGCATTTAAAAAAAAATTCTAATATTTTATTTATGTTTTTAATATTTCAATGTCTTATATTGTTCATAAAAAATGAAAAATCCCAATTTTTATTTTTCTAACGGGAATTGTTTTTGAAACCTTTGGAGAATAGCTGAAAGATTTTTTTTATTTTAACAATCATCAGGGTTTTTATGTTAGTGTTCAACTTATTAAGAATTGTTAATTAATAAAAGCATTACTAATAGAAAAATTACGCAAACATTTTTTTTGCCGACGGATTATTGTTTATTTATGTATTTAGAAAGTACCCAAATTTTGTTCATTCCTTAATATTCATATTTAATTGGTTAAAATATTTTTTTTTGTTTTAGCATCCGATCCGGGTGACGCGCGCGCGAACCCAACCACCCGTTTTTACCCGTATTTTCAAAACGCTCAATTAAAGTTATAAAATTGGTGGTATATAGTTCCGGAAGGTACTTTTTTTAAGACATTTGGATCTTTTTTCCGATTTTGGATATCTGCAATAGTTTTTGAGATATTTGCGAAAAACCAAACACCTCTTTTTTATTGAATTGTTTAAATTGCTTATAACTTTTGCAATTTTTGCAAACGGTAGTTTTTTACAATCACAAGCTTTTATTTAACTTGCAATGTTTGTATGTATGTATGTATGTTCGGGTCAAATCTTGCAAGTGAATTTTGACCGACTTCTAGTTGTCCGATTAATTTGAAATTTGGCAGGTTTCATAATTCCGGTGACAATGCATTATGAAATTTTTGTTAGAGAAAAAACAAAATGGCGGCTCAAAATGGTGGACGAGATTTGTAATTATGGTCCGATTTGATTCAAAATTGGTATGTGGGGTTTTCGGGGTCGGAGATTATAAATTTTTTGTCATAATTCATAAATTCAAGCTGGCGGCTCCAAGATGGCCGACGAGTTTTGTAATTATGGCCCGATTCGATTCAAAATTGGTATGTCGGGGTTTTTGGGGTCGCAGATTATGAATTTAGTCGAAGATTATTGATTTTTAGTTAACATTCATACATTGAAGATGGCAACCCCTGATGGCGGATGAGTTAATCTTTAGATGGTCTCCTCATTGATGGACTAGATAGCTCTAAACTCACAGGAAAAAGGCCTCATAATAATAACGATGCTTTAACAAAAATGCATAGATTAAGGCGTACTTGAGTACTGAAAAGCACAAAATAAAATAATCAATAATAAACCTTTTTGAAGACAAGCTTTTATTCAAATGCACTAAAAAGTCAAAAATAATTGCTTTGGATGTGTGACGTAGGTTATTCCGTGAGTTATAGATTCAATAGCTTGTCGCTTTTGTATTCGAAGTGAAAATTTTGAATAACCTACGTCACACATTCCAAGCAATTATTTTTTAGTTTTTAGTGCATTTGAATTAAAGTTTGACTTTAAAAAGTTTTTTTTTTATTCTTTTATTTTGAACTTTTTTCTAAATGCCATTACGAATCGAATGACACCTCACTCATAATTTTCCGTTTCCATAGAAAAATAACGGTCCAAAAAGCACTTGTTGACCAGACTATAAATGATTATTGCAATTGTTCAAATCAAATTTGTATTTTTTTAATTGATCGTATAATGCATATAGAATAGAGCCTGAAAACACCATAATTTAAAAATTTAACTATGCGTGTTGGCGCGTGTGTTCATGGTGCGTGTGTAGGTGCGTGCGAGTGTGAGTTTGCACACGCTTGTGTTTTCTGTTCTTTGCAGGCTCAAATAAATTTGGTAGTTAGATCACTAATTTTCAATTTTGTCCAACCATAAATCTAATCGTAATTAGATTAAAAACAGAAGTAGAAATATTTTATAAAAATAATATTGATGAATTCAGTATTCTTTGACATGACATAAAGATTAGAATAAATATATGCTGGGCAGCTGCGGTAAATGAGGCATATATTCAAGAATAAGGGTAAGGGCTGTATCTCATAAACATCCGATAACGTCGTACCAAAGAAAATATTATGGAGGAGTTCATAGGACCAAAACTTGTTTTAGAATATCGACGAGTTTTCGGATTAGGCGGACCTATCCACTCAAATACTTTTATTTCAAAAAAGCCTCCTCGAATCTTGAAAATCGATCATAAGAATCATAACAGGACTGCGGTGTGTACGGTTTTGGTGTTTTTAGATAAAGTGAAGTGGGGAGTAATGATAACAGCAGCCTGTTGGGTCTTATTTCATAACCGGACTGCTGACATATAAATTACGAAAGCACTTTTTTTCAATCGGACTTTCTACAAGCACTTAATGCAGATTGATATTTGTTTGATAATATGCAGATTGATTTGTTTGATAATATAAAATCAGATGTGGATCCATCTGCGACTGAAAGATAAAATTTAGTCACTATCTATCATCGTTAAAGATAACCTCTTGGTATGTATTTATGTTGAAAAGGGAAACATTCTCAATTAAATATTAAATAAAAATATTTCTCTGAACGTTGAAAAATCTACGACAATAATGAAGTTATTTTTTGTAATATCTAACAGAAAACAACTACTTCCCGGGCTAAAGCCACGGTGGACATTGAACTACATCTGATAGATATTGTCGTAGATTTTTCAATTTTCAGAAAAATATTTCTATTCAATAGAGAATGTTTCCCGTTTCAACACTTAGTGCAGCATTAAGCAGAATCAGGAGAGCACATCTAAATAATGTTCAAATTTTATTGGATCTATTCAGTGTTTATACTATCATGAGTGGGAATTATTCGAATCCAATTGTCATAGACAATATGTGAATAGTCACAAATGATAGTGGTGATGCTTTAAACTTTTTTTTGAACAAGTTAAACTGTAACATGAGAGTATAGCTCATTCTATGCTGGTTAGATTCGATCATGTTTGAAATGGAAACGGGCTAAAATTAGTCTTTGGATAATGCTGTGAATATTTACATTTCATTCTGATATGATAACGACCTGGTGGAGATAAGAGTTATCTTACAACATACACCCACATCGGCAAACAAAGTTGATAGTTCACAAGCGTACATCCCTAGTTATGATTGTCGACGACAAACCTGCCTGCCTGCCTGCCTGCCTGCCTGCCTGCCTGCCTGCCTGCCTGCTTGCTTTTGCAAACTTTCTCGGATATTCATAAAGATATAGTAGCAATTTATCTGTTTCTACAAGATCTGGAATAAGCTTAATAAACACTGAAAACCTTCTAGCACTCTTTCGCTGATATTTGGTACTTTCCTTCCTACATAAGATAAAACCTAGCTATAAACTGAGGATGATAGATAATTATGGAGAATACATTGTTGGAATGTTATTACTGTTATTAGATTGAGTGGTTACTCACACTTTTTTTTGAGCGACTGTCGGAGATACATCGTTTGGAAGTTCGATGAGATTTTTATTTGAGCTAGCACCTTAGCTACTAATTCAAATAATATGGTACATAGATATCTCCGGAGATTTTTCTTTTTTTTTCTTTCAACTCATAATTGTGAGGGTACGCAAACTGCGAAAATTGTTGTTTTGTAAATAATTTTCCATTCTTGAAGCTCAAAGTTATTCCAGATTTATCGAAAACCTCTTGTGTGAAAACAGAAGTTAAATTTGCTAGATGATGTATGTATCGGGCATAAAGGGATATTTCCACTTATTTCAGTGAAATATTCAGGCAGGACATATCTTCCTAAAATAGACGGTATAGTGTTTTTGTATTGAAATTTTACCCCTCTATTTTGTAGCCAATCAAATACAATTATTTCAAAACGTTGGGAACAAACAAAATTCAGACATTTTTCACTTGGTAGGGTATCCTAGACGTAATTTTACTGGAAATTTTTAACAGTTGAGAATCGTGACATTAATGACAAAGCTATAGTCTCACAAATATCAGCGTTCTCTACCTAAGTTGTGTTTCATTGGGTGTATTCTTGTTTTGAAAATATTCTTAGTAGTTTTGTTGACCTATCTATTTTGAATTTTAAAACACTATTGAATTCAATGGGTTCAGGTCGACTAAACAATTAACCTATAATCAAATAAATGTTTGAACACATGACAAATGAGCATGGCCTTCTTTGCAATTTTGATTGCACTGATTATCAGTCCGAAAGTCAGGTTTGTTCTTCAATATTATTCATAATTTTCGGTGTGAAATTGTCTTACCGAATATGACACATGCCTGAATTATTAGTGGAATGTTTTTCATACACGCAATATTTTGCTCGGATAATATTCGTTACTTCAAAAAAATCCGGGAATATGTGAAATTATAACTAAAAAATCACTTTTCACCAAAATTACTCCGATTCTTTTCAAAAATGCTATACTAGTAGTCCTTCATAAGCTTAATAAAACTCCATAGGTCGTGTTCGAATAAATTACTATGGTAACTACCTACAAATCGTAGTTCTCTCTTGTTTTTTTTAGAAATATTACTGGCTGTTGCCCGGGACTTTACGAGGAATGAACATAAACAAAATAATTGATTCTCAACTAAAAAGATTGAATGAAAATGACGTGTTGTGCCATTTTTTTTATTACAGTTTTGTGGATTAGAATCAAATATTTAGGGGATAGTTTCAACCCCTCAGATTTCGAATTTTGAAATATCCCTACTTCCCGTTTTTCCGGAAATGACATCAACTTTCGATTTTCATATGGGACACCCTGTATATTATTACATTTTTGAAATCTTCGTAATGATCTGATACCTTATAGTTGATATATCATTTGTCAGAACACCCACTTTAATTTTCGATCTAGAGAGCTTTGAACCCCCTAAAATTATTCCAAATGATTAAAATAATGCTACACTATCGCATTTTCGATTAAAATAGTTTTGTGGTTCGAAATACGTGCCAAAAAAGTAAAACAAAACGTTTTTTTTACTCGAAACCTTTTTTCAAATGGTACCATAATGGTACTCCGACGTCATTCGAAAGTACCATCGATGGGGTGGGTATCCATCCATATTAACTCTTTTTGTGTATAAAATACGAACACACTGATGTAGTTGAAAAAAAGTTTAAGTATCTTCTTGGTTCAATAACAATAATTTATCAAGGTGGCTATGGAACACAAATCACATTTTGACGTTTCGATAATCTGTAATTGTCAGTTAGTCACTGAATACATTATTGAATTGATCGGATTGATAATAGAAATGAGTTATTTTACGGAGATCTGGTCAATATTTCATCCAACCGATAAAGCTCCTAAAGCCCGAAGGCTCAAAGCCTAGGTTCAAATGGCGATGTAATCAAAGGAATAACAATTAGGTATTCTCTCACAAATTAATTAATAACGATACAAAATTTAAAAAAATAAATCCTATAATAGCTGTTCGAAATGTCCACCACCAACAACCAAACATGTTCAAGCTCGTTTCGCGGTATTTCGAATAGTATTGTTCAATTGTTGAGGCGGGTCGTTGGGTATGTTTTGTAAAAGATGTTTTCCGAGTGAATCGAAATAAAAAAATCTAAAGGGGTTAAGTCAGGTGATTTTGCAGGCCACCTAACAGGACCATGTTATTTGGGGAAAGTCACGAAAGTAATCCGTCACTATCCAACCATTGTGCGGAGGTGCACCATCCTGCTGAAAAAAACAGTTGGTTTTCCAGATTCAGCGGTAAATCTTCTAAATAATCTTCAATTTCATTTCTTCTGAGGAAATTTAGGTATCTACCCATTGAAAGGTCCATGAAATATTATGGGACCAATTATTCGATCTCCAAATACTCCTAGCCATACATTAAACCCAAAACGTTCTTGTAAATAAATGCTGATTCTCTTGATAATAGAAATAAGTTAAGAATGCCACCAGTTTATAACAGAAACGAAAAAGTAGATATGCTGTTAATTTATGGGGAATGTCGGCAAAATGCAGTTGTTGCTCAACAGCTGTACTCGGAAAGATATCCCGAACGACAATCCGGCTCGAAATTACTTCAAGCGTATTGAAAAGCATCAGTTCAGAAGAGAGCCTGATAATAATGTTGGTAATGAACATAATATTTTTTCTGAAGATATGGAGATAAATGTTCTCATGAGATAGGAAATCGATAAAACAGCATCTCTTAGGGAGATCGCTTCCTAGTTAGTCGTGAAAGTATCTGACCAATTTTGAAAAATTATAGGTATCGATCTTATAAATATCAAATACATCAACATTTGTACGAAGTGATATTATAAGAAGGATGGAATATTGCAGGTGGGTACTAAGCAATAATGTAAATTCAAATAATAAATTTCTGAAAACAATTGTATTCCCCGATGAGCCAAGATTCACCAATCTTGGTTTATTTAACAAACAAAATACTCGATATTGGACTCAGGAGAATCAGCATTTATTTAGACGGGGGAATTTACAAGAACGTTTTGGGTTTAATGCATGGCTAGGAGTATTTGGAGATCGAATATTTGATGGACCTTTGAATGGTAGTAGATTCCTAAGTTTCCCCAGAAATGAAATTGAAGGTTATTTAGAAGATTTACCGCTGAATCTGGAAAATCGACTGTTTTTTCAGCAGGATGGTGCACCTCCCACAATAGTGGGATAGTGACGGATTACTTTCGTGGCCGATTTGGGGAAATGTGGATCGGAACACATGGTTCTGTTAGGTGGCCTGAAAGATCACCTGCCTTAACCCCTTTAGATTTTTTTATTTGGAGTCACTTGAAAAACATCGTTTACAAAACATACCCAACGACCCGCGATGAAATAGAATTACGAGTTAGATTAGCCATTCAAAGTATAACGCCTTAACAATTGAACAATGCTATTCGAAATACAGCGAAACGAGCTTGAAAATGTTTGGATGTTGGTGGTGGACATTTCAAACAGCTATTATAAGATTTCTTTTTTTGTCATTTTGTTTCGTTAATAATTAAATTGTGAGAGAATACCTAATTGTTATTCCTTTGATTACATTGCCATTTAAACGTAGGCTTCGAGTTTTAGGAGCTCTATCGGTTGGATGAAATATTGACCAGATCTCCGTGAAATAACTCATTTCTATCATCAATCCGATCAATTCAATAATGTATTCAGTTACTAACTGACAATTACAGATTATCGAAATGTCAAAATGTGATTTGTGTTCCATAGCAACCTTGATAAATTATTGTTATTGAACGAGAAGATACTTGAACTTTTTTCAACTACATTATTGTGTTCGTAATGGTTATACACAAAAAGAGTTAATATGGATGGATACCCCATCGATGGTACTTTCGAATGACGTCAGAGTACCATTATGGTACCATTTGAAAAAATGGAGTTTCGAGTAAAAAAACGTTTCATTTTACTTTTTTGGCACGTATTTCGAACCACAAAACTATTTCAATCGAAAATGCATTATTTTGATTATTTGGAATAATTTTAGGGAGTTCGTGGCTCTGTAGATCGAAAAATAAAATGGGTGTTCCGACAAATGAAATTTGAACTATAAAGTATCATTGGATTTAGATAATTACGAAAATTTCAAAAACATAAAAATATACAGGGTGTACCACTTGAAAATCAAAAGTTGATGTCATTTCCGAAAAAATCGGAAGTTTAATTTTGTTTTAAATATGTCAAAAAGTGCCGTCTAGTGAGCATATTCAATGTTCCAAATTTCAGAAATACAGCTAGAGAAACAATGGAGAAAAGGAGGGGTAACATGAGTCTGTGTCATACGGTATACAGGGTGGTTCAGAATACGACTGACAAATTAGTTCCATGGGTAGATTCTTTACTTAAAAATAATAGTTGGTATTCAGATAAAATAGTTCAATGATAATTGTTTTTCTCGTGTTTTCGGTTATAAATTGAGTATATCATCAGAGAGATTCAACAAAA
This sequence comes from Gonioctena quinquepunctata, assembly GCA_018342105.1. Taxonomy (NCBI): domain Eukaryota; kingdom Metazoa; phylum Arthropoda; class Insecta; order Coleoptera; family Chrysomelidae; genus Gonioctena; species Gonioctena quinquepunctata. Next base: position 402,864 of record JAFIRS010000724.1, on the reverse strand, counting down.
AAAGATTAAACGTTTTACGTCTTATCTAAAGTTTCAGATATACGTACATAAAATTAAAGATGGTGCACACAGTGTAAATAATTTCGGAAAAAGTCTGCAGTCGCATATTTCGTGGGTAAAATTCAAAGCTGGTTTTCTACAAAGTTGTCTAAGTTCATATCAACATGTTCCTGATTCTCCTTTATTATTTCCAACAATCACTCGCATCCGAAATATCTGACATGTTTTACGTGGGATGATATGTACAAGCTTCAAACATGAGATGTGTTATTACAGATTTACATACCCAGCGGTGTTTTCTGGAATTATGGTGTCAGCTACATGTGCATATCTGCCTGACAAAGTGCAGTGAAAAGTTAACTGGTTCTGAAAAGGGAAACATTCTCAATTGATTATTGATAGAAAGATTTTTCTGTGAATTGAAAAATCCACAAATTTATCTGGTTCTATTATCGGATTTTTTTTGAGAACTGGCAATGCCCAATATTCATGACCATTGTCTAGACAAATGAGTTACTATCATCTGGAAATCACCCAAAAAATCATTTTTCAGTGATCACAACAAAACTGTTCTATATAATTAGTAAATAGTAGGTCTGGCAATGTCTGCGAGGAAGGTCTTAATAGCTGAAGTTTCCGATCAGAATATAAACTCGGCAAGGCTGGATCTAAAAATCTTGAAAAAGGTGTTTTTGAAGGAATACAGAAACTCGGCATAGGAGGTTTAAAGCGTCTAGAATCATTGGTACATACAGCAAAAAAAAAGTTTACATTGCCAATGGCGTCAAACACTCAAAGTTATACCAATATGCTTATGCTATGGTGAAACGTGTGAAAATGCAAGGGTAGCTGCCAAGTTGTGTCGTCAGAGTTTTCGTGATCGACGTCATCCCCATCAAACATTCACATAGGTACACCTACGCTTAAGGTACGGGCACGTACATAGTTGTGGTGCGAGAGCGTCGCCGACGGTTCGGGATGTTAATGTCGAAGAACAAATTCTCCATAAACTTGTAAACGATCCGTCTACAAGTAGTTGCGACATTCCACATATATTCTCTCTTTCACAATCAACTGAGTGGAGAGTTGTTCATGACCAACGTGCACCCTTACCATGTGTGAAAAATATGGCTGAAGATTACGTTCCTCGTCTAAATTTCGCTCAATGGTTGGAAATACCAAACAACAGCTGATTTTCCACGAAACGTTACTTATCGATGAGGCATGTTTCGCCCGAAATGGGTATTTAATTAGTAATAATAAAAATCTGGGCTGACGAAATTCCGTATGGTATGTACCGAAGAGGATTCCAGCAGAAGTTTTCTGTTAATCTGTTGGAAAGTATCTTTAAAACCCATATTTTTTGCCATATTTTCTTCAACTACGTTCAAATGGAAAAATATACAACCAGTTCATGAAACAAGCCCCACCTGAACATCTCGAAGGATGGTTGGGCAATAAATGTGGTACCAATATGATGAGTACCACCATATTTTGCTAAAGTAGTAAGTCAATTTCTGGACGACACTTTTCCTGCCAGATGATTGGCAGAGGGGGTTTTGGTGGCCCGCACGCTCTTCTGACTAATCTGCTTTTGACTTATTTTTGTGGGTAGATCTTAAAGATATGATGTACGCAACAAACATACAATAGATACATGATTTGACTGTCAGGATTTTGGCAGGGTCCATGAATATTTGAAACGGCGGCCCATTTGATTATTCACACACGGTCAACGGATTCCAATTCTCAACGCGCTTGACTATTTTTTTCAACATTTCAATAAGCATTCAAACTGTCTTACTCTATTCCAAACATGATGGACTCTTGAAAACACAAAAGCTATTAAGATAAGACAACGGACAATAACGATTGGAGTTGCGTAAAAAGTCTCCACGTTAAAAGATGGTAAGGTCTGTGGACGTTCTAAGTATGTTTGATATCATTCAGCTTACAACTGCAATTAGACATTATTTGGTTTTCTACTAGCAGCATACTTTACCCCTCAAACGCCACCACTGCTTATATGATAATCTCCAATAACACATCCCACGTACCACATATCAGATTTTTCGCATGAGAAATTTGGGAGAGATTGTTGGAAAATTATAATTTATAATCATCTTAACGACCTATAACTGAGTAATAAAGCAATTTTGGCGACATGTTGATATGAAGTTTTTTGTAGAGAATCAGCTTGGAATTTTGCTCACGACATATGCGAGTGCACAGTTTTCCGTAAATATTCACGCTGTGTGCACCACCTTAATTTTTTTGTACCTACATATCTAAAAGACCTGAAGCTTTTGATATTTAAAATGTAATGACTTCACAAAATTTGACCTTAAACATCATGAACCCCTGAAACAACACCACTGATTATCCAATACAATTCTCTTTAGCAATGTTAAGTAAAAAATTAAAAATATATTTTTTCCGTGATTTCCACATTGCACCGCCTCCAATTTAAGGGAATTGTTTATTGGAACTTTTTAAATTATTTTAATGTAAAAAATCACTTGTGGGGTCTTATTCTGAATCATAACTCGAAATAGCGACTCACTTGAATTATCTAACTGAAATTAAATGTACTCTAAGATAATATAATCGTGAGAATAAACAAAAAATTCGTAACATTTTAGTCATTTCAAAATAACACAAGATGTAGTAAACAAACATTTCAGTTGTATCCTTTCGGGACGTTATCTTTTTCCAATATTGACCTCAACTGATAATGAAACTTTCTAAAAACCTCATAATGACTCTATAGGCGCCTCTTTTCTGAGTTGTTTGTATGCCAACTGTCGGTCGAATACCTGGAACGTCTATCATCCTATTAGTTAGTTTCTAGAAAGTATCCGAAAGAAATATTTCTAATCATATACCGGGTGACACAGGATATCGGGACACCCCTGTAACTTCTGCATTCGTGAACGGATTTTTCTGAAATTTTGTACAGTTATATAAGCAACCATTTCAGATTTGATCACATTACAATGCAATATGGCGGACTTTTTCTGGAAATGTCAGCAACTTTGTTTTTTCAAATGGAACACCCTGTATATTTTTACATATTCAAATTCAGCAGGTCAAAACAAGTCCAAACCTTATGTCTAATGTCATTTTTTTGAAACAATTAAAATTGAAATTGTTTTTCTATTTTACCTCGTGGAAAAATGAAATTTGGTCAAGGCTATTCACATATTTTTTTCTGAAAAATTATTTCTGCGTCACTTATTGATGAATCAATTCAGTTACATCACATTTTGAACAAACCTTTTTTTTTTTCAAATGGAACCCCTATGGCCACCTACATGTCTCTCTAGAACATACATTCAGGAACAAATTACATATTATTTTGAATTTTTTTTCAGTGCAGTAACAAATTGTATACATTCAAAAATCTACAACTATAGTCGGCGCGGCGAACAGATAGAGTGATCACGTTAAATCAACCTATGTAAAACGTATGTTGAATCGTATGTTAAATTTCTTCAAATTTTAAAATAAAGATTATTACAATTCACCCTTATAATAATTGTAATAATCTTCATTTTAAGATTTAAAGAAATTTAACATACGATTTAACATACGTTTTATATAGGTTGATTTAACGTGATCACTCTATCTGTTCGGCGCGCCGACTATAGTTCATGAGTTTCCTTGCAGTTCGAATAATTGTTCAACTTAGTAAGCTGTAGAAAACAATATTTCTGAATCTAATTGTGTTTCGCTGTCATCTTTCATCTTAACTCTCGAAAACCTATAATTTTGATTTTCCATTTCTAGTAATTCTCGGAAGTTAACTAATGTTCGAGAGTTGAGATGAAAGATGACTGCAAAACACAATTAGTTGACAAGATTGCGAAATGTTGTTTTCCACAACTTACTAAGTTGAAAAATTATTCGAACTGCAAGGAAATTCACGAACTAGTTGAAGATTTTTTAATGTATACAATTTGTTACTGCACCGAAATACAAAAATGATATGTCATTTTTTTCCTGAATGTATGTTCTAGAGAGACATGTAGGTGGCCCATAGTGGTTCCATTTGAAAAAAAATAATTTTTGATCAAAATGGGATGTGACTGAATTGATTTATGAATAGGTGACACAAAAAATAATTTTTCAGAAAAAATTATGCTTCTTTGTTATGTGCGACTCATTGTGAATAGCCTTGACCAAATCTCATTTATCCACGAGGTAAAATAAAAAAACAATTTTAATTTTAATTGTCCCAAAAAAATTACATTTGACATAAGGTTTGGACTTTTTTTGATGTGTTGAACTTGAATATTTAAAAATATACAGGGTGTTCCATTTGAAAAAATAAAGTTGCTGGCATTTCCAGAAAAACCGGAAGTTCGCCATATTGGATTGTAAGGTGATCAAATCCGAAATGGTTGCTTATATAACTGTACTGAATTTCAGAAAAATCCGTTACCGAATGCAGAAGTTACAGGGGTGACCCGATATCCTGTGTCACCCGGTATGTTGAACAACTGTTTCTGGCTTTATGAATCATTAAGTAACGTTTTCAACAAACAAAATCAATCAGATGAGTATGAAATATTGTAATACACCATCCCCTAGGCCACATCGGACGTACTGGAATGATTCCAGTTCCACCACATACAACGAATATGTGGAATACTTGAATATTATGAAATGATAATTAGTTTACCGGCAGTGTTGATAAGACATGAACTATTTTTCTTGTGCGAAATAGTCATTTCTATCTGAAATATTTAATCAATAATTTCGAGCATCTGAATCGTTATATCTTATTCAATTCTGAATAGGATCTAGCCTAATCGTGTTGGATATTAAAAAGCATTACGAGGGAACACAAATGATCTTGAGAAACGTTTTTAATATGTTTCTTATATGAAAATAAACTTTTTAAAAATGTTCCTTTTGGTTTTTAATTTATTATAAACATAGGAACATATATTCCTTTTCATGAAAATGTTGTTTGATAACATGTAGGTCATATTCTTAATGAAAATATATCAATCCACCTACTCAATTTTTACTATCTTTCCCTTCTAGTGGACTCAAAGAAAATCGATATTTTCATTTTATTATGTCATTTCGAATATTGTGATTGAAATTGCTTGAAATTCTACTTTTAATTATTCATCAACCAGTCAACAATCACATTGAATGATATTCGTCTTGATACATTTTCAGTATGACCTTACTGGACGAATTAACGCATTAAATGTTGATTATTGCTAGATGACAAAATTAAATTATCTCTGTTATACTAAGGAAAACTTCTGTGCCGTTATTTCTATCCAACAAAACGAATGAAATGTTTGATCAAATACAGCCTGATTTTGGTATAATAAGCGCTTGGTACGAAATCTAATATTTACACATACCCGATTAGAAAGAACTTGAAAATGTAGATCATTTATAACTCCACAATAACATCTTTTGTAATATCGTTACCTGTTTGATCGAATCGGTTCTTTCACTTCAAACTCATTGATTATTATGTAGAAATACATCAATACATATATAGTGACAATGCTAACTTGATAGCAAGTTAGCAGTCATCTCCCGCAAAAAACAATATAAAAATTTTTTTTTGCTTCGAGAAATTCGACTATTTGTTCAGCTAATTTTCAGCTATAAAAAATTTTCAAAAGAGAAATTATTCATCATCTCATATATTTCAAAACAAATATATTTTGCTATTTCCTGAAAAATGCATGAATCAGATGTACTTTATATAAATGCAATGTTGCCAGAAACTTGAGGCACCGGTGAATATCTTGAAAAAAAACGTATCTGTTTTACAAAATATATTTTGAGCATTATTAATGGGTTAAATGTATTCTAGTAAATTATTCTAATAATATTTTCTATATTGGCTTAGGTTTATTAAATTTTTTGCTTCGCAACTTTATATTTATATTTATTTTTCCTCCCACTTCTGTATATACCTTGAATGAGCTGGGAAAATGCTATGATATTTTACGAAATTTATAATATTTTGAGGGATATATGGCATTTTTGTTGTCCTCAATGTTATTGATGTGGTGACATTTTTAACGTGACGGAATGTTCTCAATTTTGATCCGGTCTTCAACAGTTTAGGAAACGTCCAGTGTATATGTAATTCAATATCATTCGAAAATTCGCAATACAAGTTATGGAAAAAATCATCGAGGAAAACTAATTTCTTTGCTTCTACAATGATATAGATTCCCAGATTAATTTTCAATGTTCATTGAAATATACCAATAACATAGAAGCATTCAAAAATATTTCCTGGTAATTTAGTCACTCTTCACAGGTGAGGACAACGCAAGAAGCCGGATATATTAGTTATTGATAATGGTACAGAAATTTTTAGTGTGTTGTAAATGTTTGAAACTTCTTTAGTTGTCATATCAAATCGAAATTTCATCGGTTTTTCTTGAAGATATAAATATTATTCTGAAAGCTAATTTTTTTCATGTTCTGAAAGATATTAAAGAAATATTTAAATTGAAAAAACATCACTTACGACCTGTTGGTTTCAGAAAATCTATATGATGAATTTTTTGACTAATTATAGTTTTTACGATCCTTGAATTCATATCAATATTCATCAAGAATTTTGTTTTAGTCTGGTCCATTACACCAAAAAGTAGGTCAAAAAACATTTGCAGTATTTCCAGGAAAGCTATAAACTATAAAATGGTTCAAAATAGTTCACTAATCTCTTTGCCTATAGCAAAAAAAAATATGTTTTTTGTGAAAAAGTTCTTGGCGATTTTTAAAGGGAGAAATTAAAAGAGATATTTTTCCACGTTGAAATTCGAATGCTAACAAGTGCCACCTTATCATATTCCAGAAACGAACAAGCCCATTCTATATTGATGCATGCCACGCCCACTACAAATTCTCGGAAGGACGGACAAATTATTCTCTCGCTCCATGTGGTTCACAAACTCTCTTACCTAACAGTGCAGATTTTTAATCTTTATCCTCTTTACTGAGTCATATTCGAATTGTTATTGTTATGGGTTCCTACAAAAAATGCTGTCCAAGTAGTATTTTTAAATAGGGACATTAACGATTTCCCATAAATCATGAAGGCTTTTAAACTCCGTTACACAAACTTGTGGTGAAAAGCTAATTTCTGTTAGTCTTCAGTATAAGATGTGGGTGGCCATGTTTAAAATATACAGTAATACCAAAAAGGTTTCTTTACCAAAAAGGGATTTGTCAGTTCACCCCTTGAAAAAAAGAACTTCAGAGTGATATTGAGTACGACAGATCGTTGAATGTTCCGATTTCAACGACGAAATCAAAATTTTATGACATGTCATGGAAATGGTTAATTAACAAATGTATGGAACCAGATTCGAATTATCTAATTGCTAAGCTAAGCTAAACTGCTAAGTTGGAAACCTCTTATATGTTTGCTCTGCAGCGAGAGCGTATTACAAACAGATAACATTTAAATTGTGATAACTTTTTTCAAGTTTCAAGAGGTCGATTGATTTTTTATTAAGGCTTTGCACATTCCAAACATATATGTCAGGATTGAAAAGGTTAGATTATCAGAAATGCTGACGTTTGTCTTCGAAAAAACCGAGGGGGTGACCACTCCCGCAATACGCGTACAAATTTGCCCAGCAGTCGACCGCAATCTTTTAATTTTCGGCTAAAATCCAGCAGTCATATGAGAAATTCCTCCAGAAACCCGAAATCCTCTTCGAAATCACGAAATCTCGCAGTCGCTTGAGAAATCCGAAATCCTTCACGAAATCATTATGCATTCTCGGTGTCATACGATTGAGAACCGCTAAAATTTCGAGAAAGATCGGGGTGTTTTTACAAGCTTTTATATAGTTTCACCTGTCCCGGTGTCTGTCTGTAATCAAATCTTGCAAGTTAAATTTGACCCATTTCTAATCGTCCGATAGATTTGAAATTTAGTAGGTGTACATAATTCCGGTGACAATGCATCATAAAAAATTTGTTAGGAAAAAAAAACAAGGGGTTTTTTAGGGGTTTTCGGGGTCGAAGATTATGTTTTTTTGTCAAAATTAAAAAATGTAACATGGCGGCTTCAAAATGGTAGACGAGTTTTGTGATTATGGTCCGATTCTATTCGAAATTGGTATGTGGGGGTTTTTGGGGTCGAAAATTTTTTTACAAGCTTTTATTTTTAGTTTCACCTGTCCCGGTGTCTGTCTGTAATCAAATCTTGCAAGTTAAATTTAACCAACTTCTAATCGTCCGATTGATTTGAAATTTGGCAGGTGTACATAATTCCGGTGACAATGCATTATGAAATTTTTGTTATGAGAAAAAACAAAATGGCGGCTTCAATATGGCGGACAAGAGTAAGATAGGGAGTAAGTTATTGATGAATTAAAACTCATTCTTTCCTTTAAAAAAGGTTTTTAAATCCTAGCATGAGGAAATTATTGAATAGCATGTTTCGTAATTTTGTGAACTGTTTTCAAGTGAACATTTCACAGGAAACTGTATCAGTATCAGAGAAATATCAATTATATACTAACTACTAGAATGCATTTAACACTATAGCGGATTCATGTAAAGGATATTATTGTGTGGGGTGGCGGGGCAGGCGGACTATGGTTGAGTTCTGCTCGGAGGAATAAAAGTCTTGGATTTGGACGAATTGTTTTATTTACATCAATCCCTAGGCAGCGATATTTTAATTCTTTATCACTTCTCATTTGTAAATATGAATTTTCATCGGGTATCGGATATTCAGTTAATAAATAATAATTTTTTTTTGTGTACATATCGAGAAAGCTCAAAAAAGGGGTACAAATCAATTGATTTTTTTAGGAAATGGATACCTCGAATGGCACTTCCCATCGCAAGTCGACCAAATTCTACGGTATCTCGAACTTTATATTGTTTTTTCCGAAATACCTCAAAGATCTTTTGATCTATGCAGGCTTTGATAACTATTTTTTTGTTGTCCATGTTCAGCGAGGAGGATTTTGCTAAGATGGACCTGAACAACTTATTCGACGATAATGAAAGGAAATCGTTTTTTGGAATCTATTCCAAAAATGTCTTAATATTCAAAATTGTGGAAGGTCACAGAATACTCTCAAGTAGAGTAGCTGAATTATGTCAAGTGTTTTTTGAAGAAAAGAATAAAGTAAAAATAAACCATCGAAATTATCACAAACAGAAAACGACTCGGAAAACAATGATGATAGGAATGAAAAACACAAATTATCAGATTATGTATCAACCTCAGTATCCACCACTCGTTCAATATTCGATAGAAATAAAGTAGAAATAGTCCGATACATAGAAAATATTGCGAAGTCCTATCAAATGAAGGTTTTAAAAGGTTTGACAGATGATGATACCAAATTTGATTGTTCAAGAAAAATTTAAAAGTTCGTAGTAGAAGTGAAGCAAAATGGCGTTTTAGTTGAATACCCTTTGTGCGATTTTGTTTCGGATGCATACTCTGTACTGACAAAAAATGAGTTCTCTCTAATGTCAACAAATATTTCAAAACCCTCTTTGATTAACGTTCTAATACGTTAAAAATAAAACATCCACAAAAGATTCAACAAGTAAATCAGTCAGGGCAGCCAGGTATTGTGCAATATTTACAAAGAAATCCCTCGAAATTCTTACAATTTCCAGGAAATCCTCGAAAATATCTCGAAGTCGTATGGGATTTCCATAAAATCCTCGGAAATCCCAAATTTTTCAAGAAATCATATGGGATTTCCACGAAATCCTCGGAAATACCAAATTTTTCAAGAAATCACTAATTTAAGATTAGTGTATGAATTTTTCGAATTTCGTTCCAAGGGTTTTGTAACACCCGTTTCATAGAGCGGGTATAGACCGTCCCTCGTTTTTGTATTATAAAAATCACTATTTCTTATTTTTCGGACTCCAAAGTAACATTAAAAATTCCAGACATTTATTGTATTCGTCTAGGCGAATTAAAACAGTTATGTCAACAGATATTTCAAAACCCTCTTTGATTAACGTTCTAATACGTTAAAAATAAAACATCCACAAAAGATTCAACAAGTAAATCAGTCAGGGCAGCCAGGTATTGTGCAATATTTACAAAGAAATCCCTCGAAGTTCTTACAATTTCTAGGAAATCCTCGGAAATCTCGAAATCGTATGGGATTTCCATAAAATCCTCGGAAATCCCAAATTTTTCAAGAAATCATATGGAATTTCGGCAATACGTGTACATTTTCTGATGAGTGGTCACCCCTCGGAAAAAACACTTGTTTGTTAAGAAGAATAATTCGAGAAAACCATTTTCAGCAATGCAAATGTATGTCAATTATATTTTTTTTAAATCGAAACTAAAAGCAACATCCCTGTACAATTACATAGACTACGATAAAAATGCATCCAGCTATAATTTGTTTTTATTCAAAATAGAGTTTGTTTGTGTATAGGTATAAATCAAATTTTTATACAAACATGAGCATCAACACTGAAGGAGAATATGGGAAAAGAGAGAATTGTGGTCGAGTTGTTAAGAATGCGATTGACCAGTAAAAGATTCAAGGGTGCGTGTGATCCTATAGCGTACAAATCTGTTCGGATCATTAGACACCGCAGACGTGACCCACGAATAGCCCTCATCTCGCCAATCACCGGCCAAATAATATACCCACTTTGGAAACGCCGAAAGCAATTTAGCAACGCGAACTGAAATGATTTATCTCGTGCTACTAACATTTCGAGTAACATAAGATGAATACTCGAATAATATTTATAGTAGGAAAAGTGGGTTATATGCACCTACCTACAAAATATTTTTTTTACATAGAGTTAGATATGCCTTTTCTTCTCGGTCAGTTTCAGACTTGGCAAAAATAAGGAAAATGACATATTTGCTTTAATCCTACTATGGAAAAACACGTTTGCTTTATTTGGAGGAATATTTTTACACATTCCTTCAGTGGATTACCAAAAATATTGTAGACGACTACATCTGTTAAAAAACTTTGACAAAAAAACGGGGATTAGGAAGATTTTTTTTTGTATGCATGTAACATGAAGGGTTTAAGCATGAGTAGGGGCAACTGACAGTGAGTGTTCCAAGTCGAAAAATATAAAGTATCTGATCAATAGGGCGTCGGGAAAAATATATGGAGCGTCTGCCTATTCGCTTTGTGCAAGACTGGTAATGCCCTCTAGTGACTCGATAGCTGAAGTTTTCCTGTTTCATTTCCAATACTCACTCTGTAACAATTTAATTTTTTTAATAATTTCTAAATAATCTACCACGATGTAACAATTTTGTGCTCACTACTGGTTCCAGATGAATCGAAGTTTTTTTCTGTCAAAGAAAAAAGTAAGTAAATGAAAAAAATATGTGTCTTGATACGATAGTTCACCGCATTTGGAGGTTATCCATGTAAAGTTATAACATTGTCTTAATTATATTTTGAATATCATAAAGTAATGCTACTTCTGTGTACTTTTTGGTACGGCAAGTAATGTGCTTGCTCGTTAGTTTATTAAGGAAGCAGGTTCATAAGGTCTTGTGGACATAAAAAAGTGAGGGAGCCAAGTAGTTTAACAAATTAAAAAAAGTACCCATATAACCCTTGCTAGCTTTAACCTGACGAGAAACCACTAAATAACATCAGATTCATCGCAAAACTATTTAATGAAATTCTCAAATAATATAATAATCAGAAAAGGAATGAGGTTCACAATTGTACCTGAATATGGGATCCCACTTTTACCCTTGCAAGGATGTAAGAACATTGAACGGTCCCTGAATAATACAAACACGTTCAACACTCTCTAACACGTATAATTGTCAACAAAATATTGGGTATTGCTACAGTATAAGTAAAGATGTTTACTCTTAGTTCTTGAACTGCATTACATTTAACATTAGTTCACATGTAAGGCCAATTGCTTTTGTAACCGAAACCAGTTTCGTGAAAATTAAAACACAAATTGATAATCCTCTGCGAGGTACTTTTTCCTGATAGAATGCCGTGTATGAAAGATAACTCGGAGAGACATCAAAAGTATCTCTGTCCTCTGTTCATAAGGTTGATTGATCAGTTTACAACACCGTCCAGGCATTCCCGAACTCGCAGTTGAAGTCGCTTTTTGCTTTTCATGAGCGGCTAACACTTGGTTAATACTTTTACTATCCACTTCTAGACGATAAAATAGAAAACGGAAAACATTTCAAATATTTATGGGATGAAAAACCTCACGTCCCGGAATTAGAGATTGAAATATCGTGGAATAACAGAACACTTATCTCTTTGCTGCAGTTTTTGTGATACGGTTTTTGTGATGCAGTTGGAAATGTATAAAATGTACACGTAGGTAGATACTATTTTTGCAATCGACTACACAGCAATAGCGAGGGCTCATTGTTATTATATGTATGTTGTTATTATACCACCGTGACCGGTGCCTCTGCGATAATAATAATGTTTATTCATCTGAAGTATGGTACAATATTTTCAAGTGATTTTTGAATAAACGGGGAGACCTCAGAAATTGGAAGTTTTCAGCTTGTGCTTGTGATTACCAGGATCATTACCTACTTCTGCCACCATGGGCGCTGTCATAGTTTCGTCTATCCCCTCCAGCCTAATGCACACAGCGAATAAGGATTACTGTTAACCAGTTTTGTACGTGGAAGAGATATAATTGTTACAAATATATATATATATATATATTTATAACTCATTATGGAAATAAGGATTATGGTTGACGATTTCCGATATAAACATGGAATCATCGAAATGTTTTCACGAGCCTACAAGTAAGTGCCAGAAGCTTCTGGATGCTAAGGACGATTATATTTTATATATATATATATATATATATATATATATATATTTGTTTATTTATTATATACGAAGCCGCCATGGGATGCATTTCCAAAGAAAGTGGCATATTTGAGTCCGTAGGGTCACCAACATTACGAACCAAGCGGTTCAGCACAGGATAGATACCGTTGAAGCCCATACAATTCGACAACCACCAAGAAGATTACTATTTGCCAAACAACAGGATGCGGAAAAGCTTGTTGAGGAAATTACCAAACATGGCGTTATCGAAGAATCATCGAGTCCATGGTCCCGGTGGTTGATCCCATGGTCCCGGTGGTTGGATCTACAAGATTCTGTATGGATTAGAGGAAACTTAATAATGAAGAAGGACAGCTACTCATCACCCCGACACTCTGACTACATTAGCAGGTTCACAATGGTTTTGAACGCTTGACTTGAAGAGCGGATACTGGCAAGTCGGCATTCATGAATACGATAGGGAAAAGACTGCGTTTACTATTGGTAGCGGACTATATCAGTTTAATGTTATGCCCTTCGGTCTCTGTAATGCTCCTGCGACCTTCGAGAGATTGATGGAGCTTATATTGCGTGGACTCACTTTGGAAACTTGCCTGGTATATCTTGATGATGTTATGGATATGGGAAGAACTTTCGAGAAACACCTGGACAACCTGCGTGAAGTTCTTGGACGTTTGAGAGTACCAACCTCAGGCTAAATCTTTAGAAGTGGTCCATATTCCAGAAGCAAGTAGATTTCTTGGGTCATAAATTTTCGTGAGAAGTAATCTAAACAAATGAATCAAAACTACAGGCCATTCGAGACTGATCGAGACCAAAAGATAAACACGAGGTGAGAAGCTTCCTAGACCTTTGTACTTATTACCGCCGATTTGAGGAAGAAATTGTGCTCGCCTACATAAGTTGACAGGCGAGATCGAGCCAACCAAAGTTGAAGGTAATGATTTGTTCATGTCCAATCTTGGCATACCCATAGCAAAAAGGCCTGTTCAAACTGCACAGCGAGCAACCCCGAACTTGGAGCTGTGTTATCATAGGTGGAAGATGGTCGGGTCTAAGCCCGAAAGGAATTACTGTGTCACCAGGAAGGGACTTACTAGGGCAGTAGATCACTTTCACAAATAGCTATATGGAAGGGAGTTTCTCTTTAAGGCCGAGCATGCGGCCTGAAGTGACTACTGGAGCATGCGGCCTGAAGTGACTTCTGGAGATGAAAAATCCAGAAGGACAAATAACTAGATGGTCAAAGGAGCCAAACTAGTATCATTTCAAAATCAAACATCAACTAGGATGACTACATAGTAATGCGGATGCCTTATCTAGAAGACCGTGTCCAGAAGCCTGTAAGCATTGTTGGCTTATTGAATGCTATGAAGCAGTCGCCGATATCAGACAAACGAGACTGTTGACTGAAGACGAATGGACCACCGCACACATAAGACAGGACCAAGAAAACGATCCAAACATTGGCGACTTTCTACATTGGAAAAAGGACGGAACTAGTTGTGCAAAATGGACAGCTCATGGTAGTTCTTGCAGAGGTTCTACTGGGCTCAATGTCGAGACGAGGAAAGGAAGCTGGTACAGAAAATGTCCAGAGTGCGGAGCAACTAAAGGTCCCAAGACGAGGTCCAGGGGGATGAAATGAAGAAATACAACGTAGGTGTTCTATTTGAATGGATCGCCATTGATGTAGCTGGATCATTTTCTGTGACGGATGATGGCTATAAATACATCCCTTGTTGCCATGGACTATTTCAGCAAACATTTTCTCAAGATTAGGAGTACCGATGGAGTTGCATTCCCACCAAGGAAGGAATTTCGAATCAAAGTTATTCAAGAAAGTTTGTGAGCTGATGGGTATCAACAAAAACAGAACCACGGTGCCTCGCCCCCAGTCGGATGGCATGGTTGAAAGATCCAAGAACATCAAATGCACTGGGACAGATACCTTACACAATTTCTGATAGCACACAGAACAGCTGTTCATGATGCAACCAAGCTAAGCCCGGCTAGCATCATCTTTGAAAAGGAACTTCGATTGCCCTGTGACTTGATGTTCGAATCACCAAGCAACCAAGAGGTAGAGTTAGAAGACTCTGCAGACAAACTGGGGGACAGCTTGTTGAAAATCCACGAAACAGCTCGGAAAGAGATTGATATTGCCTAGCGATAGGATGAAAACTTGTTATGATTTTAAAGCTAATTTGAGAGGATTTAAAGAAGGTTACCAGGTTTGGCTGTACAACTCATGTAGGAAGAAAGGCGTATCTCCCAAACTAACACCGTTTTGGGAAAGACCGTACAAGGTAAAGAAGAGGATCAACGATATGGTTTACAGAATCCAATGCAGTTATAGGACTAAGATGAAGGTTGTTTTTCCTATCATGGTCAACCAATGGCTTTTGATCAAAATTAGAAGGGGACCGTATTACGAGAATAAATATATTACGCCACTGCGTAATTATCGTAAGCCAGAGGACGTAGTGGTTGGAAATTTCCGAAACAAACCTAAAATCATCCATATGTTTTCACGAACCGACCAGCAGGTTCCAGAAGTTTTTGGATGCTAAGGACGATTATATATAAAGTCGAGAGTACCGCGGGAAAACGACCTGTGATTCATTCGAGTATAGTACATTTACGAAAAAAATTGATTCAGATACAGGTCAATGTTTTAGTGGTGAACTGTAATTGATTTATTCAATTGTCAGAATACAGTGTTGTGTCCTGAGAGTTGCAGGTTTCTTCATATATTATTTTCGAGGAACAAACCCAGCTTATTACAATTTATCACTGCATTTCTATTTTGACCATTTTTTGTACTCAAAACTACTGCATGAGAGTATTCCAAAGAAATCATCATCAAGAAGACATTTTTCACAAATGATTATAATAGATGAAAACCATTTCAATATTTCTTTTTTCACCTAACGTAGAACTCGGTTGTAATGGTTTCAGCTATCAAACCTGAACCCTCTAGCAGATTTATGGGTTGTAATACCCCCAACGATGGACAATAATTGATAGGGGTTTCGACAGCCTAAGACTGATTTTGCAATTAGTGGTAAATGCAACCTCGATGTTTCCTGTTCTAAGTGTACTGGTAACCTACAAATTATGTTGGGATGAATATAAATCTAGAAAGCTCATGAACATAAAGTATTTTGGTTGATGAATCCTGTCCAAAAAAAACCATCCACAAAATATGTTCCATTGAATATAATTTCTACATAAAACGTCCTCAAGAACCTTGAACTGCATCATGCATTGCGTATCAAAAATATGAACACTACATTATGAAAATACATTTAGAAGTGGGATTACATGATAGGATTGAAGTAAAATAAATTAAGATCCCATTTCACTCGGTTGTAAGTCTGCAAGCCACCCCTATAAAGTTAGCAAAGCCACTTGCTCAAAAATCGATGAAACCTAGCCCAATATTTGTCTAATAATTGTCGTACATTTTTCGCGCTTTTTTTATAGAGGGTGGGTGGCTGTACTAGCTTGATATAAAATTAGCACTGCCACTACAGTAAATTTACGAGTAAAAATCGAATGTCAGAAAATTTGTTATTAAAATTTGTCGTATAATTGTGGAAATCCATTGAACATAACAAAAATGCACTAAAACACATTTGAAAGAAAATATACGTTTTTTTATGGATAATTCCTGGTAACCGTGAAAATTTTGAGTTTTGAAAGCATCACATTCATATAAATACATCTGATTTGTGCATTTTACATGGCAAGACAATTACAATTTTGAATTCGAATTTTCAGATTTTATTTTGTAAATGATGATTAATTCTAAAATTACAATTTTTTCAATAATGCTCATTGTATCACGTCATTTAACAATTGTCGAATGGCCAAAACAAATTTTGAATTTCCTGAAGCAAAACAAAACGGTTGGAAACGATGAATTAATTGGAAAAATGTTTTTTTTAAATACACCTTGTACCTATGTCGGTTGAATATGGTTTTTTGCAGCCTAAAATTCACTTAACAATTGCCGAATTACCAAAACATAATTATTGTCGTGCAGTTTTTGAATTGTGTGAGGCAGAAAAATGGCGCAAATCTAAGGGGTGGCTGCGCAAACTTGATATCAAGTTAGCACTGCCAATACAGTACATTGACGAACGTGAGGCGAATATCAAATATAATTGTATGAAAAATTGTCGAAATACATTCAACATGATAAAAATACACTAAAATATATTTTATGATATTTCAGCAATGCCCACTGATATTGAATTAAATTATATTAAAAAACTGCACGACAAATATGTTTTGGTCAATTGTTAGGCGAATTTTGGAAAAAACACTATTCAACCGAGATACAAGGTGTATTTCTAAAAAAGGGAATTTCCAATTAATTCATCGTTCTTAATCTGTTTTCTTTAGCTTCAAGAAATTCAAACTTAGCACGACAATTGTTAGGTGAGTTTTGGGCTCTAAGAAAAAATGTTCAACTGATACACAGTGAGCATTGCTGAAAAATAATAAAAATGCTTGATCAATAAAATTTATTTTAGTGTATTTTTATCACGTTGAATGTATTCTGACAAGTAGTCGACAAATTTTCATAAAAATATATTTGATATTCGACTCACGTTCGTCAATTTATCGTAGTGGCAGCGCTAACTTGATATCAAGTTAGCATTGTGCTGTTCTTCTGCTTCAGGAAATTTGTAAACTGCACGACAATTATGTTTTGGTCATTCGACAATTGTTAAGTGAATTTTAGGCTGAAAGAAAAACACAATTCAACCGAGATACTGTATTAAAAAAAAGGGGAATTTACAATTAATTCATCGTTCTCAGCCCTTTTTTTTGCCTCAGGAAATTTATAATTTGCTGTTGTGCATTTGTTAGGTGAGTTTCTGACACTAAGAAAAATGTTTAAACTATACATAGTGAGCATTGCTGAAAAAATCAAAATTTTAGAATAAATCGTCGTTTTCAAAAAAACTTTTTTGAAAAGTCCAATTTAAAATTGTAAGACTCTTATATTTCGCCTTTCTATGTATGCACAAATGCACCAATCAGATGTACTTATGTGAATGCGATGTTGCCAAGAACTCGAAATGTTCAATGACACTTCAGGGGTACTTCTGCCGCCCATAACAAAGTAATCAATGTCGAGGATTGGGAAAATACGTGACCTCAAAATAAAAAAAATGGAAACATTTCATTATCTACAGAACCTCTTAAATCCACCAATAACCCTCGGAGATATTTTGTAGATTCGACTTGCCTGGAGCACTAAATACACAATTTGACGGTTATACCTTCTTAGCTCAACAATAAAACGGTGATAATAACAACTTGAAAACATTTGTTTCTGGCGGAAAACATGGAATGAAACTTTTGAAAAAATTCAAGCAACGCTATACTTATTTGGTTGGAGCGGCTTTATATTTTCGAAAATTGAGTCTTTTCGTAAAAATTCTGGTTTTGTGTGAAATATAGATTTCCTTGATATATTTGTTTACGAAAGCTTCCGCATCTCAAAAACATCTTGGATGATAATTCGCTTTTCCATGGTCGATTTTACTTTTTTAAGAGGTATACCCGAAATTACGGATGATATAGATTATGATTATTTTCTTTGTGACATTTGGATAAATGTATTTTTTTCTTGTTACAGGTAAGTAACTGCATAACCGACTGTCTTCTCCTGTGATTACCAGAATTGTAAGTACATAATTCATTTTATGGAGCATTGAATATTCTCTTTCAAATAATAGCGACATGAAGATTTCCATTAAGTATTGAGAATTGGAACAAGGGGATCTGAACTGCAATTTCCATTTTTAATGAAACGAGTCTTTATGAAACATTTCTAATAGAGACAATACTCTTTGGAATAAACAAGATACTCTATTTGAAATGGCGATCATGTCAGTAACTTGACACAGTAGCAAAATTGACACACCGTCTTTGAGGTCACTTCGAAATCATGGGACTTTTTCATCGCACATTATGTGATTTTAGCAAGAGAATAGTAGGAGAATTTGAAACCTGTAAAAAATGACAGGGGGGGGGGATTTGGCACCAAGCATGAATTGAAGCCATTCTTTAGCCGGTGTCTCACGGCGTGAGACCTGATGAGCTCGGCTTGGGGATTGTCGAGTTTCGCGTCGAAGGAACGGTCGACTCGCGTAGGATCGAGACTTGTCAAGCGTAAGCTCGAGGTGGCTCAAATGTTCACATGAAATGTCGGTAAATTCTCCAAACATCATTACACGGCGCGAGAGTGCGTGGCGACAGTGTTGGAACTACGACGGGAGACCGCTGACTTCAGATCAAGAGTTTGTTGGTGGCAAAGGATTGTGTATTGACGTGGAGTGGAATTCAGAAGCAGTAATTGAATTCTCAATTTTATATGAGGAAGAGGATGTCATTTGGGACCAATAATAATAATACGCTGCTGTACATGCTATCCTCGCTATCCGTTCTAAACTGAATAACTACTGCACTGAACAATGCATCCCTTCCTAGCTCGTGTACAACCTGTGGCCATTGCTGGACTACGAGTCGGTCAAATTATACACGCCGTGGCATATGAATACGAGGTGGAAATTATGTTTTCAAATCAGAGATAATTCGTATTTTGTAAGCGAAGGGTCGGAAAACAAATTTATACATTAAGAAATAAAGTGCACAAAGTCATCTTCACAAAAGATTCAATATAAATTGAAACAAAATTGGTAGACCACAAGCGAAAAACTACTTTCCTAGCAAATACCACGCAGAACGTTGAATGATATTCACCTGAAAATCCATGCAAACTTCCAGATAAATGAAAATTGATTGCAAATGTTTTTTTCTGATAAGCACGATTATGTTTAATTTATGTCGGGTCCGCCTAACAATCCGCAAACCGGTTTCAGGCTTTTTGGCCCTCATCAGTACGGAGTAGTCACCAGCTAGAGATCCGGAGAGCTCCGGCCGAAGCGAGACACGACATAAACAAAATCACCATCAAGCCTAAACATCTTTAGGTACGCCGGAAAAGATAACTTTTAACTGGCGGTACCTAGTGACAGAAAGAAACACTCCATACATTTCTCCCACCGTGATAGAATTCTAAATAAAAGATTCCTTCTCAGTAGGAGTGGCTGAGTTGCCCGACTAGCATATATGTTGAAGAAAAAAGCCAAGTGAACTGGAATAAAATAAGAAATAAAGTGCACAAAGTCATCTTCACAATATATTCAATATAAATTGAAACAAAATTGGTAGACCACAGACGAAAAACAACTCATTTCCTAGCAAATACCACGCAGAACGTTGAATGATATTCACCTGAAAATCCATGCAAACTTCCATATAAATGGAAATCGATTGCAAATATTTCTATCTGATAAGATCGATTATGGTTAATTTTTGTCGGGTCCGCCTAACAATCCGCATACCGGTTTCAGGCTTTTTGGCCCTCATCAGTACGGAGTAGTCACACAATTTATATTGAATCTTTTGTGAAGATGACTTTGTGCACTTTATTTCTTATTTTATTCCACTTCTCTTGGCTTTTTCCTTTATCATTATCTTATACATATCAATTTCAATTTACTACCCCCAGAAGCCCAGATAAGGATACTTAAATTTCTGAAAATTTCAAATATTTACTGAAAATTTAATTAATTCATCGTTCTCAACCTTTTTTTTGCTTCAAGAAATTCAAAATTGGCACAATAATTATGTATTTGTCATTCGACAATTGTTTGGTGAGTTTTCGGCTGTAACGAAAAATGTTAAACTGATACACAGGGAGCATTGCTGAAATATAAAAATGCTTATATGTTCTATAAAATGTATTTCAGTGTATGTGTATCATGTTGACAATCTTTCGACAATTTTTCATGGAAAAAATTGTATATTCGACTTCCGTTCGTCAGTTTATTGTATGTAGTGGCAGTGCTAACTTGATATCAAGCTAGCACAGCCACCCCCTAGAAAAAAAATGTGAGCCGTTTTTCTGCTACAGGAAATCCAAAAACTGCACACAACGACAATTGTTAATGTTGTTTATGGCTGAAAAAAAAACAATATTCAACCGTGTATTGAATAAAAAGGGAATTTCTAATTAATTCATCGTTCTCAACCTTTTTCTTTTCTTCAGGAAATTCAAAATTTGCACGACAAGTAGCTTTTGGTCATTCGACAATTAGTGAGTGAGTTTTAGGCTGGAAAAAACAATATTCAACCGAGATATAGGGTTTATTTAAAAAAAAAAAGGAATTTCCAAATAACTCATCGTTCTCTACCTTTTTCTTTCCTTCAGGAAATTCAACATTTGCACAACAATTATGTTTTGGTTATACGACAATCGTTCAGTGAGTTTTAGGCTAGAAAGAACAATATACAACCGAGATACAGGGTGTATTTCCAAAAAAAGGTATTTCCAATTAATTCTCAACTTTTTTTTTGCTTCAGGAAATTTATAATTTGCTCGAACATTATGTTTTGGACATTTGACAATTGTTAGGTGAGTTTTTGAATGTAAGAAAAAATGTTATACTTATGTGCATTGCTGAAATATCATAAAAATGCTTATATGTTCTATTAAATACCTATATTTTATTGTATTTTTATCATGTTTAAATGTATTTCAATAATTATTCGGCAAATTTTCATAAAAATATATTTGATATTCGACTCAAGTTGCTCAATGTACTAGATTGTAGACTGTAGGGGGTTCGATATGGCCCTTCAGCCTCTCCGTACCTCTACCTGTAAGGTCTTTTGTACAAATCAAATCAGTTCACTGTCTGATTTATCCATTTTTTTGAGGTGATACCTCAGAGGACAATGTCCAATGAGCAGTCCCGTTACTAAGTCTTTCTTGTCCATCTTGAAAATCTGTTCAGCTTTCTTTGGTGATGGGCTCAGAAGCCTTTTTGCTTGTCCTTTACGAGTAAAAGTCGAATTTCAAAAATATTGTCATTAAATTTTGTAGTATAATTGTTGAAATCAATTGAACATAATAAAAATGCATGAACATATATTTTAAAGAAAAACCGAGAAATGTATTTGCGAAGCAGAGAAGCGTCCTGCTTTGTACAATTGAAAAATGAAGGAGTATAGCAATAGAGATGTTGAACTAAAAATGTGGAAAGAAGTGTCAGTGGCTATGTATGAATGTATGGAATGAGTTAGAGGTCGAACTACTAGCAGAAAGCACGTTTTGCTTGGATGTACTCGACGGAAAAAAAGGCTTTGTTTTGAGGCGTCAAACTCAGCAGAAATATCGTCGCGTGAAATACGCCGCGGAAATTGCGTCCGTTTAGTTTGACTCTTAATACATCTGATTTATGCATTTTACATGCATAGGCGAAATTATTTGTCTTACAATTTTGTATTCCAATTTTCAGAAGGTTTTTTGTAAACGATGTTCAGTTCTAAAATTCCATTTTTCAACAAGGCCAAAAACTCGCCTAACTATTTTCGGATAACCAAAATTATTGTCGTGCAGTGTGAATTTCCTGAGGCAAAAGAACGACGCAAATTTTTTTCTAAGTAGTCGCTGTGCCAAGATATTAAGTTAGCACTGCCACTACAGCAAATTAACGAATATCAAACATATTTTAATCAAAATTTTCTAAATCGATCCATTTTTATAAAAAATACCAGCTTTTTTATGATATTTCAGAAATACTCACTGTATGTCACATTTTTCCTCTCAACCGAAAACGCACTTAACAATAATTGTCGAATGACCAAAACATAATTGTCGGTCAAATTTTCTTTTTCTCTGTATGCCAGTTGAATGTTTTCTTTTTGCAGCCGAAAACTCAGGTAACGATTGTTAAATGACTGAATATAATGGGCATCGAAATTTTGAATTTCCTGAAGCAAAAAACAAGGCTGAGAACTATGAATTACTTGAAAATTATCTTTTAATACACCCTGAATGCCAGTTGAATATTTTTTTCCAGCCTAACATTCAACAAAATATAATTGTCGTGCAGTTTTTAAATTTCCTCATGCAAAAGAACGGCGCACATTTTTTTCCCAAGGGGTAGCTGTGTTATTTAATATCAAGTTTTCAACAATTTTTTTAAAATTTTTCAAAAATTTTTTTTTAAAATAGCCGAACATTTTTATTTTCCAATAATTTTCAATAATTTTCCCCCATTCTCGACATTTTTTTATATTTTTCAACGCAATTTTCAAAAAAAATTGGCATATTTTCTACAATTTTTTTGTAAATATTCTACAATTTTTTTTATTTTCCAACACATATTTTCGACAATTTTTCGGAAAATTTTCGACGCATTTTCAACAATATTTTGAAAATTTCCAACAATTTTTTAAATAATTTTGACAATTTTTTGAATGAAGACATTTTTCATTTTTAATGGAATTGTTACGTGAGTTTTCGACTGCAAAGAAACTGGAGTACGGAGTGCATTGCTGAAGAATGGAATTCTCAAATTATTCATCTTCACAGTCTTTCTGCTTAAAAAAAATTTGCACAATTATGCTTTGGTCATTTGACAGTTGTTAAGTGGGTTGAACAGGATGTCCATAAAATCAGATGTGGAATCATCTGCGACTGAAAGATAAACTTTAGTCACTATCTTCCATCGTCAAGATAACCTCTTGTGGGGTATTCATGTTGAACAGGGAAACATTCTCAATTAAATATTGATAGAAATATTTTTCTGTGAATTGAAAAATCCACAATTAAAATGAAGTTATTTTTTGTGAATGTCTAACAGAAAACAACTACTTCCCGGCTAAAGCCACGCTGGACATTGAACTACATCTGATAGATATTCTGAAAAGGTCCTAACTCAAAAGAAAAAAATCTGAAATTGAAAATTTGCATTTTTATTCAGATAGTAATTTGATTTTCTATTCAAGTCTTAATTGAGAACTCATAAAGATGAATGAGGCAAAGAAGAATGTTTTCCAAAAGAGAGTACTCACCATAAATCATTCGTAACATTGACGCAGGAGATACATCGCATTCACTAGGTCTTCAATACATTTTTGTCGACGAAAATCTATTTCACGCTTCCACGATCATCAGGAAGATCGGAAGAAATGGGAAACACATTTTCAAGAAGCAATCTCACTTTGCAAGGATGGAAAAAGTTATAATCATTTCTTTTGGAGAGACACTTTGAAATTAGTGTTTTCTGACATGAAAACCTGTCATGGGGTATGATAGATTGATTTGTTGAAAATATAAACAGGATGTTCATAAAATCAGATGTGGAATCATCTGCGACTGAAAGATGAACTTTAGTCACTATCTTCCATCGTCAAGATAACCTCTTGTGGGGTATTCATGTTGAACAGGGAAACATGCTCAATTGAATATTGATACAAAGATTTTTCTGTGAATTGAAAAATCCACAATTAAAATGAGGTTATTTTTTGTGAATGTCTAACATAAAACAACTACTTCCCCGGCTTAAGCCACGCTGGACATTGAACTACATCTGATAGATATTCTGAAAAAGCCCTAACTCAAAAGAAAAAATCTGAAATTGAAAATTTGCATTTTCATTCAGATAGTAATTTGATTTTCTATTCCAGTCTTAATTAAGAACTCATAAAGATGAATGAGGCAAAGAAGAATATTTTCCAAAAGAGAGTACTCACCAGAAATCATTCGTAACATTGACGCAGGAGATACATCGCATTCACTAGGTCTTCAATACATTTTTGTCGAAATTTTAAACGAATATTGGCACTCATCCACTATCATCAGGAAAAGGAAGAAGTAAATTCTTTTGGAGAGACACTTTGAAATTAGTGTTTTCTGACATTAAAACCTATCATGGGGTATGATAGATTGATTTGTTGAAAATATATAGAGGATGTTCATAAAATCAGATGTGGAATCATCTGCGACTGAAAGATAAACTTCAGTCACTATCTTCCATCGTCAAGATAACCTCTTGTTGGGTATTCATGTTGAACAGGGAAACATTCTCAATTAAATATTGATAGAAAGATTTTTCTGTGAATTGAAAAATCCACAATTAAAATGAAGTTATTTTTGTGAATGTCTAACAGAAAACAACTACTTCCCCGGCTAAAGCCACGCTGGACATTGCACTACATCTGATAGATATTCTGAAAAGGCCCTAACTCAAAAGAAAAAATCTGAAATTGAAAATTTGCATTTTCATTCAGATAGTAATTTGATTTTCTATTCCAGTCTTAATTAAGAACTCATAAAGATGAATGAGGCAAAGAAGAATGTTTTCCAAAAGAGAGTACTCACCAAAATCATTCGTAACATTGACGCAGGAGATAAATCGCATTCACTAGGTCTTCAATACATTTTTGTCGACGAAAATCTATTTCACGCTTCCACGATCATCAGGAAGACCGGAAGAAATGGGAAACACATTTTCAAGAAGCAATCTCACTTTGCAAGGATGGAGAAAGTTAGAATCATTTCTTTTGGAGAGGCACTTTGAAATTAGTGTTTTCTGACATTAAAACCTGTCATGGGGTATGATAGATTGATTTGTTGAAAATATAGACAGGATGTTCATAAAATCAGATGTGGAATCATCTGCGACTGAAAGATAAACTTTAGTCACTATCTTCCATGTCAAGATAACCTCTTGTGGGGTATTCATGTTGAACAGGGAAACAGTCTCAATTAAATTTTGATAGACAGATTTTTCTGTGAATTGAAAAATCCACAATTAAAATGAAGTTATTTTTTGTGAATGTCTAACAGAAAACAACTACTTCCCCGGCTAAAGCCACGCTGGACATTGAACTACATCTGATACTCCCTGTTCATAATTATTCTATTCTAGTTATTACGAAATAAGGGGCGAAGTTCATTGTCTGCAATGCTATGCATCACGGAAAATGTTCTTCCACTTAACCCTAAAAAAAACCTGTGATTGTTATACATAACATATTGTTTATAATTTGAATACGAACAAATATTTGACACAAAAGAATGTTTGTTTGAAGGTTGTAGACGATGTGGTAACTTGATTACTATCGTTTCGGACGTCCATCGTCTTAATGTATTTACAGTATTCACCTGAAGACGATTGCAGATACAAGCATTCGAAACGTCGTGAAAACCTTCAAATACATTAAGACGATGGACGTCCGAAACGATAGTAACAAAAGAATGTGGTCAACCTTTTCTGGACAGGACATAAATCATATCCTTACATTTGAGTCGAACAAATAGTCTTTATATTTAGTTTTGAATTTGATGAAATGTAATTGTTTAAGTGAGGTGGAAACCGATTTATATCTTTGATAAATTTGGTATCTAAAAGACTTCTGTTTTGATTTTTGGCACTCAAGTACCTACATTTTTACACACTTTATATTAGCTTCACTTGTATGTTTGTTTGTAACCGACTCCTTTGGGCGCGATTTTGACCAACTTCCAGACGTCCGAATGATTTGAAATCTGGCAGGTGTACATAATTCCGGTGACAATGCATTAAGAAATGTTTGTGTGAGAAAAAAAAACAAAATGGCAGCTCCAATATGGCGTACGAGTTTTGTGATTATGGTCCGAT
The DNA here is from genome assembly GCA_018342105.1 of Gonioctena quinquepunctata. Classification (NCBI taxonomy): domain Eukaryota; kingdom Metazoa; phylum Arthropoda; class Insecta; order Coleoptera; family Chrysomelidae; genus Gonioctena; species Gonioctena quinquepunctata. The sequence goes on along the minus strand of JAFIRS010000724.1, from coordinate 376,487 downwards.
TCGCTTCAAAATTAGTATCTGAAGGTTTTCGTGGTCGGAAATTATGATTCTTTGGTCAAAATTGAAAAATTCAAGATGGCGGCTCCAAAATGGTGGACGCGTTTTGTGATTATGGTCTGATTCTTTCAAAAATTGGTATGTGGGGTTTTTGGGGTCGAATATTATGATTCTTTTGTGAAAATTAGAAAATTCAAGATGGTGGCTTCAAAATGGCGGCCGAGTTTTGTGATTATGGTCTGATTCTATTCAAAATTGGTATGTGGGGGTTTTTGGGGACGGAGATTATGATTATTTTGTCAAAATTGAAGGATTCAAGATGGCGGCTTCAAAATGGCCGCGAGTTTTGTGATTATGGTCCGATTCTAATCAATATTGGAGAATACTAGTTAAAAAAATTTAATAATAATAGTTTGAAAAACTAAAAACACGCGTTAATAGAAAACTAAACTAAAAAGTTTGAAATAAATAATAGTTTAAAAAAACTAAAAAACACGCTTTTATAGAAAACCAGACTAAAAAAATAGAAAATAAGAAAAAAATGTATTTTATTTAAAAAAAAAAAGCGTGGGGTGCATGATATCGCCTCGGTCAACAATTACCTGTGATCTGAGACATTTCTTTCTTACTTTACTGCCCTAGGTGTGTAATGTACTATATAAATATTGATAGCATGCACCCCACGCTTTTTCTAAAATAAACTACATTTTTTCTTATTTTCTATTTTTTTAGTCTGGTTTTCTATAAAAGCGTGTTTTTTAGTTTTTTTAAACTATTATTTATTATATCGAATATTCAAATTGTGACTGTTTGTACGATATGTAATTTTTCTATGCAGATATGAAGGCTTTTTCGTTACAAATATTTTATGGAATGAACAGACAGCATGAAATACTCTTCTTTTTCCCAATTTCTTGAAGTTTATATGAGATTCTTTGTCGCCGACAAATGCCAAAAATTAATCTGCGGCACAAATTCTGAACTTTTTTAATTTTATTTTTATATTGAGTGGTTAGACATGGGCCATAAAGAACATCTGCATAGTTGAAAACTGAAAGTACCAAGGATTCACATAAGGATTTTCTCACATGATAAGGCATAAAATGTCGATTACCATAAATGATTTTCAGTGCAGAGTAGGCACGCTGTAAAAGTCTATTTATGAATTTTGCAAATCTCAGCTCTACATCCATCAAGACGCCAAGATTTTTTGCTTCACTGACAATAGCTAGTGGTTCATTTTGAATGCAGATTTTCGCAGACTTAGTCACTACGGAACGATGGTATTCTGGACCAAAGACCATTACATTTGCTGGGGTTTATAAATAAATAATGGTCCGTAGCCTGGTCAACAAATCTGTTTAGATCTACATTAATAAGTTCACAAGCATTTTCTGCCATTTTAGCATGAAAACTATAATATACCTGAGTATCATCAGCATATAAATGCACTTGATAATTGTGAAGAGCCTGAAGTAAGTTGGAAGTGTATATAGAGAATAGTAACGGGCCGAGTATAGAATACACTAGTTGATTAGAATGATTCATCGTTTACAAAAAAAAATACTTCTAAAAATTCGAATTCAAAATTGTAAGACGAATGAATATATTTCGCTTATTCATGCAAAAAACAGCAGTTCCACCTGTAAAACAAGTGCTATAAACATTACGGGTGTGTTAGTGATGTAGTGTTTAGGAAATAAGAATGTTGAGTGTCTTCTGTAGCCGAAAATAACGCTGAAAAATTTTATTCGACTTCGGATTCATGTTCAGGGGGCAGTACATAAGTACCATCGAACAGCATATTTTCAATTCACCCAAAATCGAACTCTGCTCATTTGAACCGAGAAATAAACGAGAATACTAAGCAATCCGGAGATTAACACTATGAGGGTCAGGGTTAACTAACATATGTTCGTCGAAGAATCTAGCGGTAACCAAATAAACGAAATCTGTATAATCAATTTGAACTTCACCATATATATTTAATCTATTCATTCTATATTTTTAGTCTAATTAATTTCTGTTTTCTCTCCAGACATGACGAAAAACAAAAATTATGTGAATATGAACGTCTCAACATCCTCGCATATACAATGACACAACAATGTTATATCCTTAATCTCGGAAATCTTATTTCTGGTGTTGCAAACGTTAATCTATCCACCCTCCTTATATCAGATTTCCTTCCATTCCTGCAATGAAAAGAAACCTCTCCCCCAGAAAAATAAAGTGCTCCTCGATGCAAAACACGATCCTTAAAAAATCTTACATGAGTAATTCTTTACGGGATTATAGAAAGGTTTTTCGTTATGAGCGGCTAGAGTTTCTGGAGGCGGGTCGGGATTTCCAACCCCCCGACTCTCGAGCAACTGTCCATTTTCCTCACTGGCCAATAGCAATTTGTTACACAAATAATGCAAGATTTCGATACGAAACATTGTTATAAGTAATATTTCGAACCGAGGAATCATTCGCGTGTATGTTTTGGTTTATCTAGTGGATGATTGTGATACTGGGTGATCATTAAATTCTCATACCATTTCCCATTTTTCTTGTTATCTAGAATTTAATTTTCTTTTAAATGTATTTCCAGTACTCTTCCTCACTTTCAGTTTAGTGAAAATAATAATAACTTTATAACACTGCCAGTGGTGGAATAAAAATTCACAGTTTATTGATGGCAAATGAATAACGTTTAGATAAACTTGAATATTATGTTTCAGAATGAATAATTATTATTTATGTATTCAACAATGTTTTCTATTTTTGTGCAAATCTTAAAAAGAAGTACTTCGTTCAAAAGGTATTGGATTGTAAAAGCCCTACCATAAGAGATACATTGTCCCAGAAAAAGTTTTTTTTTTAAATTTATCAATAACCGCAGTCTTAAAACTGCTGCCAATAGGCCCAAAATTGACCGCGATTTGGTTTATCCATCGAAAATATTTTCATTTTTGTGGCAGAATGTTGTAGTCATTTCTGGACAAAAATGTTTTTGTCATACTTTATTTTTGATGTTTATATGTATATATATATATATATATATATATATATATATTTATATATATATATATATAATATATATACATAAACAAGTGAAATTTGGAAACTGAATATTAAAGGTTGTAAACTTTCCTACTAGTGATGATAGATGACGAAATCGTCAAAGATGACGTCACAAGGCCATTGTGACGAATAATTTTAAATGGAACCCTACGGCAAGCGACACCTCTTTTAAAAGGTATCGAAAAAACCTATTCAATGATACTAATTTTGTTTGTATTTATGGCAGTTTTGGCAACTCGCTTTAAAAAACGCAAAGCTGTAATGAATTAAATCAGTTAATACTAAAATTCCAAATTCAAGCTCCGCCTCTGGATAGTTGTCAAATAAGCTGACGTTTTTGTTAGTCTCCCTAATTCGACGTTTTTGTAATTGTCCAAGTTTCTGTACATTTGATAATTTGTGTATTGTTGATCGAACGTTTAACTGTTTTACCAGCTTTTGGTACTATTGATATTTTTGTACATTTTAATAATTTGTTAAACTGTTGTGAGCCGAACGTTTAAGTGCTTCATGAAGCGAAATGGTACGTGCTTTAGGTGATAAAGTAGAGGCGATCCTAATTCTTGGTGAAACTGGACAAAATATTCATGCAGCAGAACGCATGAATGAGAGGTTTCCCGATCGTCCCGTTTCGAGGACTTATTTAAGAGAGCTTCTTCGTAAGTTTGAAGCAACGGGTAGTATTAATGATGCGAAACGATCTGACAGACCACAAATTTCTGACGAGAAAAAAATTGATATACTGGCAGAAGTAATCACTCACGTTGCATCTACCTGTGAAGTCAGTCGAAGTACAGTACGTAGGGAGCTGAAAAAAAATATTCATCCATACAAATTAAAAATGGTTCATCAACTCTCAGACGACGACCCAGACCGAAGACTAGAATTTTGTGAAAATATGGAAACTAAAATTAACCAACAGCCAGACTATGTCAAAACAATTTGTTTTAGTGACGAAAGTACTTTCTATCTAAATGGAAATACACAGAATGTGAGGTATTGGAGTGACACAAATCCTCACCTGTTTCGTGAAACACATACCCAATTTCCCAGAAGGTGAATGTTTGGGCAGGTATCCTGGGAAACCACATCGTTGGGCCTCTTTTTTTAAATAATAATTTAACTGGTGAGGTTTAACTGGAGCTGTTGCAAAACGCAATAGAACCGTTAACCCTTGAAATTTTGGAAGATAATCCAGATGAATTCGGCAATTTGGAAATAACATTCCAACAGGATGGTGCTCCTCCACACTATTACGGTGCAGTAAGACGGTATTTCGATGAGGAGTATCGTGGTAGATATATGGGACGACGAGGTTCAACGGAATGGCCAGCTCGATCACCGGACCTCACACCTTTGGATTTTTTTCTGAGGGGGTACCTTAAATCGAAGGTTTACGCCACTGAACCTGACAATATTGACGTTTTAAAACAACGTATTGTTGCAGAAATGTGAGGCGGTTTCCGCAGACACATTTGCAAAAGTACGAGAAGAGTTTAAAAATAGGATATTTCACTGTCAGGAAGTAAATGGAGGTCACTTCGAGCAATTTCTTCAAGTAGATACTGATTCTTAAATCTGTAATTGATATCATACTGAATGGAATTTAAATTTTAATGTTTACTAATGAGCCATTAAAACTGCCATAAACACAAACAAAATTAGTATCATTGAATAGGTTTTTTCGATACCTTTTAAATGAGGTGTCGCTTGCCGTAGGGTTCCATTTAAAATTATTGGTCACAATGGCCTTGTGACGTCATCTTTGACGATTTCGTCATCTATCATCACTAGTAGGGAAGTTTACAACCTTTAATATTCAGTTTCCGAATTTCACTTGTTTATGTATTATCGTTCCAAAAATAAGAGGGGGGGGGGACTTTTGAGAAGCACTGTATAAATATACAAATATAGGACTTTGTCATTTTGAAATTTCGGTATTTTCTATCTTTCAAGAGAAACTGCCTGCGTAATCTACACCAGTTATCGCAAAAGGGTGAGCAGGAGTAAGCCTTTCCTTGGGTAGATCACCCATTATATTTTTAATATTATCTGCTCTGAATCTAAAGCATTTGACGCAATCATGCACCACCTTTCATGCCAAGTTACGACCAGAAATAGGCCAAAAACGATCTCGAAGTGATTCCAGAAGAGCTTGGGGTCCTGCATGCAATAACCTCAAATGTTCATCACGTGCTACAAGAAATGAGAATATGTGTGACTTCGGTAAAACAAAATTCGAATATTTTAATCTACCACCCCTTATGATACACTGTTCAGCTAAGAATGGATTTAAGTTTATCAGAGTGCTTTTGATATTTACCTGGCCAGCCGACCTCCATTGCTCTATTTCTCTTGAAAATACTTGGGATTGCGTTATGTGGCTCAATTTTAATAAAGACCTATTCAATTCTCCAGGGGTAAAAGGACCTTTTTGTCTAAAAAACCCAAGATAATTAGCAAAAATACGTCTTATTTTATTTAAAGTGGCAAATTTATTGTGTTGAGGGAAATTGCTAAACTTATTCATTTCGATTTTAAGAGATATCAAGATTTTAGAGGAAACAAAAAGTATTGTATGATATCATCCATACTACTTTTTGAAATAAAAGACATGGTGATAGCCCGATAGATGGCGCGGGGGGGGCACATCAACTTAAAATGTTTAAATAGCATGGGGGGTCATGCGGAACATCGTTGAAAATATAGTTCAATTCTCTCTCTAACCATCTAATTGTTTTTATCATTTCGTTGATTGTTTTTTTCACAAATGTGCATTTGAAATGTCAAGCATAAGTGCGGATCTGAATGGTACCCTTTTCTCGATAACTTTTGAACGGTTTCATATGAAACAATGGGACAACAAATATTTTGAATGGTATTACCGATCCTACTTTTTGAGAGAAGAAACATAACAATTACTCGACAGAGGGCGCTGGGGGCATAATAACTTGAAAATTTCAAAAGGCATAGAGGTCGAGTTGCACACCGTTGAAAAGGTAATTCAATTATAGTTTCAACCATGGTTGTTCTACGGAATCACAATTGCGATGAGTAACACTGAATACGGTCAATAGAGTAAGATTCATTACTTAAATGATTTTTCATTTTCGAATTCGTTTCAAAGCTCAATTAGGTAGAAATTTTGAATCCATACGGTAATTTTTTTAATTGATGCGACCGATTTTTGAGGAAAATCCATATTGAAGTAAACAAAAGACACTCAATTCACTAAATGATTTTCACTAAACTGGGTTTACAAAACCACGGCACGTGGTTTGCTATACAATAGCCTTTTATAGCCTTTTCAAGAGATTTTACCCAAATAATAAATACCCAACTCATTTATTTTTAATGATCATAATTATGAAGGGTACATTTATTGGATTCAGTAAACTGATAATCAAGCGGTAACCTAGAAATGCCTATTATGAAATTGGATTATTTTGTCGATGTTTAAGAATGTCTAATGTAACAATGATTATATCATTACTTACCTGCTCTACTAGAGTTTTATTCTACTTCTACTAGTATTATTTTGAATTTGAAACATTATCATGGTTCGTGTACGTCCTATCGAAGAGAAAACTGAAGCAATCTACATTTTTGGTGAGGCCCGTGGGAACTACCATGCAGCAGAGATAATTTTTAATGAAAAATTCTCTGATCATCCAATAATCCAGTATTTGAGGGAACTGGTTCAAAAATTCAACAGAACTGGCACTGTTCATAGGGCCAGTGGAGCTGGCTGAAAATCAATTTCGGAGGAGACGGAAGTTTCGGTAATTGCCGAAATGGTGGTTAGTCCTCAACAAAGTACCTCACTGGTAGCAAATACGATTGACTTGTCAACATCGACAGTAAAAAAATATTTGAAGAAACACGATGAGCCACATAACCCCCCATGATATTTGAAATTTTCAAGTTGATGCTCCCCCGCGCATGCTTTCGGGCAATCACGTTGTCTTTCATTTCAAAAAGTAGCATCGGTGATATCATTCAATACCTTTTTTTTCCATTGTTCTACGTCGAACCAATCAAAGGTTAACAGGGGCGGACTATAAAAAGCCGCACTTATGCTTGACATTTCAAATGCACATTGTGAAAAAACAAATCAACGAAATGATAAAAACAATTAGATGGTTGAAAAGAGAATTGAACTATATTTTCAACAATGTGCCACATGACCCCCCATACTATTTATAATTTTGAAGTTGATCAACCCCCGCGTTATCTATCGGGCAATCATGGTGTCTTTTATTTCAAAAAGTAAAATCGGTGATATCATACAATACCTTTTTTTTTCATTGTTCTACGTCGAACCGTTCAAATGTTATACGGGGGGGGGGCATAAAAAGCCGCAAAGTCAAATATCAACGAAATGAAAAAAAATATCACTGTTTGGAAAGAGAATTGAATTATCTTTTCAACAATGTGCCACATGACCCCCCATGCTATTTAAAATTTTGAAGTTGATGTGCTATCTATAGGGCAATCACAATATCTTTTATTTCAAAAAGTAGTATCGGTGATATCATACAATACCTTTTTTTTCATTGTTCTACGTCGACCCGTTCAAAAGTGGACAGGGTTGGGGGTTGGGGAATATAAAAAGCTGCACTGTATAAATACACTTTTTTTCGGCGGGACTATTTAGTCGCCTCATAAAATATAAAATATCAAATTAGTAAAAATTGTCATAAAAATAAACATTTCATGATAGTTCCTCCAAGATTATTGAATTCTTTGATTTTGGACGTGTGTGGTAACTAATATTACTCTGTGAACAGTTGAACTTTCCACATATCTTTGATTTTATATATATATATATATATATATATATATATATTATTTTCCAGAAGCCTCCACTTCTTTATAGATAAGACAAAAAATATATTGTTTTATCTTGTAAATGATTAAATGATGAGGTATCTCAGTGCCTATATATTTTAATTCTTCACAGAAGTCAAAATGAATTCAATATTAGTCGAGGATCTGTGAGAAAACAGATGAACTCACAATTATGCATATATATATATATATATATATATATATATATATACAAACTCACAGACAGTGCGATCCATATGTATGGAATAAATTCATTTCTAGCATTATTATATATTTGTTTGAAAAAACCTGAAACATGTCGAATTATGAGCACCCCCTCAAAAAATTTAAATGAGAAGGGGGGTCGTGTGGCACCTTGTGATTTTCATCCTCTGTTCAGCAATATTAAGTTATTCAAATTCGGTGCAATCATAACTGAGAAAATGTATTTTGAAAATGTAAAATTTTGATACTTTACGTAGAATTGAGGAAATAATGTCACATAATGTTTAGGAAGTATTTTTCAATTTATTTTACAATCAAATTAAATGTTCAAAATGACCACCATTCATGTTGAAACATTCTCAATTGAATATTGATAGAAAGATTTTTCTGTGAATTGAAAAATCCACGATTAAAATGAAGTTATTTTTTGTGAATGTCTAACATCTGATTTTATGAACATCCTGTTTATATTTTCAACAAATCAGACCACCATTCACTTCTTGACAATAAGCAGGTCGGTCTTGGAATTCTCGTACAACATTTTGTAGGACCTAAGGAGTTATGTTGTTAATTTCTTCCGTTATCCTAACTTTTAAATCTGCAATATTGTCTGGTCTATTGGAATATACTTTTGATTTTAAATAACCCTATAAGAAGTAATCGAGAGGAGTCAAATCGGGGGATCTAGGCGGCCATTCAATCGTTCCACGTCTTTCAATCCACCTATTGGGAAAAAGTTCGTTCAAATAATCTCTAAAAATACGTTTGTAATGCGGTGGAGCTCGGTCTTATTGGTACCAAATTGATCTACCTATTGCATTTGGATCATTAACATCAGGAAAAAGTCTTTTTAATGTAGGCTGTAAAAAGTTCATCAAAAAATCTAGATAAACCTCACCATTAACTGTGCCTTCAAAAAAATTAGTGCCAATAATTTTGTTGTTAATGATACCAGCCCAAACGTTCACTTTTTTAGGATATTGTGTGTGAGCCTCACACATCCAATGAGGATTTTTTCTGCTCCAATATCTACAGTTTTGTCTATTAACCGTTCCATTCAAATGAAAAGTGGCTTCATCAGAAAAAACAATTTTGTTTATGAACTGCAAATCTGCTTCCATTCTATCCATCATCAGTTCACAGAATTGTTGCCTTCTATCAGGATCATCCTCATTTAACTCCTGAACCAACTGAACTTTATAAGGATGGTATTTTTCTTTATGTAAAGCTCTCAATATCGATGATTTACTTACATCATTGTCGCCGGCAAGTTGTCTATTTGTCATATGCGCATTTTCCTCAATCACTAAAAGTACATCTAACTTTTTTCCTTATCCAATTTAACATTTCGACCTGGTTTTTGAATAGTTTTTACATGTCCAGTTTCACGAAATTTTGTTTCTATTTTGCTAACTATAGACTGTGAGACGTGTTGACTAGGGTTTTATTATTAAACATTTCACAAACTCCTTTTGAGTTCTTGTTTTATTACCGCATCAAATCAAAATTAAAATGTCTATTCTTTGGGTTTCAGATAAATGAGCCATGGTTAAATGAAAAACACACACAAATATCTTTCAATACACTGCACACTGGTCCCCATGACGAAAAAAACGAAACTAATAAATTTTTTTTGCTCAATCGCCCTTTGGGTAACAAAACTTATGAAAAAAATGTCACAAAGGGGTTGAAAAAAAAAAAAATATTTTCTCAGAATTGCTCTGAAGGCTGACGAGAATTATGACAAACATTTTTTTTAAACTTGTCACAAAGGGGTGGTTTTTAAAAGGGGGTGGTTGGGCAAACAAAATCAGATTAAAGCTTCTTTTTCCGCGGAATAGCTTTTAAGGCCGACGAGAATCATGGGAAAAATATTTAAAAAATCTTGTCACAAAGGGGTGGTTCGAAGAAAAAAATCAGATTTGCGCCTTTTTTCGCGGAATTGCTTCTAAGGACTGAGGAGAATCATGGAAAAAATATTTAAAAAATCTTGTCACAAAGGGGTGGTTTTCAGAAGTGGTGGTTTTTAGAAGGGGTGGTTCGAAAAGAAAACATAGTCGAGCGTTTTTTTCGCGCGCGGAATTGCTTCGAAGGCTGACGAGAATCATGGGAACAATATAAAAGAAAATTGTCACACAGGGGTGGTATTTAGAAGGGGTGGTTGAACAATAAAATCAGATTCAAGCCTTCTTCTTGCTGAATTGTTTTCAAAGCTCACGAGAACCATAGAGAAAATTGTCGCAAAGGGGTTGGTTTCAAAAGGGGTATCTTTGGCACCCGATCAAATGTTTTAAATAATGACTTTTTCAATGTTTCTCTTTAATTAGCAAAATCAGTACCGATAATTTCTTTAAAATACCGTTTATAATATAGGCAGTCACATTCTAGCAAAAAAAGTCGATTTTTTCACTAAATAATGTGGTGTTAATTCATTGTGGGTCAAAATATATTTGATGCGTTTTTGATACACTGTTGCAGAGGCTCACAATTGATTAAATATTTTAAAAAAGTGCAAGTATGAGCAAGCTAATTTTTTATGTTTTTATAGAGACTTCAGGCTATCCATTAGATATTTTTTCAGAGCGAAGACTCGTGGGGCGTTTTTTGTAAGTCTAACGAAAGTTGAAAATGTACGCACGTTCATCCTAATAACAGCACAGAAAATAACTAATAATAACTGAGTAAATAATCGACCAATTCATCTCATCAAACATGGAATAAAAACTACATTCATTGATTGACTTTTCACCTGAGTTTCACAGGAATTACTCACAAGATGTTCTTTCTGGAGCTAATCGATCTCGGAAGAAAAATTACATGTATGACGCCGATAAACGTTCACGATATAATGGTCCCAATAATTACCTGCAATTCTGAGGAAAGGTTATTTGGTCTTTTGTTGACCCACCCACAAAGTTGGGAGCGTGTACGAAAACTTTACCAAAATCGAATTAGTTCCGCTTTTTCGTTATTTTGGACCACTGTTGCACTGACGTGTGTCAGCAACTTATAAATATCATATTAACAGTTGTCTACTAGATTGACATTACATTATTTATGTGGGTTTTGTGAATAATTTTTTGGTGTCTTGAACAACTTTTTCCTAACATTTAGCAAAACAGATAAGAAAATACCTGATTATTTCTTATGGGGCTATTTAAAATCAAAAGTATATTTCAATAGACCAGACAATATTGCAGATTTAACAGTTAGGATAACGGAAGAAATTAACAACATAACCCCTGAGGTCCTACAAAATGTTGTACGAGAATTCCAAGGTCGACTTGCTTATTGTCAAGAAGTGAATGGTGGTCATTTTGAACATTTAATTTAATTGTAAAATAAGTTGAAAAATACTCCTTAAACATTATGTGACATTATTTACTTTATTCGATTTTTTTTAACATTTTCAAAATAAATTTTTTCAGTTACGATTGCAATAAAAATTTGAAAAATTTAATATTGCTGAACAGAGAATGAAAATCCCTTTCGAACAAGGTGCCACACGCCTTCTGATTTAATTTTTTCAAGGGGGTGCTCATAATTCAGATGGGGTAATATTTTCATACTGTAAATTGTCAAATTGACAATAGAAATCGACTTGTTTCAGGTTTTTTTAAACAAATACATAATAACGCTAAAAATTAAATCATTCCATACCTATGGACCGCACTGTATATAGACTACCATAAATCAATTTATATTATGCGATTTGTTTTCATGAAATGATGATCTTGGAAAACAGCGTTATACAAATATTATCAACGTTGTAAATTCTACAATTATTTGTGTTCCTTCCGCATATGCTTCATTTCGCTTTGTACATACATTAGGAAATCTTGTGTATATTTGGGTAGTGATAATTTCAAGAGTTTTAAAAATTCCCTAGCAAAGATCAAAGGAAATTATTGTCTTTACTCCACTCCGTTGATAAAATACCCCCTTTTATCTTTAGAACGGTGAGATATACCGGAATACGACAAAAGCAAGTTGAAATTATAGAAAATAATGTGAAAAGTTGGTGGTCGTTGTTGGATGTTGTTGCGACATCTATCAAATCAAAAAAGGTCTTTCTCAACTGTTTACATTCATCATAAGTTTTTTTTTTAATTCCAGTCATTGATAAAAATGTTACGGGATTACGATGAAAGTATATTGAATACAAAACTTGATTAAAACTGAATTTTTAAAATGAGCACTTCACACATTGCCCATCGGTAATAAAAAATATTCCTCTCCTCCCAGAGTGTTACAGTAAAAATGCTTCTTTACTATTCCCTGTTAGAGATGCCGATGTTGTATTGCAAAAGAAACATTTTAAGTATCCACAGAAGAAATCTAGTGGCTACACTTTTTCCACCTATTCTCGATCAGCAGCAAAATAGTATGATGATGCATCATCAAAATTATTCCGCTCATCTTCTTCTGCTATATGAACAATGATCGGTGCTAAGTCCGGTTAAATTAATTAAAAATAAAAGAGGTCCCATTCGTCACTAAAACATAGGTAGAAATGAAATATTTTGTTGAACATTATTACAACGCGATACTTGTAGTCTTTAATAATGCCATTTCCGTCAGAATCTCACCAACCATGAATGTGTACGTGAACTTGCACTTGTATAGAAGAGTAGATCGTTTTGCATCGACCACTTTCGGTTGTTGTAAACTTCTGCACTAACTCGCGGAAGTTTTTTCTTCAAATTGGGTTGTTGCTCATTGAAATCTGAACACCTAGGTAATTATTTTGGCTCGCGAGAAAAGTTTTATTGCATGTATTTTCTCTTCTAAGATATGGATGTTGACTCCAAGTAAGTTAAAAAACAGAATAAAAATAAATTCATATAAAAAACGCAAGTTTCAAACTGAATTTTGAGAACATATAAAAAAGTAAAAAACAATAAAGTGCAAAACCTGTCTTTGAGCTTCGACATGAAACATTCAATATATGTATACTGAGATTGAAAATAAACATTAGTAAGGCCTGAAGGACTTGAAAAATACAGTCAACTAAAACCCACAATTGAGATGTATGAAAATCCTGGTAAATGCACTTATCTTTACCTGAAAATGTGTGGGATAAAACTGGCGACGTAATCGGCACACTTGATTTTCCAGATTGTGACAAGTTCGCATGACACGCAAAAGATGGCCAAAAATTCCGTCAATGGCGTCAAATTCTTGTTTAATTTACCATTCGGAGTACACTGAACTTGTACGTGTTTCTGGTTATATGACAGGTCACTGGTCCCACAAAAACCGCTATAGTGCCACAGTTGGAGCAGTTTTTTTTTTCAAAGTAGGGTGCCAAAATCATGACAAAACAGAAAGTTCGTTTTTGAGTAGTTGTTGTACCTGCATGCATGTTTACCTTTGGTGCGGATGTTCAGTGTAAAAATATAAGTCTTTTATGTTTACAACGGGGAGGAAACAACTACCCAAAATATGTAACCATAAATAAATATCTGATAATTAACAATATTTAAAATATAATTTGAAAAACGCACTACTGAAATATTAAAAATATATTTAGGATAATGATAGTACTGAAAATATATTTAAATAATTAAAGTATACTGAAGCTATTAAAAGTATTAGAGATGTATTGAAAATAATTAAAATATACCGAGGGTATTGAAAATACTGGAAATGTACCTAGGTTTAAAATGTAACGAAAATAAATGGAACATAGTGAATATAATATTTGGAGTAATTAAGATAATGGAAACGTGATGGAACTATTGAAATAAAGGAATCAACGATTTTGGTATAATTTACCCCGTTTTTTTACAAAAGTACTTAGAGTGTGTATCTATTGGTGAGAAATTAAAATGAAAGTTTTCAGGTTATTGGGACATATTATTATATTTCATTGAAAATTTCTTCATTTGAGGATCAGGGCAAATAACTGAAAAATGAAAAGTGTTCCAAAATAAATATTCATTGATAAATAAAATAAATAATATAATAAATAAGGGTTTAAATCTGAAAACTTTTCCGGGACAAAGATATTTCCAATAATTTTCCTGAAAATACTTTCTTTCCAATAAACCTTATTCGGAGTCTTACGAATATTCGAAAAAACAATCAGCCAAATCGGTTCAGCCGTTGTTTTTATAAAATAAAAAAACAATGTTACTCGACCGGGATTCGTTCCTGTGACATTCTGCTTGGTAGGCGGCAGTCTAACTACTGAGCTATTTCCTTTTTGGTAATAAATGACTCGATAGTCTTTTACTTTGCCAAATTTCTTATATACCCGAATTTTCCAATTTCCGGATTTCCGGGTAACTTTTCTGATTTTTTTACGTATCAACCATCCTCTGGCTATTACGAACATATCAAATCGGTCCAGCTGTTCTCACGTTTTGCGATTAGAAATAATCGAGATTCATTTTACAAGCTTTTATTTAGTTTCACCTGTCCCGGTGTCTGTCTGTGTGTCTGTCTGTAATCAAATCTTGCAAGTTAAATTTGACCCACTTCTAATCGTCCGATTGATTTGAAATTTGACAGGTGTACATAATTCCGGTGACATGCATTTTGAAATTTATTAGGGAAAAAACAAAATGGCGGCTCCAATATGGCGGACAATTTTTGTGATTATGGTCCGATTCCATTCAAAATTGGTATCTAGGGGTTTTTGTGGTCGGAGATTATGATTTTTTTGTCAAAATTCAAAAATTTAACATGGCGGCTTCAAAATGGCCTACGAATTTTGTCATTATGGTCCGATTCTATTCAAAATTGGTATCTAGGGGTTTTCGGGGTCGGAGATTATGATTTTTTCAAAATTCAAAAATAAATTAGATAGGAATTACCAAACTAGTTATTTATCATAATTAATGAAAAATAAAAAATAAATAAACCAAAAAACAATTACCCCGTGTTTTTACAAAAGTACTTAAAGTGTGTATCTATTGGTGAGGAATTAAAATGAATTTTTTCAAGTTATTGGGACATGTTATATTTCATAAAAAAATCATTCATTTGAGGATCAGGGCAAATAACTGAAAAATGAAAAGTATTCCAAAATAAATATATATTAATAAATAAAATAAATAATATAATAAATAAAGGTTTAAATCTGAAAACTTCTCCAGGACAAAGACATTTGCAATAATTTTCCTTAAAATCCTTTCTTTCCTATAAACCTTATTCGGAGTATTACGAACATTCAACAAAACAATTAGCCAAATCGGTCCAGCCTTTGTTTTTATAAAATGAAAAAACATTGTTACTCCGACCGGGATTCGTTCCTGCGACCTTCTGCTTGGTAGGCGACAGTCTAACCACTGAGCTATTTCCTTTTTGGTAATAGATGACTCGATAGTCTTTTTCTTTGCCAAATTTCTTATAAACCCGAATTTTTTAGTTTCCAGCAACTTTTCTGATTTTTTTCCGTATCAACCATCCTCGGGCTATTACGAACATATCCAAATCCTAGCTGTTCTCACGTTTTGCGACTAGAAAGAATCGATTCATTTTTATTATATAGAAGATTATATATTCCTGAAAACTTTTCCAGAACAAATACATTTCCAATAACTTTTCTAAAAAACGTGGGGCGCATGACTTGGGTGAACTATCCCAAGCTTCAATTATTAATTGCATGTGCCACACGTTCCTCGTTTCAAAGCTTACAACTATTTTCATAGCTATTAAAAATTCACAATCACAAATTTTCAGGACAATCTCTATGGGGTTAGGAATCTGTGAGGGGATATAAATCTTTATAATAATTATTTTATACTTTTTAGTCCGTTTTATAAACGTGGTGCAGAATTTTCTGATTTTTCTAAACTTCCATTTTTTATATTCTCCTCATTCTTTTTGGTTCTTTGTGTGTCGTTATCTGTTATATTATATACTTTATTCTTAGCCGGTATGTTCTCAATTTAAATTTTTTGGTGCAGAATTTCTGTTATTTTCTCAAGTGTGGAGAACAGGTTTTTTCCCGAATAAGGGTTTTCTGATGGTGTTTCTTTATTCCCCTTCCCAACCTCCACATTGTGGATGATTGGACTCACCAGTTTATTTTCCCTATATTTTCCACTTTGCGTTTTTTCATGTTTTTGCGTTAATCTCGCAAGGGCGGGTTTCTCATCCTCCGACCCAATTCCGGGCTCTTTAGCGTCTGTATTAGGTTCAGTAATGTTGTCATTCATTATATTGAACAGTTTTTCACTGTTAGCATGTTTGGAAATGCAGAAATTCGCTTTTTCTGCCTCATCTGGGGAAAGTAGTATACAATTTCGCAGATTTTCAGCTTCCGCAACTGTGCAACTAGAAATTTCACTGTTGACTGTTTTACATGTACTAAGTAACCTGTTTTTATCTATTTCACTTGTCTTCCTTCCTTGTCTGATCCTAACCTCATTTTTTGTGACTCGTAAAAAAATGAACGGATAGACAAGAAAACGAGTTAATATTGTATTGTCATCCAGTTCTGAGCCATTTCCGAAGTTTCAAGTCTCTAGTTCATCGGAAAGTTCGTTTAAAATCGATTGCAAGATTTGTACCGGACAGACAGATAAGTGAGCTAATAAAAACGTGATAAAAATAATTGTAGTTCATGTAACAAGTTCGCAAAGAGAGACTTTAGTAGACGAATTGGAATATGAAGATATTCCCTCTAAAGCCATTTGCTTACGTGTTGCATACAACATTTTTTAGCTTTCCAAATAATCAGAACATAAATGCTACACATATTTCCTCGCCGTGCATACATTTTCAATCACCATCCATACTCTAATGTAAGGAAGTTATACAAAAATCTAGCAAGCGATTATTTATCAATGACACATTTATCAAATACTTAGTGTTCATTTTTCATGAAATAAGCATTCCAAAAGAATATTTCGAAGAAAAAGTGTCACTACGAAATTTCAAATATTCTATAGTTCATTGCGTCTCCTGTAAGGTTTTTAAGATGTTAATTATAAGTTTTCTGAATAAACAAAAATAGTCCGATAAAGTGTTGCCATGACGACTTTACCGCCCTAGTCCGGTAAAGTGGTATTCAGTATCCATAGTAGGCATTTTGTGGAGCGTGTACAAAAAAATAATTGTAGACTGAACTGCATCCCAAATATTTTAAATATTTTAAATATTTTCGAGGACTGAAAAGGATATTGTAATATTTAAACTGTAATGAAATACTGAGAATGATATTTACCAAAATATCATTCATGAAAACAATGTTAAACTATAAGTATTTCTTGGGAACTGACAAATATTTTAAATATATTGTAGATATTTTGATAGTGAAAATAATATTTAAGGTATAGATATTTTTGGAATAAAAGTAATATTTAAAGTATAAAGTTGTATTTGTTGATACTGAATTACTAAAACTCATATTGAAATAATTTGATTTGTTGAAAATATGAACAGGATGTTCATAAAATCAGATGTGGAATCATCTGCGACTGAAAGATAAACTTTAGTCACTATCCTCCATCGTCAAGATAACCTCTTGTGGGGTATTCATGTTGAAAAGGGAAACATTCTCAATTGAATATTGATAGAAAGATTTTTCTGTGAATTGAAAAATCCACGATTAAAATGAAGTTATTTTTTGTGAATGTCTAACAGAAAACAACTACTTCCCCGGCTAAAGCCACGCTGGACATTGAACTACATCTGATAGATATTCTGAAAAGGCCCTAACTCAAAAGAAAAAATCTGAAATTGAAAATTTGCATTTTCATTCAGATAGTTATTTGATTTTCTATTCCAGTCTCAATAAGGAACTCATAAAGATGAATGAGGCAGAGAAGAATGTTTTCCAAAAGAGAGTACTCACCAGAAATTATTCGTAACATTGACGCAGGAGAGACATCGCATTCACTAGACCTACAAATTACCTACCAGATTTGGAAAACAAGACTGTTTTGAGAACGTTAAACAACATTTAGTCATTACCTACCTAATATTCCGTTGTGTCAGATGTGTCCATTTTAAAGTGTCTATTCGATTTTCGATTATCATGATGATACTACAGCCGAATTATTTGAAGACTGGTTCCAAAATAAACTCATACCAAATATTCCACCCAACAGTATTATCGTCATGGAGCTACCACAGTCGAAGACTAGATAAAGCACCATGTTCAAATGACATCAAAGCCACTATACAAGAATATATGTTAAATAATAATAAGTACTATGAGGAAAAGTACACAAAAAATAGTTACTAGAAGTTTTACGCAGTTATTCGATAAAAAAGAAATATTTTTGTGATTCATTGGCTGAAAGCTTGGGACATACGATGCTCAGACTTCCTCCTTATCACTGTATGTTTAACCCAATTGAACATATATGGCATCAGCTTAAGTCAGCACACAATGAACATGAGTGATTGCGCCGACCTGTGAACCTGGAACGAGTGGTTATACATATATATATATATATATATATATATATATATATATATATATATATATATATATATATATATATATATATAAAATAAAACGGGATAACAGGATACCGGAAAAAGGCGATATTGGAAAAACGCGATAACGGGAAGCGGGGAAAGTCAAAAGCATAACCTAGATGAAACAATACAAAGAAAAACATAGAAAAAAAGAAATTCTACGCCGACAAAAGCTTTCAGGAAAACAAATTGAGGAAATGGAATGGAATGGTCGAGAACATAATTTGAGCAACTTATTGAAATTTATAGAGGTTATCCTTGTTTGTGGAAGGTAAAATGTGATCAATACAAAAACAAAAATTTCAAAAACGCGGCCTATGAAAATTTTTAAGGAGACTGCCGTATTGTGAATTAAGACTTTGTGGCAAATAAAATTCAAGATATACGCGGGGCATTTCGAAAAGAAGTGAAAACAATTAGGGAAACAAAAAGAGCTCACAATGAAATACATATAAACCAAACCGTTGGTAGATTTGCTCATGTTTACTCTTGATCTGGAAGAACCTACTGTTAGTTTCAGGACTTTGAACAAATTGCGAATTTTTAACTTTTTTTTCAATATGATATCACTTCATCTTAAACTTTCCAACCATGTGGAAGTTTCACGCGCCAGTCCAAAACTTTCGTTTTTTGCATTCACACCAACGCTTTTGCACTTCGCATCCAAACACGCAGCATTGGCGCGTCGCATCCAAACACGCAGCATTGGCGCGTATACTTGGAGTGTCACACAATTTATGTATCACGCGCTTAGCGCGTACGCTCCAAAAGTGCGCGACGACCTCAGACGCTGGAATGCGTTCCAAAACCGACAGAATGGAACGCCCGTGTAAACGGCGCTATTGAGTAACTTGGAGAAATTTGAAATTTTCACAAAGAGATCCAGATATTTTAAAATTGAATATATATATATATATATAAATAAAAATACGAACTAAACCATTTATTCAAAATTAAAACCAGAAATACCAAAAAACAAACTCATACAGTGTATAGAATACCGTGTAAAGACTGTCAAAGTACCTATATAGGTCACACAAAACAAACAATATTTGCAGAAACGAGTACAAGCCCACAAATACTCAAAAACCGACATTACAGCCTATCCAAACACGAAAAAGAAAATGAACATAAGTTTGACACTAACAACGTTGAAATTTTGACCAAAGAAAGGAATCCAAGAGTAAGAACATTCCTTGAAATGATACATATTAAAAATGACCCCAATAGCATTAACAATAGAAATCAAAAACTTAGTTATAAACAGATTTATAACAACCTTTTTTAACTTTGTTTGTAGTAATAATAATGAAAACTGATCTTTACATGCTGCCAAAAAAATACAGTCCGGCCCATATACTAGAACTCAATATAAACAATCCCATGTACTTATGAAGAGGGTAGAAATGCATGAAAGATAAACAAACCATTCCCGATAACTTCGTCGCAGTCACACTCCTACAATAACGTTCGTACGATGCAAACACAGAATTCAAATAAAATAATTTGTAAGTGAATACTCATAAATGTTACAGATATTTTTATATTGAGTTAAATAACGTGTTATATTTCGAACCATATGTTTTTGAAGAATTATTTTAGTGCATACATTTAAATATTGTGTTAAGTTAAATATGTCTCAAACTCCATATTTTTTATTGTAGTGTTTTAACCTAATGATGACAAATACCATGTCGAAACGTAGTTAAAAGAAATTATATAAATTGACTGAATCAGGCCTCTATACCGAGAAATTGAATCTTATGGATAATTCATTTGTGCTTGTTTGATAATTTTGAATTCAACATAACTCGAAAGACAAAATTTTGACACTAAAGAATAAGTGTCTGCACTCCTATATTGATAAAATATCAAAATGCATACCGAATATACGAAGCTTTTAATTTCCCAATGAGCTAACAATTTCAAATCACATTCACGTATTCCTCATGATTGTGGATGCAGGCTTAATGTTGACGAAGGATGTTGAAAAGCGGGAACAAATATTGTGTTAGTTATGTCAAAAACAGCATTAAAACAAAAATGAGCTTGTGAAGCTCACCCACTCCTATGATATAGTATATCCATTATCAGTTGGATGGAATGATAACGGGATGATGAACATAATAGGATTTGTCGCTTTATCGAACATGCCGACCATAGGCGGAGATTTATTATTTTACTTCAACTTTGCCTATGTTTGTTTAAATATATTTTTTCGAAGTCAGTTGATTCTGCCGAAAAAATCATAGAGGAACTGAATTTACACTAATTCTAATCCTCTTACACAAATATACAATCGAAATAAATTCAAATTACCAGGAAACACACTCCGTTTCAATGTCCCTGGTGGTACAAATATATTGGACAGAAAAGTTGCCATTTTTAGGTTCAAATTTTATATTCAGGAAACACCTGAAATATCACATGAAGAATATAACCTCGGATTTCATTCAAAATTGGTTTGAGTGAATACTCATTGACAAATGTTCTACTTGTATTTCGAGTATGCTTCCTATTCCACTTTACACTGTGTCCACTACCCATTTCTATGAAAACCTTATAACTACAAGTATTTTTACTCCTATTATGTTTTAATAATGCATACATATCGAGGTGAATAATAATCCTAATAATTCTTATTTCTCAAATTACGACCATTTAAAGTTAAGTCCTAATCTACAAATAAATAATGTCTAGTTCATCAATATATTTTAAATTGTGCTGTTAAGAATATTTATAAATTTCATACCTAACCAGATTGAAAAATAAAATTTTCAATTCTTTTTCATGTACCCCTATCCCGATTTTGCTAATATTTTTAAACATTGTTCGTAATAGCCCGAAGATGGTTGATACGGAAAAATTACGAAAGTTGCCCGGAAATTGGAAAATTCGGGTATATAAGAAATTTGGCAGAGAAAAAGACTCGAGTCATTTATTACCAAACGAGAAAATAGCTCAGCGGTTACACTGTCGCCTTCCAAGCTGAAAGTCACAGGAATGAATCCCTGTCAGGGTAATATTTTTTTATGTTATAAAAATAACGGCTGGACCGATTTGGCTAATTGTTTTTTTTTTAATGTTCGTAATACTCCGAATAAGGTTTTTAGGGAAAGAGGGAGTTTTGAGAAAAGTTATTGGAAGTTTCTTTGTCCTGGAAAAGTTTTAGGTATATATAGTAAATCATAAGAAGAAATGTCTGTGTGTGTTGGTACGCTCTTAACTTGAGAACGGCTGGACCGATTTGGCTATTATTATTTTTTTATATATATATATATATAAAACGGGATAAAAGGATAAGAGGAAAACGGGATAACAGGAAAACGGGATAATGGGAAAACGGAATAACGGGAGAAAGCGAAAACGGGATATCGGGATAATGGAAAAACGGGATAATGAGACAATGGGGAAACTGGATAACTCGGTAACGAGATAAAGGAAAAACGGGATAACGGGAAGCGGGCAGAGTATTTAGACAGGACAACGTCTGTCGGGTCAGCTAGTATACAATAAAAGGTAAAGGGGAAATTTCCCCTAGGAATCTGTATGTAGGATTACTGTTTTATTTTGATGGAATGTAATTCAATGCGAATTGTAACTTTTCAGTGGCGTCTTTAAACAATACAACCCGAAGACCCAGTAAGTCGAAAAGACATATTGCACAATTTATTACAATTTCTGGTTGAAAAATGTGGCCTTATAGTTTGTCTACAAATTTCGTTTCATCCCATATATAAGAAATCCTTTTCAAAATTCTAGAGCAATCTGAAGTTATTCATTTTGTACAACAAAACCACCAACCTCTCAGCGAAGGTCAATATCCAAGTAGCATTCTAAGTGGACGGAACGTAGCGGCCACGATTCTGGAAAACTTTGAAGTGTTTGGCCACAACCACTGCCACGTAATATACACGGTTCTATCACGCGGCGGCTTCCAAAATGGAGAACACTTTTTTGGTGGCTGCTACGTTCCGATCTACTTTCCAGGATCTCAGATAGCTATATTCCAACCACATTGTGGTCACCTGGCAAAAACGTGTATATGTAGTAGCCGACACTAGACACGTTAAACAACTGACTGCGTTTGAGTAAATGATATGTTCAGCAACATATTTTTGTGATAAATGTTCCTCATTCTTCCATTTTGCCTGATTCTTTTCTAACACTCGATCAACTTTAAAAATATATAACATATAAACATACAAACGCAAAAGTATATGGAATTTGGATACTTTTGATCGGGATAAAATTAAAACGATTGAAAGTTTTATGTGAAATATGGGTGTTGTAACTCGATTGTGAGCACACGTCATCTGAATACTCTTTATTTTAAGGAAAACGGTTTAATTTTGGAAATAACTCGCCTCTGAAATTATGTACTTAAATCCCTCAAATATTGTTTTATCAATCTTGGTTAGTTGAAACAAATACTTACGTAATAAATTACTACGTTTGATGCAGTGTTGACGACAAATAAATCTTTATTGCATATTTCGATCATTTCTCTAATAATGGCGACCCTGCATATTGCTGTAAATATGGCGGCTTTTGGAGAATATAACTTTAAAGTAGCAGAAAGTGTGAATATACCACTCTAAAGCTCCTCCCTCCATAAAGTGCCCAGTTGAACAAAATTATTAACTTTTCCACCACTGCAAAGTGGCACCCACGTCACAGGCCCATGACTCACCACTTCAAAGTTATAACCTAAAAATTACAATAGGTCTTATACCCTTGAAAGGGGCGAACACGTCGGGCTATTATAACCTGCCACTACAAAGTTTTAACCTCGAAATTGCGGTTACATGTTCATTAATTGTTAAAAAAGGACATGTAGCAAGTATAGTGGATTCATGCAGCTCCAATCAACAATTATCAAGTATCAAGTAACAATTATCAATTAACAAGTTATGAAAATGATGGCATTTATGCAAACAGAATTAACAATATTAAAGTATAAATAATAAGCAGGAGCACTAGTCAGAGATCCAATCTCTTTAAATTAACCTTTTTATACAAAATCAAGAGAAATTGTCTATTGAAAACGCATAACCCATTTTATTTTGAATGAATATCATTCACGTTTCACGTAATAGGTAAAACGAACTTTTTGTAAGCCACAATAAAATAATTTGAGAAAAGTTAAGTTATTTTTCGTTATCGCGCTGACCAAATCTTCGGTCACTTCAAAATTAAGGAAAATTGTCTATTGAAAACGCATAACCCATTTCATATTGAATGAATATCATTCATGTTTCACGTAACAGGTTAAACAAACTTTTTGTATGCCACAATAAAATAATTTGAGTAAACTTAGGTTAGCTTTCGTCATCGCGTGGAATGGTGAATTTTGAAGGTTATTGTAATTTGTAGTGACTTTTATGAAATGCGAACTGTGGTTATCACTTATGGAGATAGCAAGAACGTGGCAACCATCACCACATATCACAATCAAGTGCCTGCCACATTGAAGGTTTTATGGAAGTTACCAAAACGTCACCGAAACTATCATACTCTCTTGAAAGTGACTGTGACTCTAAGTGATATTCAAGTGGTACATCATGGTTACCGCAACGGTTATTTTCCACTTTTAAGTTTGAAAACCTTTAAAGTGATTTTCTCAGTGGCCATAATGTTTAGGACACCTCAAATGACACTAATAAGTTATAGAACTGTGGAGTGGCTACCATAGATGAGAATTACGTGACTACAACCATACACATATAAAATTTTAGTTATTCTTACTGTATAGTGGTAGATTTAGTGGTGATTACGTGATAACCACGGAGTCGAAGTTGCAGTATCAGTTTCCGTCACTAAAATGCTGCTTGGGTAATAGGTTATCAGTGTATTCGCGAATTCCGAGCAGGTATTTGTATTATTAAATACATTCCATGAATTGATATCGTTCAATATGCTAATATTTACGTTGCAGGTATATTTTAGTCCAATAACTTCCTATGATAAACTGAAATTGAACAGCACGGCTCTCTCCAACATGGGGGGATTGCTACAAAAGCTTCATATGAAGGGGCTTCCGAAGAAACTGACCAAATATAACAGGATGGTGTCTTGGGAACATTTTTCTGAAACCAGATGATGTCAAAGAGATTCAGCTGAAGAAATTGCTGAATTTCGTTTGGGAAAGTGACATGTTCAGCTGAATCATAAAACCTGTGGATGCACAATCAGCCCAAATAGAGAAGCATCCGTGCATTGGGTTCCCTGCCAACCTGTTCTACATTTTGTAGTAGAAGTTATATTTTTTTCTTGTAGACAAACTATAATTTAACACTCTCTTAAAACTTTTGACAAGTAAAAACTTTTTTGTTATCAAAAATTCCTAAAAATTTTGTTTGAAAAGTATGTTTTATTCCACATGGAAGTTTGCTAAATAATTGAAAACCTAGGCGTGAAGAAATTAGTTTTCAACTTGTAGTCTATTTAGTAAAAAATTCAATATCAACCTGAAGCTAACCATATTACTAAGTAAAATAGTTGCTGAGATTTGCATTATAGAAATCAACATAATATTCATTTTGGAATACTCAGTCCTTCGGGGAAAATATAGTCAAAGTAAATAAAGGATCGAAACTGCTGTAATTTATTATACAATAAACGACACAAAGAAATCTTGTTAGTTCCAGGAAGGCGGCCTCGAGGCACTATCGCCTCCTTGTCTGAAAGAGGCAAGAAAACATTTTCTCGCTTCCGTTTAGACCTATAATTATCAAAACCCACACATACACATTCGAATAAAATGAACCGGTCCGAACGAGTTCTTCGACTAATTGCTAAGGATAGTGGATGCTGGTATTGTTCCCAGCAATGCAGTGTCGTGGATGATTGCTTCACCTGTTTCACTTCCAAATCAATTCCGTAGAAAATTGGTACATCATTAGAGATCCTTCCAATAAATATTTTTTGAATATACTCTCAATGAATCTGCCATAAACAGGGTTGAAGTATTCTAAGACATTGTTTTCAATTATTATATTGGATAGTTTAATTATTATACAATTTTAGATTTAGGGTAAACCCTCCAATCATTGGCACTTCCACTCTAAGGCATGTTACAATTTGAAATGAATGTTATGCAAACGAAATGAGTCCAATAAGAAATTTTTTAATCATACAGAGATGCGCCAACATTTACAGGTTTTATAAAAAATAAAAATACATTTAAATTGTAGACCAATCTCAGTAAAAATTAACAATTAATTTGAACACTCAATTTTGCTAGACATTGGCACCCACACCCACACTTTCACCCAGACATTGGCACCCTGAATTTTCTAGTTATTGGCACAATCATCGATAAAAAAAGAACATAAAAATACCTTTGTGAATTTAAAAAAAAATGTATTCAACTGACAATGTATTTGAGAACATTATACAAACGTAGGTAATTGATTTTCGATTTTTTTTACAAAAAACAAACTATAAATCTAAAAAAAACAAATTTAAATTTTTAATATGTCTTTGGTTTTTTTGCATTTTTTTTTAACATGTTGCGCATTTAAAAAATTCAATGTATATATTTTTGCGTTGAAGACATGTGGCGTGGAATGTTCTCGTAAAAAGCTGACATTTCACTCTATATTGTAATAATGAAAGATTTTTAACACATACAGAGTGGTCCAACGAAAAGTATGCACCTAGCTTTTCTCCTTTGTTTAGAATTGAAAGCAAAAATGCTCGGACACGTGGAGTTTGCTTTTGAGGGGGACACATTTTAGACATATTTTTCAACCTGTGCCTTTAACGCCCTAGCGAGGGGGCGTCACAACCCTAAAATTTTAAATGGAAAGTGGGGTCGAGTGATATATCATTTGAACGGGCACAAAATTATTTTTCTAATGATACCCTATTTATTGAAATTTATTCGAACAGTTAATGCGAAAACGGCTTTAAGAACATTTACCCGATAATCTAGATATTAATGAAACATACAAATAAGTTTTGGTTATTAGGAATCAGAATAACTACAATCATTTCTAAATTACTTCATTTTACCGAAAGCAACATTTCAATGTAATTTTTTTTCATCACAAAAAATCCCCATTCATCGTTTGCGTTTTTTTGTCGAAAAAAACTGCAAATAAGTGTAGGAAAAGAATTTAGGCAAACTTTTATTTTAGTCCCTTCATTGATTCAGTCTGGTCGCTTTTGAAGTTATTTTAATTTCACTGTACAAAATGGTTCATTCCATTCCAGAACGAGTTGAAATTGTTAAACTTTATTTTCAAAATAATAGTTGTGCTAGACTAACTGCTCGCTTGTTTAAGGACAGTCATCCCGATAAAAATGTTAATGATTCGTATGTTGCCAAGTTAGTTAGAAAGTTTGTCGATACCGGATCTGTTTGTAATGTGAAACACCAGCCGCAGAACCCCATCAGAAATGAAGCTGTGGGATTAAACTTTATTTTCAAAATAATAGTTGTGCTAGACTAACTGCTCGCATGTTCAATTGGATCATACTCAAAGTACCCGTCAACTAGCTGAAGCCTCAGGAGTCTCCTGTTCATCCATAATACGGATTTAAAAAGCGTACAAATTTCATCCGTACAAAATTAAATTAGTACAGGAACTAAATGAGGATGATCCTGATCGAAGGCTGCAATTTTGTGAACAAATGAGCCAGCGTTTAATTGAAGATCCGCACTTATTGTTTAACATTTGTTTTACCGATGAGTGTACATTTTATTTGAATGGAGCTGTGAATAGGCATAATTGCCGTTACTGGGATGACAGTAACCCACATTTATTCCGTGAGGTTCATACCCAATACCCTCAAAAATAAACGTCTGGTGTGGCATATTAGGAAGTCATATCATAGGACCACTTTTCATTCCTGGAAATTTAACTGGTGAAGTCTACCTAAACATGCTTGACGATGCAATTGATCCTTTCATAACACAGATAATAGAAGACGACCAAAATCATGATGCCGATCGGCTTCATTTCCAGCAAGATGGAGCACGTCCGCACTATGCTGCTCCTGTAAGAGAATTTTTAGATAACCGGTTCCCCGGACAGTGGATTGGAAGGAGAGGCCCAATTGAATGGCCAGCCAGGTCACCTGATTTATCGCCTTTGGACTTTTTTCTATGGGGACACTTGAAAAATAAATGTTTTGCTACGAAGCCCGAGTCCATAGAAGATCTTCGCCAACGGATTACAGCACAATGCAGAAGCATAACACCTGATATGCTACAAAATGTTAGAAATAGATTTGAACAAAATCTGTATTATTGTATGGAAGCAAGTGGGTCACATTTTCAACACTTGTTGAAGTAACGTTTTAATAAATCAATTTAACAGCTTGTTTACTTTTTTTACAAAGCACTGTTACAAGTAACAAACATTGAAACGTAAGTACTACTAATTGTAAATGTTTTGATTCTTAATAACCAAAACTTATTTGTATTTTTCATTAATACCAAAATTATCGGGTTAATGTTCTTAAAGCCGTTTTCGCATTAACTGTTTTGAGTAAATTTCAACAAATAGAGTATCATTAGAAAGATAATTTTGTGCCCGTTCAAATGATATATCACTCGACCCCACTTTCCATTTAAAATTTTAGGGTTGTGACACCCCCTCGCTAGGGCGTTAAAGGCACAGGTTGAAAAATATGTCTAAAATGTGTCCCCCTCAAAAGCAAACTCCACGTGTCCGAGCATTTTTGCTTTCAATTCTAAACAAAGGAGAAAAGCTAGGCGCATACTTTTCGTTGGACCACTCTGTATGTAACACAAGCCTTTGTTAGCAATTATATTGTTTCTTGGTGGTTGGCTTGGTATAGGTGACAAAGCAGACGTAGAACAAGTTTATTGTTCAAGAACCGGCTCTTCAAAAGAGTCCGCAATTTTTGCAGTAGTGTCTGATTTGGTACCGTTTTTTTGGTCATCAGCTGTTATATGTTCTTTGGTAACTTTTGTATTGTTTTTATTGGATTCTTTTATTACGTGTTTTTTTTACTGTGGTAGTATTTTTTCAGCTTATTTTCTTTGTCTTCGACTGTTCTTTGGTAACTTTGGTGTGTTTTTCCTTTTTGGTTACATGTTTTTTGGTTTTTTTTTTTTTTCCTTCTGTGCGTTTTTTCTGTTTGTTTTTTTGTTCTTGCATTCTTTTTCTTTTGTTACAATTTTTTTGTTTTCATAAATTTGTTTCCAGCCACTTGAGGTGATGACGTATGGAAGCCTTTCACTTTGCCTTGTGCCTTGCCTTTCTGGCGTTTGTGGCCAAAGGAATACTCTTTCAATTCTATTTTGCCCTTGTTTCTTGTGGATGCTTCATCATTAGAAGTACTTGGTAGGGATAATAATTGAAAGGTGTTGTTTTCATATTCTTTTTCTAAACCTTCTTCATTAGTTTCAAGAATTAGAATGTCTTCAATGTCGTTATTGGGATGACTTTCTATAACTACAGGCATATCATTTATCTCTTCTTCTGAATAAAAATCATCATTATTAAACCTGTTTAATTCAATAACCGAATGATCTTCAATAACTTCTTCCTGAGTTTCTGCATTTAAAACTTGAGAACTGAACTTCCAAAAAATATTCAGGAGAAGTTTCCATTCTTTGGATTTCTCTTCGTGTTTTGAATCTTCAGTTTTTCATTTTTCAATTCTCCTATAGTAGTTGGTCCAATTATGTCATAAAAGTCTTCTAAACTCATTTTGTATTCTTCTTTTTCTTTTGAATCTTCTACAATCTCGATCTGATTTTCAGTTTGTTTTCTTAGGCATTTAGAATAATCCACTGAGTCTGCATTCCAAGGTTGAAGCCCTGTTGCTCGAAAACCATTACAGATTGTATGCGTCTTCAAAGCGGCTAAAGCCTTCTCAAGCGTTGGAGCGAAATGGACCTTAGTTAATTCAAAAAATGGGTTATTTCTACGCCATTTGTAGACTTCTTTTTTCCAAGAATTCTTCAGAGGTTTAAAGTTTGAAACATCGGCAGGCTGTAAAATCCTTGTTGCGTTGGGAAACAGTGATATCAAGATAATTTCCAAATCAGTACACAACTTACTAATTAGATGTGTTTTGTGGCCGTCCACAAATAGAATGACTGGAAACTGAATATTTTGTTTCACTAAATATGGGTGCAAGATATTCGCAACATACTCATAAAATAATTCAGACTTCATCCATCCATTGTCGCTACTTCCAACACCCCAGCCTTTTGGAACAGTTTCAATTATTTTCAACGGAACTCTCTTATGAGCATAAATAAGCATTGGAGGAGTAATCAAACCCGCAGCAGAAAAGGTAAACATGACAGTTATATTTGATTTTGCGGTACCCTGATCCACTTGATAAACATTTTTTGTTCCTCTTGGTGCTATTACTTTTCCTTCCTTTGGACATAATTGGAAGCCGGTTTCATCCCCGTTAAAGACTCTTGTAGGTTCCTGTAGAATTTCAAAATACTTTTTGTGTTTCAAATGTCTTCAATATTAGAAAACCATGCTCTTATATCTTTTTCTGAAACATTCCCGCTAGCCCTTGTGACAGCTTCAGGAGTTCGGTTTGTTAGATCTGGGTGCCTTTTTGAAAAGCACTGGTACCAGCGCTCTCCAGGTGTATTTTCTTCAAAAGGATTTTCTCTTGGATTTTTGTCAAGGAATTCTTTTACCGAAGCTCGCATGTCCTCTTTTTTTTGGAAATCCCTTTATCACACTTTTGCAAATCCAATTATTAATCAGAGTTTCTTCTTCTTTGGTTAAATATGTGTTTGGGCCCGGTTAAATTTTTTTGAAAGAAGAACCTGATCTGAATTGCAAGGTGGGCCTAGGAATTTTACATGTATCTGCAATTTGTTTTTTCGGGGCACCGTCTTGTATTTCATTCAATTTTTTTAAAGGAGTTCTTCAGAATAATTTTTTGTGTACTTCTGCTTGTCTTCTACTTTTGGCATTGTGAAAACCTAAAAACAAAATATAAAAATCAAAAATATGTTTTTAGGTTTCCGTAAAAAAATTTGGATTCGTATAAATCGTCTTGAAACACTGTTGTGCCTGCCGAGGCAAGAAAGTGACATATTCACTTCATTCATACAGACATTTGAAAATATTTGAGCAATACTTGTTTTTTTCATTCATATGTTTATTCGTTTCGGCCTAAAAAATGAAACTATTTCACAAGTGTCTGTAATTTTTTGAAAAAATACAGTTTTTTGCCCCTATGATACAAATCACTATTTAAAATATGTGTAGTGCCAATAACTAAATTGAAGAATGACATCGATAATTCAATCATTGGCATTAGTGCCAATCTTCGACTTCGTCATAATTCAGCAACTAATAGTTGGCACCCCAATTAAACATTCAATATCCAACAACTTTGTAGAAGTTCACATTAAATAAGGAAATCTAGGACCCCCTTGGCTAGTACAAACAATTGAATACTCATTTATATATGAATGAACATAAGATTATACAGGTTTGATGTTACTTAAGAAAATGATAACACTCTCACCGAACTGTCACAGTGAAAACGCCATTTTAGATCGTGGGGGTCGGTAAGGTAGCTTTCTATATGTATAATTGTACGGCGGAAATGAATAATACCTTGTATCCGTTAAAATATTTAAAACTATTTAGATAATGAAGAAGGAAAAGTTAAAGTGCCAATCACTGGTATATTTACCCTGGTTTGTATAATGAATATACCACTAAAAACTCTCTTGGAGTACTAAAATGAATTCAAATTTGGCGTAACGTCACACTTTAATATAATCATAGTCTTTGCCGTCAATCTCAACAGTCGCAGCTTCAGAATATCAGTTTAATTCCATCAACCTATAATTCCAAAAATTAATTCAGTTACCAAGGTTTTTTTTTTTGGAAGTCCACATGGCTTTCCAAAGTCAACTGCTATATATAGATTTCAATTCTACTATTCTTCAGTGAAGTAATTTTTACGGATCATTGAACACAATATCAAAAAGTGGGGGCATTATCAAGAGATGAGATGACACTTCTCTCCAGATTTATACCAATTTATTTCTACATTCTATTCTCTGTAAAAGTACTAACTTATCGGGAATTTCTTTGGATGACACATAAAACACCCTATATATTTAATTTTCAAATTGACAGTGCTTGACTTTTCGAAAGTGAATTGTTGTTCATTATAGCAGTTATTGTACATAGAAAAAAATTGTTGAATCAAACGAATATGCACGTATATGCACGACAAAATATAATCTCAAAATGAGTAAAATTATTTCTTGGTTTTGGATCAAATTCAAAGTTTTAATCAACTAATAAAAACTCTATATAACTCGTTTTGGCAGAAATGTTTCAACCATTAATTATTTTGTTGAATCGAATAATCAGATCTACAAAATTTTCTGATTGCTTTAACAAAAATATTCATTCAAACAAGTATTTATGTCGAATTGATAAAGTCAATAAAATGTCAATCCAACAAAATAAGCTGATCTCTTCACTAAAAATATTTATTCGAATGAGTAATCATTTTGTTAATCCACTGAATTGACAAATATGACAACCGAGCATGAGAGCCTACACCAGACATTTAAGTCCAGACGTCGCAACGATGATAAGTTGGCTTTGGTATTCGGTAACATTATCTAAGTCAGGGTCAGTTGTGCGAACGCTTCGCCATCTAACGCATATAATTCAACCAATATAATATTCTTCTATTTGAATTAATCTATTTTCGTTGTTTGATTCAAATGAATATTATGTTTGCGTTGAAACAAATTTTCATTTCATGAGTTGGAGATTGTTTCAATAGATGAGCATATATCCAAATCGAAGAAATGTTAGCATTGCATCGATAAATCCATTTTGTTACCGCAATATAATGATTCCATCAATCGAATCACCTTCGTTTGGGGATGAATTTTATTTAGTCGGGTCAAGCCAATAAGAATGACCAAATTAATTTGGTTTAATTAACAAATCCTCTTTTTTCCGTGGAAGTAGCGTCGTGGCTACCTAGAATTATTCTGCGGGAAAAAGTGTGGGAGACAAGAGTAAACTTCCAACAATTAATATGGAGAAGATATTTTCATATCCTCATGGAGTATAAAAACAATGTTTCCTCAATTGAAAGAAGGGATTCAAATTATGCAAAAATATTCGAAATGAAAGTTGATTATTACATCGCTTTTTATTCTCCTAAATTCATTCGTTTGACATGATGAATTCACAGACGTCATGTATATTTTTTTTAAATCGTTGTAGAAATCCCATAGATTTACATTCGAAAACGATCATGAATAGAAAATAATTAATTGGATTTTTGTCCCATTTGGGACATTGAAAAAAAAATTAAACATGGAATTTCTCTCATCCTGTATTCAGCAGACGTTCTGTGTAAGGGTGTTTACCGAATTGAACTAGAGATAGAGCCACTCTCCCAACCATTTTTTCTAACCACTTGCATATAGTAGCGCTGGTATATACCTACACATGTAATCAAGTGAAATTGTATCTTTGTGGAGAATATGTTGGTTTTGAGTATAATGTGTGGCTTTCAGCTTCTCCACTTTGTTTGAAAATAGAAATTTAAAATTGGAAAAAATGAGAAAGTAGAAAATGTCTGGAGAGTTCATACTTTTGTTTTTGCTTATACAAAATACATCTGTCGCCGAGCTTTGGTTTTGGCATTTCAACTGTATTTTAACAATCAACGCCACACCAAAATACATGAATTTAAATTTTACATTTACTAGCACGGTTATAGGGTACTTCAGATGCTTTACTTGGAAATGAACCAAATAATATTTTCGGCAAATGTTTTTTCGTTGTGTTTGAATGTTTATATGTTTGTTTAAATCTGTCACAAATAAGAGTTACTGGTGATTGGTTTCTTACTTCTTTCCATAGTACAATATACCTTTCGAATACAGCTCATGTACACCAAGTTTATAAAGCAGAAACCACGACGCCCTAACATAAATACGTCGCCATTTTGACACGTGTTAGTGCCGGTGAATGGAGTTCGTCACCCAGTGAAATAACCCCTGAACTTAGAAAATACAAGCGAAAAGGGAGAGAAGAGAACGATTCGAGATTCCGCCGGAGTCATAGTTTATTTTTCTCGAGTTTCTTGGGAGAATATATCGGATGCAGGCAAGCAAACATTATTCTGGAATTTTAGGGTCGAATAACTCCAGCGAAAGGACGAAGTAATACTCTTCACCGATTATTTCGAAATTCAACGAAAACAGAATCTACATTGGATACTTTCCCAAAAAAATAAAAAAAGTTGCCCCCTAAAATAGACAATGGAATGGGGCTGAAAAATCTGGAATATCATGTGTTCTTGAAATAGGTAATTGAAAAACATTTCTTTCTTTCACACTAAGAATTATGGGGAGTGTAAAATGTATTTTAAAATATTCAATAATTGTATTTTTCCCTTCGACATTTCGTATTTTCAGGAGCACCGTCAACTTCAATTTTTAACCGACGAAACCAAAAAGGAGGAGGTTTTCTAGTCGACGCGTATTTTTTTTTATAATTTTTTTTATGTATGATCACGCATAACTTTTTACTGAGACGTCCGATTCAAATAATTCTTTTTTCAGTGGATAGGGTGTACTTCAAAATTGGTCCCATTTGAATTTAAAAGATGAATTCCACCCCTGAGGGTAGCAAAATCTGAATTCTGGTCCGTTAACCGATTCTATCAGGCATAACTTTGTACTGGGTTCTTCGATTTGGATGATTCTTTCTTTGATAGATAGGGTATACCTCATATTTGGATTTCGAATGAAATTATCACCCTTACGGGTAGAAAAATAGGGGATAATTGATTTTTCACTTGTGAACATTGGCACACACATATGTAGTTGACAATGGCAGATCGCTACTGTCATTATTTTTGTTCCACATCCGTCACAATCATTATATTCTATGAGAGGATGGAATGATATACACTAACCAGAATAACAAAAATAATTTATATTACAACAAATAGTAAAAGTAGATAATCATATTATTCAACTGGTAATAGTTGAAGTAAGATGGGTAAGTAAGTATTTTGGAATTAATAAAAAAACAAGTAGGTAGTAATTGGTAGATTTCAGCAACAAAAAATTGAAAAATAAAAACTTTTCAACAAAAAATTAAACCGAGGAAATACGGAACTGAAAAGTAAAAAATAAAATAAACCTTCTTAGTCTCAATAACTAAGCTCCTAAACTAATGTAAGTAACTAATTTTGAGTCGGCGCCAAACGAACAATCAACGAAGATCATTGAATTACTTCAAACAAATTATCAGAATGTCACCGCGCAACTCGATGCCATCAATTTACGCCTTACCTAATTCATTTACTTGTTTGTTTGGCGCCGACTCAAAATTAGTTACTTACATTAGTTTAGGAGCTTAGTTATTGAGACTAAGAAGGTTTATTTTATTTTTTACTTTTCAGTTCCGTATTTCGTCGTTTTAATTTTTTGTTGAAAAGTTTTTATTCAATACCCATTTGGAGAGAACATTATTATATTATGTTCATTCGAAAAATACCCCCGATGTAAACAAACGTGTCAATACCCCCAAATGGAACAGAGCCGTTTTAAGAGGGAGTTCCTTTCCGCAGTGGTTATCTATAAATACCACAGCCGGCGACATGATCTAAAGCAATCATCACTTTCAAACGGTTTTTGTTTTATAAGATCTATGTAGTTTTATTAAGGAAATGCCTATAATTGTCATGAGATATATGGTATTGTCGAGGGGTATTGTCGTATAATTGCGTTATTGATACAAATTTGTGATAATAGCTATAAATTTTCGAAAGAGAATTGAATTATCTTTTCAACGATGTGCTACTCGACCCCCCGTGCCATTTGAAATTTTTAAGTTGATGTGCTTACCCGCGTTATCTATCGAGCAACCACAATATCTTTCAATTCAAAAAGTAGTATCGGTGATATCATTCGTTTTCGTCCTATTGTTCTACGTCGAACCGTTCAAAAGTTAACTGGGGAGGGGGGACTATAAAAAGCCACACCCACACTTATACTTGAATTTCAAATGCATATTGTGAAAAAATGTAACGACACAATAAAAAAAAATCGATGATTGGAAAGATAATTAAATTATCTTTTCAACGATGTGCCACTTGATCCCTCATGCTCCCTCATGCTATTTGAAATTTTCAAGTTTATTTCCCCCCCCCCCCGCTCCATCTCTCGAGCAATCGCAATGTCTTTTATTTCAAAAGTAGTATTGGTGATCATTCAAACTGTTTTTGTTCAAT
Organism: Gonioctena quinquepunctata; assembly: GCA_018342105.1. NCBI lineage: Eukaryota > Metazoa > Arthropoda > Insecta > Coleoptera > Chrysomelidae > Gonioctena > Gonioctena quinquepunctata. The sequence goes on along the minus strand of JAFIRS010000724.1, from coordinate 340,667 downwards.
TGTTCTGCGTCGAACCTTTCAAATGTTAACAGGGGGGGGGGGGTATAAAAAGCCGCTGTCTATATATATTTTAAATTATGGTATTTTCGGGCGAAGATATACCACTATTTTTTTAAAGTTGTGAAGTGGCGACGTCTTCAATAGGTAGTATTTCCATTAAATCTACCTAATAAAAATAAATATTAGTTAACCGACCTTCCGCCTAGTCTCCGAATATAATATTTAGAACTCAAATCAAAAGATCGTATCAATTCCTTTTTTTTTTCTAATTGAAACAATCTTGATATTCACACAACCACATATTCCAATTTACCCCTGATAAGTGTTTAGTAAATCAGTTAGTGAAATTAGGCGTTTGCCTGGTTTGCAGATTGACGAAAGTCTATTGCTATCTCAAGCAACGTCGATAGGATTTAGTACTTGATTGGGTAACCGACTGCCCGACAGATAAATCTCGCGTTGGAAGCCCGTACAACTACAGCGTAATAGCATATTCACAGCTCGCAGACCCTATATCAATGAACAATAGATATATGAGAGGTGTGCAGTTCTTCGTAGTGGGCGTTATTCATTGTTTTCATGAGCGTAACAAAACATTACAACGAACGATTCGGCTCATACTTCACCCTGGAACAGATATCTACTACGAACTGGTTAAAGAGCAGCTGGCGGATACCGGGACTTCATTTGTATTTTCTGAAATGTTCAGTCTGTTATTATGCAACTTCAGTATAAGTAATTTTTGGTAAAATCACTTACTTTGACGAGTTCTACATCCTATCCTAGCTAAGGTCCCTGTCTTCTTTTTTATTGAAAAATATGCCTCACCTTTGAAAACACCCTGTGTTCACCAACGTTGACAACATTATGGGTGTTTTAGGCATTTTTGGAACTATAGTACAGGATATATGTGGTTACCGTGGATGAGAAAACCGTGGCTGTTTTCACACCCGTGGTTAAAACCGGTTTTTATAATATTTTCAAAATATAAAAATATGCTGTGTATTTTCAATCTTTTATTTGAAAGCCCAGTTGAGAAGAAATACGGCGAAACTTATATAAGACGAAATTATAAACATTAATAGAAGGAAATTGAAAATCCCTTGAAAATCCCAAGGAATAATTCGCTGAATAGCAATAGGTTCTTGAAAAATTTTTGGGATTATAATCTTTCACACTCTGAAAACAAAATAAAAAGGATCAGGGAATCTATACAAGTGTAGAAGGGCAAATAAATTACTTTGCCCCGATAAGTTACTGCGTACACCAAATTATTTTTCACGAATTGAAAAAAATGCAATTGGTCAGTAACTTGTCGTATTCTTATTTTTGCCTATCACAAAAAATTATAGAATTTAAAGATACTTCCCTATATACTCTTCTTGACGTTTCGGGAACTGTATCCTATCCCGTTTTCAAAAATATTTAGAATGCAGATGAAAATTTCTCAGTTTTTCGCCGTTTTTCTCGTAGTGTTTCTTGAACGTGATCTTTTTTTACATTAGCTTGTTTATTTGATGTATGGAGTGTTTTCCGGATAATGAAGTCAATCCATTATCGCTCTACCAAATTCAGGATCTTCTTCCAGTAAGGGTTTCCTCGTGTGATCCATATCAAAAGAATGTGTTGATATACAGTGCTCACCAGATAGTAGAATGAAGGCGGATTCTCTTAGTTTTCTCTTCTTGTGGGTTATTTGGCTAGAATTGTCGTTTCATTCCATTCTACCATGTAGTTGCCACTGGATATCAAAATATGTTCTGATAATTTTGAACCTGTGATCTGTCGATTCTTAATATAATCTCGATGTTCGTCCTGGCGCACTTTTAATGGTCTTGGTGTCTCACCAATATAATTTTACCACAAGAACAAGGTATATTGTATATATATATTTTTTATTTATCTTCTATGTTTTGAGGTTTTTTTTGTGTAAATATTGATCTCAATGTGTTAGTTGTGATGTCATACTTGTTACCAATCCGTTTAATCCTTTGAGATAATCCGGGGACATAAGGTATTATTTTATTTTTGGGTTGCGTCTGTATTGCATTTATTACTTGGTTTTGTTATTGTTGTTTGTAATTTCATTGAGAGTGTTCTCCACAAATGTATCTGGATACGCATTGTTCTTCAGTATTGATTTTATGAACACAATTTCTGTTGAATTGAATATCATTTTAGCTCCATTGTAGAGGCATTTTACTATACCCTTTTTGACCTTTAATGGTTTGAGTTGTAGTTGAGATATCTATTAGAGTGTGTGTTCTTTCGGAAAACACTTGTGTTGATATGATCTGATTTTTTTGTCATGACATCTAAAAAGGAAAGTTGTTTTTTTCCCTCTGATTCCATTGTGAATTTAATGGTGGGTTCTTGTTTGTTTATATGAACTAAAAATTAATTTAATCCATTGATCTGGTTCCATATGGCGAAAACATCATCAACATATCTCAAACACACTTTTGAACTATTTTGATAAGTTTAAGATTCCTCAATACTCCAGTCATTTAAGCTTAAATTAGGTAAGAATCTCGGAATTCGAGATACCCAGCTGTAAGTCTGTAAATAGTTGTATATTGACACCCTAAAAGTTGTCTCAAAACCTACATATGGTAGGGTGTAAGCAACTATTAAATTTCAAGGTCAAGGGTCACAAAAATCGGTTTTTTGCGCATTTTTTGGAAATATCTCATTTCCTATGGGTTTTTTGCTAATTGTATTTATTATCAATATTGTAGAATACAAAATTCTCTACAAATTTTGTTTAAAAAAATTTTTTATACGGTGAACCGTTTTCGAGATAGAGGGCGGAGAGCGCGCGGTCACCGCATCACTTCAGGTCAACCGGTGCCTCCGGTCGAAAACGCGCCATATATAGTTGATGAACTATCAATAAATCAATGATTATAAATATTTGTCAATTTTTATTAACTATTATATTATATTTTATCATTTTTTTCCTAACTTATCCAGACTTATCGAGACTTTTCACAGATTTCGGAGCATTATAGACTGCCAATAAGGTTTGAGTTCCACCCTCTAATAATCTCTGGGCCGAACAATTTTCTTCCTCAAATGCTGCAGCTAGTTCATCCAAATTTGTCAGTTTCTCAAAAACTTTTAAAAATTATTTTTTCCCTTTTTAAAAAGCGCAGAAGTTGTGTCACAGCCACCTAATGCGTGCAGAAATAAAATATGTTTTTTGGAATGAGGATAATTATCAAAACTTTTAGTCGAGTATATCTCCGTTTTTACATTTCCTTTCCCAACTTTTTTAAAGAAAATTTCTTGTTCGTAAGACAGTGTACGCCCAATTAAAATGACAAGTAAATCAATATCTTGTCCTATTATAACTGCAGTTTTTTTAGACTTTGATTCTTCAATTGCAGTTTCAACAATAAGAACATCCGCATCATCTCTGGCTTGTTTAGTAGTAATATTTGCAGCTTGTAATTTTTCAATTAACATATTAATGAACTTATCTTTGTTATTTCGATTTGATAAGAATTTTTCTTGAGTAACTGGTACAACCATTGTTTCATCGAAACAGACTTCGTACGTTTTTGAAAGTGCAGCATAATCATTGATTTATTGATAGTTCATCAACTATATATGGCGCGTTTTCGACCGGAGGCACCGGTTGACCTGAAGGGATGCGGTGACCGCGCGCTCTCCGCCCTCTATCTCGAAAACAGTTCACCGTATAAAAAATTTTTTAAAACAAAATTTGTAGAGAATTTTGTATTCTACAATATTGATAATAAATACAAATAGCAAAAAACCCATAGGAAATGAGATATTTCCAAAAAAAGCGCAAAAAACCGATTTTTGTGACCTTTGACCTTGAAATTTAATAGTTGCTTACACCCTACCATATGTAGGTTTTGAGACAACTTTTAGGGTGTCAATATACAACTATTTACAGACTTACAGCTGGGTATCTCGAATTCCGAGGTGAACTTACTATAATGACTGGACTAAAAGTGTTCCATAAAAATATTAGTCAAAATGGGAGATGATGGGGATCCCATAGTCATGCCAAACTCCTGTAGATAATGAATTGGAAATAGGTTTTTTCTTCAGGAGTTCCATTGTTGTGTTCATTGCTCTTTCTTTCAATGATGTTTCTAACTTCGCTTTCACAATTTCTTAAGTTTTATTTATTTGTAAAAAGACTTACAACATCGAAAGTCCCTAAAATGTCTCCATCTTGGATTTGTAATCCTTCTAGTTTCTCTATGAAGTGAGGGGTATTTCTTATGAAACTGCCTGTTTCCAGATATGGGTGTAAGGATGCGGAGGATATATCTGGCTAGATTCTGACAGGGGGATCCAATTGAACTCACAATAGGTCTCAATGGTGTATTTGGTTTGTGGATTTTTGGATCATAGAAATGTGGAGGTTTGCTGTGGTGTGAAACAAGTTGTGTGCGTTCTATTTTCGAAAGTATATTTTAGTGTCTGGCTAAAGTTCTGTATACTTTTTGTTCTATTGATTTTGGTGGGTTTTCTTTAAATTTTTTGTAAACTTTTTTCACTGTTGTGAAGGAATTTGAATTTTGTATTTCGTATGTAGAGAGTGAACGCAACTAGAAACCAATCTTATTTTTAAATTTTGTATGACCTATGAACGCTACTAATTTTTGAACTGCAATTAAATTTGCACAGTTTCATTGAAATTCAGGAAATCCCAGCGTCCAATCATATCAAATTCCTCTTTTCGGGATAAAATTATCTACTCAAAATTCAGAGTAATATCTACTCACACAATGGTGCCAAACTTCAAGTTTTTTGTTAATGCTGCTTAAAATTCGTTAAAAAAAAGATGTATTTCTTGAATATTGAAGTTTTTTCAGAATAATAATTGAAGCTGTAAAATATTGATTTGAGTAAAATAAAAGGGAACTGCAATACTAAACAAATGATCAAACATCAATCGCTAAGATATCATGTGTGCAACTAGAAATAGGATTATGTTGCAAACGAGCACTTCTCAATTAATTCATATCGCATTTTTCTCAATATTTGGGGTTTTTTCTATTCCTTTTTCATGACCCGTATTAAAGAATGGAATATTGGATAACTCTGCTAAAGTCACATCATCCACATTACTTGAAATTTGCTTTGTGTGCTGAATTTAAAATACGGCACAAATATTTGCGCCGCAAATTTGTCACTTTGATCGTCCTCACTCACATTTCAACATTATCATCGCATTCACTAATATAGACGCGACAATGTAAAATGAGCTTCTATACTGGAATTTGTATTAAACTCGAACTCTTTATCCTAACTTAACAGATCTTGCACAAATAATTGATTTGATATTGCTAATCATTTAAAAAAAAAATGCAGATATTATTATGCTAAAAAAGCAAAATAATTTTGAATGAAGAAGAAGGTTATTTTCCAGAAAAAACTCCAAAAATACTGCCTCATCAAACACATCCCCCTCGCCCGCTTTCCACCTGAACGTATGTCTGAATAAAAGTCTGATTTTTATGATACATAATTTTTTTTCCCAGAAACAGCCCTCTCTACTAGTAAGCTTTGTTGTGACTTACGGAGACATCCAACTACCTACTAATACTTTAATTTTCAAGAATAATTAATGATAACAAAAACCCAAACAAATAGGTTGATACTGATTCGGTTCAGCACCGTTTCGAGGGATGAAAAAAAACATCAGATGATTTATACCTGTTGTACTTTGCATGAGGGTAGATGAAGAGGAAGGCAGAATGTCGAACAATAACCTAATAGTGATATTGCGTGTAACGCCAAGGTGTGGTTCGAATAATTAGCACATTAGTCCAACCACGCCCATTTCATTCAAGGAAAGTTGTGCATGTTTTGTTGAAATCTCAGTTAAATATCATTAGACCTATTTATTTTTCAATTATATTTAATTTTAGGAGTCACTATCACTGATCATTATAGACAAACATATTGTCATTGTATATATCCCACTCACCAGGACATTCTTAGTATATTTTTTTTATCGGGAGACAGTGCTATCCTTTGGAAGAAACGAAAAAGATGAAAACCATCCCATGATAAAAAAACTCTTTATTTATTTAATTGCAATATCTTTCCCCTCTTTTTGACATATACTTACCAACCGTATATTGAAATATTACTGTGGGTGTATAAATTAGAATGTGGATGGAGTTTTAAAAATATGTCTACTATAAATCGGGAATAATTTATCTCTGCAAAACTTAGAAAGACATTGTATCTATTGAAATACAAGAATGTCTAACCCAAATCATTTTTATTCCTTTTTTTTTTTCTAAATGTCGATGCAAAAATAATAGATTAGAAACATCGTGCTTATAAGTTAGTATTACTTCCACGTGTCGCAGTTTTGTGAAATGTATGATGTCATTCTCCCAGAAAATGATTGTATCAAAAATTATATTTATAGAATTATCACAGAAAAACAAAAGTTTTTTTTACATAAATTTCAAAGATTATTCCGTTTTTCAAAACTACTGTGATGAAAAATGCCACTGTAGCTGTTAGTAGCGCCAATACTTTTGTTGTCTATTCTTGCTGATTATTCATAACTGCGTTTATCATCTTACTGTGTTGAGTGGAAAATATACCTTTTATAGGTAAATTTTCACTTGATAAAAGGAATATTGCATTGTTATTTCGAACATACATATGATTAAAAAATACCCAGCGACTGCTGAAATTACAATTTCTGGAAAAAATACCACAATTTCCAGAACGATAAGAAAAGTGGTTGCATTTATTTTTTCCATTTTTTTTTTCGAAGTAGTCTTTCCTAAATAAATTCCCGAATGAATAAAAAAAATAAATGTTCCGGTTTAACACTTCGGGAACCGCGCCAAAATTTTAATTATCGCAGGAGCGCAGGAAAAGGGTTGTTTTTTTTTTTTCGAAGTAGTCTTTCCAAAATAAATAAATAAAAATTGATGTTTCTGTTTGAACACTGCGAGATATGACAAGTTCTGAATTATCGCCGAGAGCGCTATTCCTTTAAAATGTGAGCAGCCCGAAAAAATAAGAATAGCTATCAATTACGAAGTTTTCATTTCAATATAATACATGCTGACACAATTCTGCTCTATTCATAGGATGAAACTGAATAACTTTTCCTCAGAAGTTCCGAAAAATAGTGAAACTGGCAATTCAGAAATATGCCAATGAGAGGACTTATAACGTCACAAGAAGCAGCAATAGCGCTGTTGTTTGAATCTATCACTAACTTGGAGGGTTTTAGAGCGGCGTTTATTCAAATATTACATAATATCTTCTGGGAAAAACTTTGCATACATAATATTTCATCAGTTTTTTACTCGTTTGTGATCTCGCCTATTGCGAAGACGAGTTTTGGATATATCCGGAATAGGTAATTTTGCTCAGATTTTTTTTCAATATAGAGGGAATTAGAGCTTAATATTCTACCAATTCAAAATTCCACAGAAGTGAATAGGCCATTTTTGGTTCTTAATGTTTGCAATAAAAATTGTTAATCATATTTCCAGAACCCAATTTTAAGAGCTCTTCAATATACAGTCTGTTTCTTTTATCATGTCTTAACATTGCTATATTCTAAACCATAAGAGGGAGACGATTAAATGGGCAAAAAGGTAACTATTTTGGAGAGCATTACATTGGTCGAGAAGAGTTTAGAGTTATACAGGGAAAACGAAAAATGTAATTTTTGTTTTTTACGCTTAGAATATTTATTTCAAAAAAATATCAAAAATGCAACGAGAAAGTTTTATTGTATATGAAATTTGCTTTAATAGTGTACTAATAAATCTTCGGTACGATGTTTCGTGTCTTCACGGCCACCATCGTTATTTTTTTCAATATGGACCTGTCTTTTTATTACAAATATTGATAAACCGTTACAATTCAGTGATATATCACACTTATAATTTTAACGACGTTTTATCTAACATAACTAACATCATTAATGACAATAATTTCCTCTCGTAATTTTTTTGTAAATTCGTTTTGTTTTCGTCAAAACGAATATAACAATAGGCATACTTCGACATTGCATAACAATTTCGATAAAAAAGATATCAATATCAGTGAAATCAAAAAAATATCCAAGCAGAAAAATACTTTATTTGGAAAATAAAACGAATATGGAAAATAAATAAATGACATATTACATTAAATGCTTGAATTGACGACCTCTTTGTTGAATGCTCATGCCCATACAATTTTTAAGGCAATTTTCTAACATGGTCGGTGTAATGCTATTACATGCATTCCTTTTTTTTTTCTTTGAGGTGAAGAAAACTTTATCCTGTAGGTATCCCCAGACAAAAGAAGTAAGGTCCGAGGAACGAGCTGGCCAGGAAATCGGCCCATGATTTCCAATCCATTTTCTTGAGAATATTGCATCTAAATGTTCCCTTACTATTGCTGAGTCATGGGGAGGAGCACCGTTTTGTTGAAAATGTTTTATTTCACGACGGATGTTCAGTGGCAATTCATCTAAATAACCATCAACCTCATTTGATAAAAAATGTAAATACATTTCACCATTTAAATGCTCATTATAAAAGAAAGGACCCAGTATATTTGTTCCCAAAATTCCCAACAAAACATTTATTACGTACCTTTTCTGAAAATTGGTTTCTCTGTGTAAATGTTCATTTGTATCATTCTACCGATAATAGATGTTCCTGTTAAAACAAACCATTGTTGGTGAATCTCGATTCGTCACTCCATATTATTTTTCTACAAATACCTTCAACTTCCCGATTTTTACGTCTTAGCCACTTTGCAAATCGTACTCTCAGTCCGTAATCTCTTTCATTAAGGTGGTGATCTTTGCGTACCTTGCAGCATTTGTATTTTCAAAATTGTTCTTATAGATTTTACGGTAATCGTTCGTGGCTGATTTCTCTTAGAGAACAATCTTTATCAGAAATATTTTATAACAAATCCTGAAATTAAATAGAAGAATAGGTAGTTTTTATACTTTGTTAATCTCTATTATGTACTATTTGCTTACTCAAAATATATATTTAGTTCGTCATACTTCCAGTCTCAACACATTTTATAGTTTTCTTTTTGTCAAATGTTTCTCAAATTTATTTCTAATCATCTAAATATTTTAATGTTTGGAATACGACGATTCGGGTATAACTCAACATACATATTTCTTGCCAAAGATGATTTCTATATGATTTAGCATAAGTAAATAACATACTAGTCCTTTCGTCATTTGAATACATTTTTAATAAGTAACCAATTGCATAAACTTCTGACATCTTTCAACAGATATCAACAACTCACTATAATACCTGTCATAGAAACGAAGCAAAGCCTACGTGTTTTCAAATGGCAAAAGAACTGAGATGCTATTCAATTGTACCAAATATTTTCTCCACTTAGGATTTGCGAATTATGAAAACAAATTTCTATTAAACATTGATTTAGGAGAAATCAAATTTGAAATAATCAATTTGTTTTATTTTTTATCGAAATTGTTAGGTAATGTCGAAGTATGCCTATTGTTGTATTCGTTTTGACAACGAATTTACAAAAGAACTACAACAGGCCCGTAATTAAAAATAATTGTCACTGATGATGTTAGTTATTTCAGATAAAACGTCGTTCGAATGACAAGTGTGATATACACTGAATCTGGATTTTAAGGGTTTATCAATATTTGTTATAAAAAAGATAGGTCCGTATTTAAAAAAAAATATGGTGGACGTGAAGACACGAAACGTCGCATCGATGATTTATTAGTACACTATTATAACAAACTTCAGATAGAGTCAAACTTATATGCTTAATAAACCAAAAATATTTTTAGTTTTCCCTGTATAACTCGAGAAGGGCGAGAGTCCCTGTAGATTTTTTGCTACCAATGTAATCCTCTCCAAAATAGTTACCTTTTTCCCATTAAATCGTGATCGTATCTCTGATGGTTTAGAATATACAAATTTTTTTGAAAAAAAAAGAGAAGGAACTCTTATTTGTGAATGATTCAAGTGATGAATAAAAATGTATCCTTGCATCTCTTCTTGAAATTTTGTATTGTTCGTGATAACTACGAAATGCACAAAAACCACTGGAAGTTGCATATTTTTTGTACAAGTCAGTAGACTGAGCAACTAGTTAGCAATTTAGAAATGACATATATAGACTCTTGTATAGTTACTAGGACGTGCTTTCGTGATTCTCACTTTACTTTTGTAAATAAAATTATATGAGAGGGGCCACAAAATATTCAGAGCCTTGATCCCCAATATCTTCTGATCAGGCCTTGCTTACCTAAGAATTAGCTAACAGTATTGAGGTATTAGAGAATATTTTTCTGGCAACATAGTACTGTCCAGCAGAAACATTTGAAACAAAGCCTTGATATTAACGAGGTTCTCGTTACGGGAAGAGAAATGCCTTTGGGCTCGCGCACAGAAGAGATATGTATCCGGGTCAGCCATAGAGCGATTATAAACGTACCCGGAATGCCTAAATGAGCACTGCGATGTAATGGCGCCCACCCCGTCCCCAATGTGATTTGTTGGGCGGTTTCCTTTGATCTTACCGCCTTTTTGTCCCTCACAGGGGATGTGAGGGTGTATTGCACATCTTCTATTTTGCAAGTGACTGATAAATTTGGTTCAATTGCATGCGCTCCGGGTAGCTCAATTTTAATTCAACATTGACATTCATCAAAGAAGGGAGCGATGATTGAGAACAAATATACTAAAATGAAATTCGAATAATCTCCCGAGAGATTCATGATGAAAAAACACATAAAAAAGTAAAAACGTAGAAATATATACTTTTTTTTTTAACTTAGATAACTTTGAAACATTTGATGGAATTACTACTAATTCACACACAATACCAAAACTACATATATATATATATATATATATATAATAAACTTATCGCTGAAGCTTTGAAATGGACTCGACTTTTTTGAATTCATTAACAACTATATAGCAATGTTGAGAATATCAAAAAAAATATTTCACAAATATCAATAATCTTGGCATGCCAAGTTTTTGTAAGGTTGATTTCGTGATCATTCCATTGAAGAGTGTTGCTAATATTTAGTCCAAGCATATATATATATTGATGATTGATCGCTGATTGATCTAGATCTGAGATGGTTATATTGGTTGTAGTTAAATCGGATATTTTGGAGAAAACACAAGCTAGGGTCTTGGTTGCATTAAAGTCCACTAGGTTATAAGATCCCTTCAGAATTCCTTCCTGATCCTCGTCCCCAGTACCCACATGCCTGTTTTGTTCAGTTCGAATGTCCTTGGATGATAATAATAATGTTTATTCAATAAAAAAAAGTACAATGAGTGTATATAATTGGACGAAAATATTACGAATAAACATAGGGAAGCCACAGTTTTAAGTGTTATACTCCTTGTGCGTGACTATGTTTGACATAATATTTAACATGATACAATTCAGTTATACAATAGAGAATGTATGATCAATACGTCAAAAGGAACCAATGAGCTATTTTCAAATATAACCATTAATCAATATTGTATGTAAAAACACTATGCTAAATAATGTGTATAAATATAATATGGACCCCGTGGATAACAGAAGCAATACTAAATTCTATTAAAAATAGAGATAAAATGTACAAAGCCTCGAAGAGAAATCCTGATGATTGTAACTTAAAACGTAAATTCTTATCTTACAGAAATAAGCTGAATTTGTTACTTAAATCTGCCAAAAGTAATTATTATAAAAATAAAATATTGGAAAACTCAAATAATAATAAAAATGTCTGGGACATTGTAAAGGAAATAACAAATTCTAAAAAATGTACAGAAATCATAAAAGAAATTGAAATCAATGATGGCACAACTACGGATGAAAATTCAGAAATGGCCAATGCGTTTGTAAAATATTTCACCAATGTAGGAGCTGATCTTGCTAGTAAAATAAAAAATAAGAACTATCAACCAAAAAGGATTATAAATGAACAATCTTTATTCCTAACACCTACGGATGGAAAAGAAATCAGTGAACTCATTACCGAATTGAAATGCAACAAATCTCCTGGCTTTGACAAAATAACAGCAGAAATCCTAAAAGAAATAAAAAATCATGTCTGTAAACCTATTTCGCACATAATCAATAACATCTTCTCCTCTGGTGTTAGCCCGCCTCAGTTTAAAAAAGCAATAATCAAACCAATTCACAAAGCGGGTCCAAAGAAGTTGACTAAAAATTATAGACCTATATCAGTTATATCCAATATTGCAAAACTATTTGAAGAGCGTTGAAAAACAGGATCACATCCTTCACTAACAAATTCAAACTGATTAATAACCGTCAATATGGATTTCAGCAAAATAAATCGACCCAAGATGCTATAGCGTATTTGACATCAAAGATATCGAAAAGTTTGGACACTGGGAAAAAATCTGCTTGTGTATTTTTAGATCTTGCTAAAGCATTCGACACGGTCTGCCACTCACAACTACTAGATATTTTAGAGGACCTAGGATTTCGAGGGGTAGCTAGACAATTAATAGAAAGCTACTTAAGCGACAGGAAACAACAGGTATCACTCAATGGTAGTTTGAGTATAGAGTGCACTGTGGAGTATGGCGTACCACAAGGAACTGTGCTGGGTCCAGTGCTCTTTATACTCTACATAAATGATCTCTTTAACATTGAATCATCTGGAGAAGTCATCAGCTTCGCAGATGATACCGCCATAATTTTCGAAGCTGAAAATTGGGAAAATTTAAAACCATCATAGAGAATGATTTGAAACTTATCAAAATTGGTTCGACTATAAGGTACTGACAATCAATTTCGAAAAACATTTTATATGCCCTTTTCATGTTATGAAAACACAAATCTCCATTTAGAGACCTGAAAATAAATAATAATTTGAGAATAAAGCAGACCGAGACGATTAAATACCTAGGAATAACAATCGATAAACATTTAAGATGGAACATACATATTCTGAAACTTTGCAATACCCTGAGAAGTATCTTATATCGATTCAAATATATCGCCAAATTTTTTGAAGAACAACATCTCAGAATGATTTATCACGCATTGGTTGAATCCAGATTGACATATGGGATAATAGGATGGGGTAGTGCACTAAAAGAACATATTAAAAATATTGAAGTTCTTCAAAAAACATTTTTAAAAATTTTACTGAACAAACCTTCCCGATACTCATCTGATTTGATATACTCGATCTAAAATCCTTGACTTCGTAACACTATCCTGATCATCCTGTTTGAATTTAAAACTAAAACTAATCTTCGGAGAATAGAACATTTTACGAAACAAGATACAAATCCAAATACTTCAAAACACTTCTTGCTTCAAAGTCTATAGGACAAAGATGCTTTTCGTATTTAGTACCAAGGTTTTCAATTTTATTCCAGTTGAAATAAAAGAAATATCTTCGTATAGAGGATTCAAGAAAAACTAAAAACTATTTACTTAATTCACCCAGAATTACTGTTCATGAGCTCGTGGAGGCTGGTATAACGGCGTAATGAGATCTCATTCCATCTCAACTAATCAGTTTAATGTCTTCCTTCAATTGCCTTTTATATATCATTTTCTATGTATCAGATTGCATATTTTAATTCTGTAATTTTCATTTTTTATATTCATTGACCACTAGGATGGTCGTATACTAGGCAAGTGTTTTTTTTTTTTATCAATTCCTGTTGATGTAAAACTTCAATTGTCTTCACTATATCATTTTTCATATACTTTCCTGTACTTTTATGCAATAAGGCTGTGTATTTAAATTGTATGTATTTTATAATTTACAGTTTCGCATTGATAACTGCTCTTTTGCTTTAAACCGTACATGTGTTATTTATCAAATCCAATGATGTGAGAAAATCTCAAATTGAATTCAAACATACTTTCTCATCGTTTTACTCAATATTCATCGATACTAATTTTAAACATAGGCTACACTCACACCACAGACAGTCACTGACTTTGTGGTTTTCTGTTTATTTGTGAAAAAATTGTATTCGTCGTCATCTAAATGAAATTGTATTTGCACACTCTTCCTTTATAACAAATAAACTTATTATTATATTATTATTATATAATATGTTGAAGAATATTACCTCTTTAAATTAAAACAAAACCATTATAAATAAATGTAGGCGAGCAATATGAACTAAACATGGATATGTCACTAAAGTGTGCCTAAATGAACATTATCAATTATCAGTTGATATACCATTTGTGCTTGACTGCCCATGCCATTTGACTCACAAGTTAAAGTGAGTGTTTGAGAAAAATATGAGTATCTACTATCATTATATATGTTGATTATTGATAGAAGGATACATGGGGCCAGTACAATGTTAAAGTATATATTAACACATATAGAGGTTGGTAATAAATTATATAAATATGTACATATATATATATATATATATATATATATATATATATATATATATATATGATATTGGGGTAAGCAGCAATGAAAAAGTAAACTCTTCAAGGTTTATCCAATATTTCTGAAATGTTTTTTCCATCATCAGGGAAACTACAAGAGATGAAAAAAAACAATAGTAAGACATATTCAAGTGTGAAACAATATGCTACTTACAACTTTGTTGAGGTTGGTTTCAATGATGTTAAACATATTCATCTAACATAGTGATACAAAAGAAAAAACGTAGATCGAAGAATAACACGAAGTTCAAAGTTACTACAACCACATTAGCGTTGTTTAAAATTATATAAATATAAATGTGTACTCTATGTGGTGTGACAAGTGAAACTGACAGGTTAGAAATGAATCTCGCAATTATATTTAAGCCAACGACACGGGCTTGGAATTAGTTACTGTGGTGTTAGATTAGTACCAACTGATGTTGCCAGGTGACGGTAATGTTAAAAAGAACTATTAGTTTATATTACATTGTTGTCAATTTTGATTGATATCTAAAGACAATAAATAAGAGATCTTGCTCAAATGGTTATTTTATATATATATATATATATATATATATACATATTAATTTTATTAATTGTTAAATTTGATTGATATCTAAAGACAATCAATAAGAGTAGATCTCACTCAAATGGTTAATATCTGTTTTTTTATTTATACAATTGTTTTCTTGTGAAATGAAAGCCATTTCTAAGAATGATCTCTTAGATGTATGTGACTCTGTCACACACACTTTCGTAATTCATCTGGTGGTCAAATTTATTCCCATGTTCTGCCAAAGCACATCTTTCAGGATGTAATCGGCAGTCACTTTTATTCTGTTCGATAATGATCTTTGCGTTTGACCAATATATTGTTTATTACAACCATGACAAGGAATACTATAAATTACATTTGACATTTCATCTCTAACATTAGAATAAAATGTCAAATGTAATTTATAGTATTCCTGTCATGGTTGTAATGAACAATATATTGAAGGAATACTATAAATTACATTTGAATTGCGCATGGTAATTGCTAAAAAGAAAATTACCAAACTACAAGTGAATACTCAAAGATTATCACAAAAATGTGCAAAATGAAACGTTCCAATCATGATGACCTATTTGGTCAATTTATTTTCTACCTGTTGGAATCTGTGTTATAAAAAGACTTGAAAAAGCCTGGAGGCTTCCAGGAGAAACGTCGTCGCAAAAAATTAAAAAACACAGATTCTATACTGGGTTTTATTTATATTTATTTTACAGAACCAATCCCCAAGAAAATGCCCCTATGATACATTTACATGGTTCAAAAAAAAAGAAAAAATTCACAAAAATATATATATATATATATTTATATATATATATATATATATATATATATATTATATATATATATATATATATATATATATATATATATATATATATATATAAATAAATATAATCATATATCATCTTCGGCTGTCCCTCCTCAGTTTGGAGTGTTATCAGTGCTACCACCACGTTTCTGGAATAAAAATCTGGAAGTAGCAGACCATTAATGTATTTTCTTAATTGGACCAGTTTATATTCAGTTTCACCCATTTCCGAGTGCCCCATCTCCGCGCCCATGAGTTGATATTTTGCCACTAATTTGAGGATGAACTTTCTACTTCTCCCGAACTGGGGATGGTTTTGGTCTCCTCTTTGATTCTTCTCATAGGCCGTCGTTTCTCCTTATGGATGTGCAAGAGATCCCCTTCAGAGCGATATTTCCGCTCTTATCTCTTCATCTCGTTCCTTAGGGAACTGAGAAGTTTTCTCTCGTCATCAGAGGTGATTGTTTTCTCTGGAGTAGGACTAACCTGTAGATGTACAGGTTAGTCCAATGGAGGCATGGAATGGTTTCAGTCGACACCAAAGTTGGTTATACTTCCGCTCGACTGGGCGGGTGAAATATCTCTGCCGTCCTCATTTGGTGTTGTGCTAGAGCGTCAACGACCATGCTTAGTATTTTAATATCTCTTGGGCGTTTCCACTAGCGAAAATCGGACCCCCGAGGTTATCCCGCGTATGGCGTGGTTTGGCAATTATACTTCCAGAAGTCAGCCGTTCAGTTCTCGGCAGGTTCGGATTACACCTCAGCTCATGGTATGTTTATCGACTTCCTACTTAGATCCGCCGTGTTTCGCTTAAACATGGAAACCTCGTGTAGGCTGCGCACGGGACGGTTTTGGCTGAGTGAAGCGTTACCGTCCACTTTTGCCCTGGTATAGTGCAGTTTCCTGGTCATCAGTCATCTAGTGTCCTAGTTGCAGTAATTCCGTAGGATCGCAGCGCCTTGATCCCTCAGTAATACTGTAATAACATTAAAGATATTGAAAATATTGTCTGAACCTTGTTTTTTTGTGGATGAATACTCATTTTCGACACTTATCCATTTAATTTTGTTTTCAGATTGTGGAAGGTTATTATTATAATCCCAAAAAAAGTGTCAAGAATATTGAAAATATTACTATCTCTTCCATGAGGAATTAAATTTGAGTTCTCAATTATTCAAGGATTCAAATTCAGATTCGGTTGTTACTCATTAAAGTTATTCAACATTCATTTCAACCCGTTGATTATGTATTGGTCAGCACCTTACTGAGCTTAAGTTTCATCAAAAACTCCAGGTGTTTAGATACCCAAACTTCAACAGAAATGAACGCAGTCACACAAACAAACAAATTATATCAAACACCTTTTCTGTAATCCGGGCCGAATGTTTCCTGAATCGGCCAAACAATTCGGGCAATGTGTAATATCAGGGATATTTGAATTCCAGGAAGTCGTAACTATTCAGGCGGAGCGATCGGCAGGAATTTCATCAATTCCAGCGACCGGAAAGCATTTGCTCTTTCGATAACCCCTCTCCTTTCATCCAAAGCCCAATGGTCAGATGGAGCTTCTGGAGTTTTCGCTGTAATCATCCACATTATTGAAACATACTCAAAGATTTACTCATAAATTAATAAATTACGTATAGTTCTTGTTTTATTATATTTTTGTTGTTGAAGAAAACATAAAATCAAAGAGTACAAAGACTTTTTTAAACCCAATTTCTCCACATTTACCGTTAAGAACGAAGCATATTTGAATCAATATGATATGACGTGAACAATTCCTATTAAAAACATATTTCAGTTTGAATCTAAATAGACATTTGGAAAATAAAATAAGTAATTGAAAAAAATAAAGGTTGGATTTGTCTGATGAGTAATTTCATGGAAAACATTTCGTCTCTCCGGCTAAAATAGTTGCATTCTTGGAGATATTTCTGGTTTCACTGGAAGTGATATGGCTTGTGTTATCTTCAACTTAACACTCCAAAAAGTGACAGCTTCTCGAATACACTTCATTCTTATATAAACTAACATTTTCAACAATATTGAAAGTTGAACGAATCACCAACTACGTTTTATTCATCAGATATTACATAAAATAAAGGTCAAATTTGTCAATAAAAAAAAAAATCTTAACTTGTTCAAACACAAACCTATCTTTATTGAGCTGGAGATTTGCAACGTGTATACACTCTCGTTTTGAGGAGAAATGTATTTAGAGCGTATAATTCCATTTTTAAAAGCTAAGGTAAGCTGAGCGCTTTCGGCTGTATGCCATTATCTTGGTCCAATTATATTTTAGAAATTATCCCCATTTTTAATTAGATTAAAATACTTATTATTGTCGAGATATCATTCGAGTTTTTGTGTAGTGACATATTTTAATTATTGTTAGTTTATATAACAGGTAGGCAAAATGAGGCTTCAGCGGACGAATCGTAATATGAAGATGCCAGCCATTTGCCTACGTTATGTCTGTATACAACGTTCTTTTGTATTTGCTTTCCAAATAAAAAGAATGGGAACACCGAAAATATTTTCCTGCCATTATCACATGACATATTGTTCATCACATAAAAAATATTATTTTATGAATTTTTAACAAAATTTCCTCATCGACGAAGCATTTGTCAAATACTACAAACGCTCATTTGTTGTTCCTGAAATAAGTACTCAAAAATAGAGAAATCGTGTGCTGCTGCTACAAAATTTCAGTTAATCTGTAGTTGTTTGCGTATCCTGAAACATGTTTGGGGATTTAATTATTCTGAATAAACAAATTTGAATCCGCTAAAGTAGATAGATAGATATATAGATTTATTTGAAGCTTTCAATTTTAAATAGTTGAAAAACTCAAGTCGGACATAATATACAATATAAAAAATATAAAAAATAAAAATGTCACTTATAACTAGAAATACTTCATAATAAAAGTAATTACAACATGTATTGAAAAAAAAATTATAAATATCTAAAATATCACAGTCATAGGTGTAAGATTGATTGAAAATTTTATTCAGCTGTAGTAAAATTATGTCCCCATGAATTCTTGTAATGAATAAGGCTCGATGTCACATAACAGATCAAAAACATGTTTTTTAAAAATTTGTCTTGAGCGAGCTTCTTCAACGATTAACGGTAAATTGTTATAGAATTTAATGGTTGCATAATGTGGCCCTTTCTCTGTATTTGTCAGTCTATGCTTGGGAACAATAAAATTGGATTTCTGCCTGGTAGAATACTCATGTCTGAATCTGTCTTCTTCAAAATTTGCTTTATTATCGTACACAAAAAGTGCACAAACATATATGTAAATAGCATAAACGGTAAGCATTATGATACATCTGAAAGAATTACGACAAGAATCTGTATATTTCATATTCAACATAGACTTCAATATCCGTTTTTGCGTAATAATAATTCGTTCTAGTTGTGTACTCCCTCTCCATACTAATATTCCATATTTTAGAAAGGGATAAACAATCCCATAATATGCCGTTTTCAGTGCATCTATTTTCAAGGGACTTTTCAAAACTCTAATTGCATAACATTTACTTGCCAGTTTTTAGCGAGATTTTCAATATGTATTTCATAGTTTAATTTGTCATCTATATAGATTCCTAACAGTTTTGTACTGGTTGAAAAAGATATACTATCGTTTCCGAGCTGAATATTATCCGGGAAGGTGATATTATTGTGGACAGCTTTAAAAATTATGCAGTCTGTTTTAGCGGTATTTAATAATAACAGTTTGTACTAAAATATGTTGAAACTTTAGAAAAGTTGTTTAAAATTGAGTTCTTCAGAGTAAGGTGTCTGTTAATGGGTAGAATGATATTGGAATCGTCTGCATAACTCACGACTGTAGTACTTGATTGTTTGAAAATATATGGGAAATCATTTATACACATATATATATATAATAAAAGTAAAGAACCAAGCACACTTTCCTGTGGTACGCCTTTTTCGATTTCAGTAAAGCTCGAGAAGAACTCAGTATTTTGTTTCCTAATACATACTTTATGTTTCCTGTTAGTTAGGTAAGATTTTAAGAGATCCAAGGCATTTCCTCTGATTACATAATTGAAAAGCTTTCGAAGTAAAATGGAGTGGTCAACTCAGTCAAACGCCTTACTAAGGTCGAGGAAAATACCACATGCACACGAGTCTTGTTCAATTAAGTGTTGAATTTCATCTATAAACTTGAACAAAGCCGTTTCTGTACTTTTTCCTTTAAGAAAGCCATGCTATGCTGGAAATCATTGAGCAAACGGTGTGCGTTAAAGAAACTAATAATTCTCATTGATATGATCACTTCAAATAGCGTTGAAAAAGCTGATAACAAGCTAATTGGTCTGTAGTTAGTCATGTCATTATGTTCGCCTTTTTTGTATAGGGGTATTACTACAGCCAACTTTATTTGATCTGGATAGGTACCAGATATTAGGCAAGCATTGAAAATATGGCATAGAACTGGTAATAAGGACGGGATACACATTTTTAAAATTTGTTGGTATATTATCGATACGACTGCTCATTTCATTTTTCAGTTTACAGCTTGCTAGAATTATTTCCTCTTCAAGTACTAGTCCGCTAAAATATAATTTCGCAGTGTCTTTTCAGTTTCCAAAGTAATCATTTTGGGAAGAATATATAAAAAAGTTTTTTCTTTGGGTATTCATCTATTGCTTCAATATATCTCTTATGTTTGATTATAATAAAAACGGATAAATTACTCCGCTGACCTCACGGCAAGCTTCCAGAAGGTACCGAAAGTACGCCTTAAATTGTCGAATGGATCTAGATGATCCGAAAAGCGACTGCCCGTACTGTCCAGAGGATTCTAACACATGACTAATGACCATATATAAATTGCCACGTACCCCAGATTCGTAACAATGAAAATTTAACATTCCAAGTTAAATTTGGAGATAGATCCACATTTTTTGCCTTTAATTTTTCCTTATTCCAAAAACTTACCATGTATGGACATTTTATCCAATCCCAAATCTGGAGTTCTGGAAAAGCTACCAAGTACCCAAGAACTCCGATTTTTATTTGTGTGTACATCTTAAAGAAAAACTTTTCGAATAAAAGTTGTTGAGCTCATGAAGCTATAATAAAAGATCTATATATAAAAACTTTCAAAATTTTTGGGATCTGGGGACCATGATATATATATATATATATATATATATATATATATATATATATATATATATATATATATATATATATATATATATATATATATATATATTTTTTTTGAAAGTATTGTAGTGACGTCCTCAATAGCTACACAATAAAAGTGTCGTATATGCACGACAAAATATAATCTCAAAATGAGTAAAATTATTTCTTGGTTTTGGATCACATTAAAAGATTTAATTAACTGAAACTAATTTGCATGAATCAAATAACTTAGTCGACCAACTCTATTCATAACTCGTTTTGGCAGAAATGTTGTTTCAACCATGTAATTATTTTGTTGAATCGAATAATCAGTAATCAAATCTACAAAATTTGCTGATTGCTTCACCAAAATTATTCATTCGAACAAGAATTTATGTCGAATTGATAAATTCAATAAAATCAATTCAATTCAACAACATAATCTGATCTCTTCACTAAAAATATTTATTGAAATGAGTAATCATTGACAAATATGGCAACCCAGCATGAGAGCCTTTACCAAACATTTAAGTCCGGACGTCTCAACGATGATAAGTTGGCTTTGCTATTTGGTAACAGTATCATCTAAGTCAGGGTCAGTTATGCGAAAGCTTCGCCATCTAACGCATATCATTTCTGACAATATGATATTATTTGATATATTTCCGTTGTTCAATTCAAATAAATATTATATTTGTGTTGAAACAAATGTTCATTCAATATGAGTTGGAGATTGTTTTAATAGATGAACATATATTCAAATCAAAAAAATGTTAGCATTGCATTGAGAAATCCATTTTGCCACCGCAATCCATCAGAAATTCCATCAATCGAAAACACCCGTGTTTGGGGATTAATTTTATTCAGTCAGGCCAAGCCAATAAGAGTAACCAAATAAATTTGGTTGAATTAACAAATCCTTTTTTTCCGTGTAGTTTTTCTATTGAAATATCACCAAAAATAATTCTATTTATTCAATTCAATTGAATATGATTGGAGAATGGTTAGAAAATGGCGTGACATTACATACCCATCATATTTGGCACTGGGTAATTATCCTAATTACTGATCATTTGAAGATCTGTGCGCCCTACTCAGCCAGTCTAGTATGACACTAGTGAGATCAAGTTTGGCAACAGTGCCAGCCAAAAGGCAGTTATTTCACATTTTTTACCGTGAAATTCAGATGGCAACTTATTTCGTACTGTTTTTTGATCCGACACCGAATGATAAATTGTATAGATTTTCCTGATTATATTTTCATTTTCAGACTGTGGAAGGTTACCCAAAAAACATGTCAAGAAACGTTGTTCCTCCACAAAAAAACCACATTCATTCAATACTGATAAATTCTCATTCGGCAGCTAAATAAGAAAACGATGTAAGGCCAATCACAGTACGTCTTCAAATTTGAATAAATACTTCATTTTTATCTGCCCATTAGGATGAACTCCTTTCACTCTACGGACATAAGTACCTATTGCCTGACCTGTTTTTACACGCTTCATATTTCTCTAATGAACTATAAATTAAAAAAACTGAAACTAATTAATGACCCAATTTATTTTCATCGACTCATCATTTAAATTTATTTGACGAAAAAAATATGAAGAAATTTTCAGGATTGAGGGTTTTGTACTGAATGTTTATAACTCAAATTTCCATAAATGCTCATGGTTTTCGATGTGACGGGAACATCACGTGTGTACGTGGAATATATGACAAGATTGTTTCGCTTATCTCGGTTTTTCTCAATGTTATCGTTTTATAAAGACGAAGGTAGTGAATTTCATAAAACAGACTTTATCATGTAAGAGTGAGTTGGAACGAAAACAGATTAGGATTTCATATAATATATTTACACCTATCACTAAGGCCGGCCGCAGACTGGATGCAACATTTTGTATCGCAACGTTGTAAAACGTTTTGACGTGTTTCAGGCGACGCGTTCACCAATGGCGACGCACGCTGGCTGAAACAATGTCATGCCCCCATAAGTACAGAAAAACTTTCAAGCATAAGAAACCACAAGATATTAATAAATATTAACTCCATATAATTCACTAGGAATGAACATAAAGTTTGAAATCAAATACGTGACCAAACTGATACACAAGGCCCGTTGAAAATATTTTGTCATCTGCCAGACAAAGAATGCATATTAAAAAGAATCCCCCTTTTACAAATGAGTCATAAACAACTCATCACTTCCGATGTTAGTCATATCTAAGGAATTTCAAGAGTAAACAAATACGCTATAAGTCATAGGTTTTGACAGCTCATTAATTGCAACCCGACCACGAAATAAATAAATCATTCGTGTTTATACATTTTTTGGATACAATAACAAGCCATCAATTACCAAGCCGGTGATTTATTATGACAGCTAGGAAATAACTAATGTTAGAAATTTGACCCGCGAACGATCCGTGAAAGGGTAGGGGATATAAAAGGCGCGGCCACGCGGACAAGAGGATGATTTAGTACAAAGTCGTTGCTCAAGTAACATGTCCTCTCAAAAGAGGTTAGTTTTCATCCGATTACCATGTAGTGAAATAAAGATGAGAAGTGTACGCATATAAACATCTTGCAGTGAACTTGCGAAACTATTAAGAAATAAAATTCCAATCAAGTTAAACCGGAATTGCACTAGTAATGAATCAACAAAGTGAATACACAAGTAAACAGTATTTACCAAAATTAAACATTATTTTATCAATGCTTCAAGATCGAGATACGTCAACGAAAACCTCTAATCGATAGTTCATGACCTCATAGAAAAATAGTATCCATACAACTATATTAATCAAAGGAACTAATATCGTGTAAAACAAATAATCGAGTGAATAAGTGTTGGAACCTGGTGGTATGGAGTAAGTCTCTTACTCTATTTTGGCAACATTTATTATATATCCGATTTTTTATGGATCCGTAACCCAACAACAAAGGTTCGATAACATTCGAACAGGTTGAAAACAGCCACGGTTTTCGTTCTGGCAACATCGTGCGGTCCTATCGTATCCATGCGTGAATTGCAGCCGTTCTGGTTTCAGTTTGCTCATCTCTTTATCGTCTTATTCTCAAATTAGGAAGGCAGTAGGTATTATTGGGGGAAACAAATAATCGTTCAATAGAAAAATTGTAATCAGATGTGGTGGCATATGATATAGAATATATATTTTTTTATCATTTATTTAACGTTTGCCTGATTCTGCGATTAGGCTTAAAACCGACGCCGGTGAGTACATTTCCCAACCGGAAGTTTTTGCCGAATCATCTGGTGTTTCCAACCAGAGGTAGGGTTCTTTAACGAGCTCAACATCTATGAACTCGGGGCCGCCTTCTTGACATCCCCTCCAAAGGACGGCATATCTCCTTGATATATTGCCTGCAGCTGCGAATATGCTACTATGCTGCAGTTGTATGGAGCTTAGTAACGCGAGTTCCTTTGCAGGCAGGCATTCAAGTACTAATCGCGCCCAGCAGTGCTTGACTTCAGATATCGATAATACTCTCGTCAACTTGACCAGCCGTCCGGATCCCCGATATAGAATATACAAGATTGAAATTATGTGTGGGAAGAGAATTACAACTTTCTTTTCAAGTTTCTGAAGGTGAAATACTTTATTCTATCGCGGATGAAATCAAACAATTTTTACCCTCTCAGGTGTCAATTTTACCTACTCATATGTCAATTTTACCCACTCTTTTTCATACTTAGGCGTGGTTCCTGTGGTAATAAACTGTTCACCGCACCTCCAGCATCAAGTTCAACATCTTCTGGCAAAGCATCTTCATCACTATTTTCATTTTCTTTATTAAAATCGCACATTTTTTAGGATAATTTCAACCAAAAGTCATTAATAAGTCGCGTTGCTATAAACAAAATCCATAACAACCGTAAACAGTACAGCAATCAAGCCAATTTGACTCCCAATAATAATTCAAACTGCTTGTTTTTTTATCAATAGTTGTTAAATATTTTCGCTCAAGAATAAAATAGAATATTACACACAACGGTAAAAAGGCGTTACCTGCTCGTGGAATTAATCAACATTTTCCACTCACAGGTAAAGCATCTTTCTACCGTCTTATATAATAAATAACTATTGTAGTGCCTTAGGAAAAAAGTGGAGAATTTTCGAAAAAAAAATCATATTTTCCAAACAGAGCAACTTCTCATATTCTGAGTGGATAGAGATTGTTTATACAAATTCCCTTCTTCAGAATCTGGAGAAAGAATCATTTGTATAGGAAAAGAGAGGGGACGAAAAAAAAATTTGCATGTTTCAACTAGGTATAGTGATGTCTACTACTCTGAGTTGGTAGATAATGTTTATATAACATTTCTCTTTTAGTTTGCAAAGACAAAATCGTTTGTAGGACCATAGGAAAATAGAACGTTTATTCAATCTTCCTTCTTCAGTTTCTGGAGGTAGAATCGGTTGACGGGCCGTAGAAAAGTTCAAGATAAACCTATAATTAAACATTTCTGGTAAAAGGTGACTAGGTATCATCGCTATGCGAATATAATATTCGTTTTAAGAAAATTATCACCTCTTCAACAAGCCATTTTATCCTCAGAAACTCTAAATGGACGATTGTATAAAGATTATGTACACAGTCAGAACATGATTTATCTCTAAGTATGCATTTTTATTTTCTCCTACAACCCTACAAATGATTCTGCCTTCAACAACTGAAGAAGTCAGGTTAAACATCGCTCTGTTTGAAGATTTTTTTCGAAAATTACCAACTTTTTTCTACGGCCAACAAACGATTCTGTCTCCGGTAACTTAAAGAGTATTGTAATATAAACATGCTCTACCTACTCAGTATGAGACATCGCATTGTTTGGAAAATCTAAATTTTTATTTTTAGAAAATCCTCCACTTTTTGTCCTACGGCCAAACAAACGATTCTGCCTTCACAAAATGGAAAATAAAGCATGTGTTAGCGTTTCCTACATCGCTCTGTTTGACACTGAAGAAGGAAGATTGGGTAAACATTTTCTACCCACTCAGAATATAAGATCGTTCTGTTTCAAGAATTGTTTTTTTTCTAATAATCCCGACTTTTCCTACGATCCTACAAACAATTTCGTCTTCGGGAACTAGAAGAGTAAGGTTATATAAAAATTATCTACTCACTCAGAGTACGAGACATCGTTTTGTTTGGAAAATATGAGTTTTTTTTATTTTATTTTTATTTTTTCCTACGACCCTAAGGATTCTAGGTTGGTAGGTACCTTCAGAAAATAAAAAGGAAGAATGCAATTTCCCATCCACAATGTCCACTTCATTGATTTGTTGAAAATATAAACAGGATGTTCATAAAATCAGATGTGGAATCATCTGCGACTGAAAGATAAACTTTAGTCACTATCTTCCATCGTCAAGATAACCTCTTGTGGGGTATTCATGTTGAAAAGGGAAACATTCTCAATTGAATATTGATAGAAAGATTTTTCTGTGAATCGAAAAATCCACGATTAAAATGAAGCTATTTTTTGTGAATATCAAACAGAAAACAACTACTTCCCCGGCTAAAGCCACGCTGGACATTGAACTACATCTGATAGATATTCTGAAAAGGCCCTAACTCAAAAGAAAAAATCTGAAATTGAAAATTTGCATTTTCATTCAGATAGTTATTTGATTTTCTATTCCAGTCTTAATTGGAACTCATAAAGATGAATGAGCAAAGAAGAATGTTTTCCAAAAGAGAGTACTCACCAGAAATCATTCGTAACATTGACGCAGGAGAGACATCGCATTCACTAGGTCTTCAATACATTTTTGTCGACGAAAATCTATTTCACGCTTCCACGATCATCAGGAAGACCGGAAGAAATGGGAAACACATTTTCAAGAAGCAATCTCACTCTGCAAAGATGGAGAAAGTTAGAATCATTTCTTTTGGAGAGACACTTTGAAATTAGTGTTTTCTGACATTAAAACCTGTCATGGGGTATGATAGATTGATTTGTTGAATAGAAAATCAAATAACTATCTGAATGAAAATGCAAATTTTCAATTTCAGATTTTTTCTTTTGAGTTAGGGCCTTTTCAGAATATCTATCAGATGTAGTTCAATGTCCAGCGTGGCTTTAGCCGGGGAAGTAGTTGTTTTCTGTTTGATATTCACAAAAAATAACTTTTTAATCGTGGATTTTTCGATTCACAGAAAAATCTTTCTATCAATATTCAATTGAGAATGTTTCCCTTTTCGTCCACTTCATATATTCTAATATGATCAGATTTCAATTTTTTATATTGCCCGATAATACCTAATACCCCCTCAGTTTGAGAATAAGAACCAGGTCAGCTGCAATTCCCGCGTTGATACAATAGCGGTGTTGCCAGGTCCAAAACCGTGGGTGCTTTCACACCCGTTCGTACAAATATATGTTCAAAAATATTCTGACAAAAACTTTCTAGGTAGATCTTTGGTATTTTCATGATAGGATCCGTACTTCATACGACAACGTGAAGATTGATTTAAGGTATTTCTGTAGTTTTGGTCAAATCTTAGGAATCGCCTGAAATTAGTATGGTGTAAACATAACCTCCATGAACCTACTCACAAGTTTTAAATTGATCCACCGCCCAGTTTGTCAGATATTTGCAATTAAAAATGGGCCTTTTTGTACGCGATACTTATACCTAACACGTGAATGGATAGGACTTTGTTCACATTTTTTATTATAGACGCTGAACGGATCTCAAGATTTTTTTCTTAAACCACTCGTGTATGCAGCGGGATTAATTAAAAAAATAATGGCAATTCTTTACAGTTTAGTTTTGAAGATATCAACTGACGAAAAATATTAATTTTATTCGTCACAGAAGAAAGCACGACCAACTGTGACGAATTGGCAACAGTGTATGGTGCAGCGAACCGATGGGAGCGTGGTAATATCCAATCGGTTTGGAAGTTTGGAGATACACGCTGAATGTGCGGTGTTGCCCCGGTAACATCACCGCTCTCTATACGTGTAGGGCAAATATCCAATGCATGAGGTGTGATTCAGAGTGTACGAACTCTGTCAAAAGTTCGAGTACGGCAGCATCATAT
The DNA here is from genome assembly GCA_018342105.1 of Gonioctena quinquepunctata. Lineage (NCBI taxonomy): Eukaryota > Metazoa > Arthropoda > Insecta > Coleoptera > Chrysomelidae > Gonioctena > Gonioctena quinquepunctata. Next base: position 312,612 of record JAFIRS010000724.1, on the reverse strand, counting down.
AAGCATTGGATTTTACTATACGCCGCGGCCGAAACTTTTGGATGATACGTGTACATACAGATATACCTTAAAACATTTGTTCTCGAGGGTTCGAAGTTGAAAATGCTAATACCCCAAATAACAAATATAACAACCAGTCACATTCAAACTAATGTTACACCTGAACAATGCCTGAAGATAAAACGAAGCTGCATTAAAAACAACCTACTCAATTGAGACATACTAACACAGACAAATCCAGAAAACACCGAAGAACTCAAATCTATAGTTACCGTCAGCAGAAGTTACATATGTTTAGGTCCAGACCATTAGACTTGCAAAAAAGGGAACTTTTGTGTTCTGTGTTCCATTAGAAACCAATAAATCACACTGGTAATGAAGTATCCACTACCACGAAAAACACTGGATAAAAATGTAACCTGACTGCAAAAATCCCTGTTACTCGTTTAGACGAAAATGTAGAACTTTTTGATTGCACGATTTCATTAGCTTGATTGCGTCAGAAATTATATTTAATAATGAACGCATTTGATAATTTCATTTATGTCAGAAATGCTATTTGATAATGAATACTTGGTAAATGATTCTTTCAATGATTTTTCGCCGCGTCGAAGTACACCTCCTGGGGGTTGGATTTGTTGAAAAAATACATTTAAGAAAGTCTAAATACATGGGGAAATGATATTTGAAATATTGCAGTGCACGGGCGGTGGCCATGAAATCGTTGAAAAAAACAATTTTCGCTTCTAACAGCAAAGTAGAGTTTTTTTGATTTATCGATTTCTGAAGAATGGAATATATGGCACATGAGATTTGAGATGCTCGGAGGAGGTGTAAATTTATTCAAATGGCATTGTAGGATTTTTGGATAGCAGAATCGTTTCAGAGAATCGAAATATATGGCAAATTATATTTGAAGTGATATTTCACCACTAGGAGGTGGGGTTTAAATTGTTGAAAAAAAAACAAATTTCCATTCAAACAGCAGTGGGTAGTATTTTCAATTGCATAGTAGAATATAAACGAATTCATTGTCTTCCCTTGGTTAAAATATTGAGAATTGGAGGGGGATATTGAAAAAATAATAGTTTACTGTTCAAACGTAACTAGATTTTTTCCTCGATTTTTTCCAATTACAGAATGAATTTTGAAGGATTCACATTCATATTTTCCGAACAGAGCGTGGTTTGCTTTCTGGGACTCTGTCACATACTTTTTTCAGTTTCTGCAGACAAAACTTTTGCAGGATATTTCACCCTTTTTAAATCTATTTCTCCCTTTTGAAATCTATTTCTCAATAAAAATATCTATATTTCATTGAAACGATTTTTTTTTCAACAAATTATTTTAAATATTACGTGAATCATTCAATTGAGTTTTATCGCGCAATCGAAAGATCTCTGCATTGGAGACCTGCAGAACATCACTTTCCAAAGACTCGTTCATCCAACGAACAGCGAGGCTTTGGAACTCATTGCCTAGGGAGGTGTTCCCCGAGGCATACAACCTCCAGAAATTTAAGAAGAACACCAACTCCTACCTTCTTTTCCTTGGTTCCCACGATGTTCTCTGAACATTACAGGATATCCCTTTTCGTGGGAACCAGAACATAAAAAAAAAAAAAAATGTCATTTGACAAGGAACAGTCGAGTTACTTTTTTTTTCAGTGTGATTGTGGATAACTTAACACCGGTATCAAATCACAGGATCTAAACTGTCAGAACACGGATAGGATGAAACAAAACCAAAATAATACCTAAAGAAAAAATGATAAAACTCAACAAAAGTTCCTGCCTCGAGAATTTCATATCAACGACATCTGAAATGGGGGCCGTAAGTCAGTGAGTACGCATATTGGAAGCAAAAATGATAAATGGTAGAATTATTTATGAATAGAAAAAAAATATCATACGAGCCAGATGGATTATTTTATATATTTGACAAATCTCTATAGAGTAATAAAAATTTGAAAATGGGATCGAATATAGTACCAGAAATGTCAACACATTACAAAAAAATATCTCTCATTTTCCATCAGCTTATTTTTCGACAGGCGATTTTAGAATACAATTAATACACTTACATAATTCATTATATCATTCACTGCCTTACTTGGCTCATTTAACATTTCGACAGGCAATTTTAGAATACAATTAATACACTTACAGAATTCATTATATCATTCACTGCCTTACTTGGCTCATTTAACAGGCTGAAAAAGGTATATATTGAATACCAATATGAAGTCACTGTATGTAGTGAGCTCAAAATCCCTTATCTAATCAATTTTGCCTTTCCTGTTTCCTTATAGGAATTGAATATATGAATTCAATGCCTTGATATATAATGACAGGACATAGTGTGGTTTCATCGCAAAACAATCCCGGATCTACTGGTGGTTTTATCACTATAAAACTGATCTGATTGGTTCTCTGATTGAAATTTCGGCCAATTGATTGGTTCATAAATAATGAGGGAAATAGTCGTAATAAAAATGCACTAAAATATATTTTATCGAAAAATTTCTTGGGGTCCGTAAAAATTTTTTGTTCTTGGCAACATCGCATCCTTATAAGTACGTTTGAGTTATGCATTTTAGATAGATAGGTGAAATAAATATTTGTCTTACAATTTTGAATTCGATTTTTTTTAAAATGATGATTAACTCTTAAATTTCATTTTTTCAGCAATCCTAACTGTAATTCAATTGAACAATTTTTCTTTCAACCGAAAACTCACCCTAAATTTGTCGAATACCAGAACATAATTGCCGTGCAGTTTTTTATTTTTCCAATTTCAGAAAGGTTGGCAGTTGTTAAAAATGCTTTATTTTTAAGATTTTTTAATTTTTACATTGTTACATTTTTATACATTATAACCATTTTAACTTTGTGAATATCTATATTTTATGGATTGCTCTTCTTGCCAGACGAGCAAGTACTGAAAATTACCTTATCGGTCGAAAGCGCTCTGCGAACAATAAAAAATATTAAATTGCACGAAATACAAACATAAGACTATTGGTTCTGCCTCGTGCACAGAGCCCTACTACTCCCAATTATGTTTTGGTCATTCGACAATTGTTAGATAAGTTTTTGGTTGTAAGAAAAAAATGTTCAACTGACATACAGTGATCATTGCTGAAATATAAAAAAGCTTATATGTTCCATGAAATATATTTTAGTGTATGTTTATTATGTTATAGTGCGAACATTATTCGACAAATTTTGATAAACATATATTTTATGTTCGCCTCACATTTGTCAATTTGCTGTAGTAGCAGTGCTAACTACATATCAAGTTAGCACAGCACCCCTTGGAAAAAATGAGCGCCGTTCTTTTGCCTAAGGAAATTTTTACAGACATATCATCATCATAGCAAAATCGCATGTATTTCTGTAAATAATATTTCAATGCATTTTTATTATGTCAAATAGATTTTGACAATTATACGACACATTTTAATAACAGTGTTTTCGAAATTCTACTTTCATTCGTAAATTTACTGTAGTGGTAGCGCTAACTTGATATCATAAACTAAAAGCGTGTTTTTTTGTATTCATGACAAATTTACTACAATTATTCGACAAATATACTAACTTTATAGGGGAGAATATACAAGTTAGTGACTTTTTTCTATGAAAATAAAATAATATTGTGAACGCAATAACTCATTAGGGCAGACTGGTAATCTGCCGTTCTATACACTTTATATTTCTAGATTCCTTTTTCAGATGTGGAAAACCGTACAAGAAATACAGTTTCTCCAGAAAGAAAAATACTTAATATCAGATAATACTTAAAAGACATTGGGTTATTCGATGTCATTGTAATTTTGAGAATTTTTGTTGATAATTTTGGAAAATAGATGTATTTATGACGGATATATTTAATACCAAATTTGAACCATTGGAAAGAAATCTTAGTGTCCTTCTGATTTTGTCGTAAACAACTTTGATTTGGTACACATTCCTTGCTTGGACAACCTGCGTAATTAATAATATTTGCCAGATGTTCTCCCATGAAGAAATATGCCTGCACTCGAACGAAATTTAACCGTTTATTTTTTGTTTATTATGTTCATGACAATTCACACAGTTATTTCACTAACTATAGAGTGCGATGTATTCAACATTATTCAGAATGATAAGTGACGAGTCACATTCACTAATTTTCACGGAATGGAACTGAAAAATGGGGAGTAGAACAAAGCCAACTCCAATTAGGCTGCATTGTCAAGTGGGTTGTGTGCTCAGTTATATATTAAGAGAACAAGTATTCAAGTTAAGAGCTGAATTCACTTCGCTTGGCCCTTAACGACTTAACTGAATTCATTACCTCAGCCCTGATAACCTTACGAGCCACTCGTGTTTGCGAGGTTCGCCATTTCAACCATTTTTCACTTGCGTAACATTGAGTAATAAATCGGGAGATTTTATGTGTACTAATCGATTACTTAGATCCGATGACGAAACATCAACTTCAAATTCAATTTACCGTAGAAAATGTACTTCTGAACATAGAAGGGTAAATTATTTGAAATTTGTTGAGCTTAGTGCGTGATTATTATCAATTGGTAAACCAAAGTTATTTTCAAAGCTTTGTTGCATGAAACCATCGTAATGAAATTCTATAGGGACTTCGCTCACAACAATGAAATCTGATGTTTTCTCAAAGCCACGTTATATCAATAGTTTCTAAATTGACGAAATATCACTGATTTCAATCGAGAAAATCCGAATGAAGTTTACAATACTATTTTTGTAAAACTATTCAATGCATTTTTTTTACCAAACTCCACAATTTAACTTCGGTGCCATTTTTCCTCTTGCTTTGAATATGAAACAACTTTGTTGTTTGAAAATATGAACAGGATATTCACAGAAAAATATTTATATCAATATTCAATTGAGAATGTTTCCCTTTTCAACATGAAACAACTTATTACATACTGCCAAATTCTTTGTTTTCAGTTTTGAGTATGGTATTTTTCATATTTGGAATACGCGCCACTCTACTCCTATAATTTCATAACAATCGTTAATTATTTCATACTCATAGGATCTACATGTGTGGTACGGAAGTTCTCTAACATTATAATCGCGTATTCTAGCAGCCTTACGTTTCAATTTGAAATACCTAAAGCTTGATTTGAGCAGACATATGGTTCAATCCGAACAAACAGATCAAGCTTAGCAGCTGTACAGTTCGATTAAGCAGCTATAGAGCTCGGTTTGGCAGCCCTGCCTCTGGAGAACTTGTTAACGCTCCTGTTAAGCTCCATCTGACAGCAAATGCCCCAATTCACTTGTTCTCTCTTATGGATAATGGTTCAACACTCGAGAAATTAGTAGAGTTCCGAGTCATTGACTCGAGCGATGATTTATTTGTGGCTAGTCTTTGAAATCATCGCATCTACCAAATTGGTATTCGAAGACTATAGCAAAAATGACACTTGGGAAAGGAAAGGGATCCACATGATCGAAGTAAAATTGGGATTGATCTATCAAGTGTCGAATTATCAGAGTATCTCGAAGTAATTTATGCCACTATAGTACATACACCAGTAGTTCTCGTAGATAACAAACTAAATCCGCGAAAATAACCTGAAACAAAGTAGTAAAGACATTAAATGGAAAGAGGGGGAACCTCTTCTATCTGGCCATTTGAGAGTTTCTTAATGCGCACGAATCATTGAAATGACCTTAAATCACAAAGGAATTTTACCTCGCCAATACCAGAAATTGGGAAAAAATTATTCCAAAAAAATCTTGTATTTGAAGGTTCAGTAGAAGATACAAGCAGCATATTCGTTTATCGTGATGGTTTCAACAAGCTAACATCAGGACAGTTTAATGAATATGTTTTCTACTCTTGATAGGATGAGTCATGGTTTTCAAATAATTCAAGAGCAACTCGCTCGCTAAAATTCTCCTAATATCTTTTCTAGCGCCGTTACTAAGAGATGGTCGCCTGAGTCGTTGTTCAAGAATGGACGGATACTAGAACACCTATTAGTGTTCTGTCAGCTATAACGATATGTTCGATCCTGTTCGTAAAGAAACTTTCTCTTTCGGGAGAAAATGGAACGTGTTTTTTCATCATGGTGATGGATCTAGAAATATCTCAAGTATGGGATTCTGGAAAGGTCCAGGAATACCACAGGATTTCGTCTCTTTTCCAAAACATGACGAAAGTTGCAGACCAATCTTCAAGTCTCGGATTCTTTAAACCCATTAAATTCCTACTAACAAAGCTCTTTAAAGTACCACACTTTTTTCAGAGAGGGAATTTAGTGTCCAAGCTAGACATTACCAAAACACATAATCCACATCCCAGTAAAAGATCATCGAAAATGTTTGTCTTGAGTTGATGCTGGCGAAGTAACATGTCTCCCATAAAACTTTTAACCTGCTAGCTTAACGGAAATCAGGATCCCAGTTTTGAACTTACTAATAGCACTCGAAAATTTAATTTCACTCAGACTTGAAGAACGTGTGATTGAATACAGTATATCATAGTATTAGAAAAATATTAGGTAATACGATTTACTTCAGTCCTCCTAAGGTGTTCACTAGAAAAATATAATATGAATCAAGAAAGCTTAGCACATAATACGACTCCATGCGTTTACTAACAATCAATAGCGCAAATATGTTTTCAGTGATAGAAAGGCAGAAGATATCAATTCAACTTTCCAATAACATACATTAACTCGAGTATCGTTTTCTCAAGCACCGAATAACCACAACCCACTTAGTTGATCAGCTCAGTTATTGGGTATACTCAGAGAATGACAAACTATAGCGAATGACAATTCGTATTTTAGAACAGGATTGAAAGAAAGATTTTGAGTGTATTGAAATTGTATTCTAGAAATACCATTTTTTCCAACCTTCTTCATAACGAGAGTGTATACAACTGCTAGTCTCAACCTCAGATTGTATTTTGTCAGGCCCTTTTGTGAATCGTGTAAACTTCTTTCGAGCAAAGAAAGTATATGGCTTATTGAAAAACTCATCGTATAGATGGAGTTAGATGCCGTCGGTGAAGATAGGTTGTTCCTTTTGATAGTAGTACCTGGGCGACCGAACTTTGCTCGGTGGTTTTTTTCCGTAAAATATTGTTTTTTTGACATTCGATCACATATTTATTACATTCAATTGCATTGCAATCTTACCTAGTGCACATGTTGGCTACAAATACATATTTTAAATAAACCGTATGTTTCTTGGACTAACCAGAGAAAAACATCTAACATTGAATTCGCATGTCATCCCACAAAGTTCAGAGGTACCAGTGCAACAATGCAAGTACCTCAAAAAATCACAAGATGGCGCTAGGCATATCGATTCGTAATAAAAAAAACATTGTGTGAATTCGCGGTTTTTCAGGAAAGACACCTCAATTGACACAAAAAACTGTAAATTTGGAAATTTTCAGTAACTGAAAATTATCCTTGGGAGTCATATAATATATTGGCATGATAAAGTTGAACTCTTGTTTAACTTGGCGAGCTTTCAAAAACTTTTTATTTTCTTTTTCAAGACATTTGATAACATTAATGGTGTTAAAATAACACTGAAAATATAATATAATAGACTTACTAATAAAGGTTTGTATCAAAAAATAACTGATGCACGTCCTTGAACATCATAGGAAAAAAAAGGAAATCAAAAGGGAGTTCTTTTTTTTTACACTGGAATGTTGGATACATTGGAAGAAAAAACAATACACACCGAATATGATTATAAATTACTAGACTAATTAAAGCACGAATTTGTTCATGTGCTTAGGTTATAAATATTTCACATAATTTGATAGATTTACTCGATGAACAACACATGGTTCGGTGTGAGCACAGATCTGAGGGAGGTCGAAAGCTAGAAGTTGTCGATGTCAACTTCATCTCTTCCATCAGTTGTCATGTCAATTTATTGTATGTACCGTTCTATATGTTTTGTTCACAACACACACATTCGTGCTTTATTTAGTCTAGAAATTTATAATCATATTCGGTGTGTGTTGTTTTTTCTCCAATGTTTCTCAATATCCAACATTCCAGTGCCAAAACAAAGAACCCCCTTTTGTTTTACTTTTTTTTTCATGATGTTGAAGGACGTGCATCAGTTATTTTTTTATACTGATATCTGTTGCCTATACTGATATTTGTTGGTGACCTATCAATGTTGCACGAAATTTTGTGTCATTGAATTCCACTTCATTAGGTCTAAGCTTCACCCCACAAATTATAGGTGTCACTTCTATAATTTTTTGCATTTCACATTTTTAACCTTGCCGGTAGGTATTAGCACTCTGAGAGATTTGGTTCGAATTCAAAAAAGACCACAAGCCGTCCTGAAGATTGGGAAACCATGAAATAGCTGTAGGCGGATGGTGGCTTTTTTGGAATCGAAACAAATCTCTCTTTCTTTCGTTATATGTATATATATATATATATATATATATATATATATATATATATATCGATTCCTTCACCCTAATTCAAATTTTATATCTTGATAGTCTGTTCCCTATTAAAATAAACAAAAAACACTTATTTCACTAATTAATTTTCCCTAAATTCACTGAAGAAGCTAATTTATAGCGAAACACCTTTCACTTTTGTTCAATGAAAAATGCTAGAAGCAGTAGCGAAAGAATCGGAATATGAACATTTGCGTAAAACAGTTTCTGTATCAGCTTTCCAAATAAACAACGAAATTGACATACATGTTTCGATATTTGGGCACATTTAGAGCGATGAGGAAAAAATGGGAAAAAAAGTTGAAATATGAAATTGGTCATAGGTGGCTATGATTCGAAATTCTGGATCAACATTCGATTTTGAACAATATTTCCCTATGAATTTGAATTCTACTGTGAGAAACAAAGTGATGGGATCATATTATTTCAAAAACAAAGCATGCTTTTCTATCTCCCTCGTATATGGTATATATATATATATATATATATATATATATATATATATATATATATATATATATATATATATATATATATGAAAGGGTAGTCTTTGCTGACTAGTTAGGATATAAACTAGTTAATAGTGGGGAATGCAGCAATGTCAAAAAGAAAACTCTTGTAAGTTTGTCCAAGCTTTCGGAATTGGTTTATTCCATCATCAGGGAACTACAATTTATTAAAAAGATTACATACCACATACCAAAACCAAAAAAATATCACCATAGCACGTGCAACTAACATCATCACTAATCATATTCAATCGTCAACTAATCATTCTTCAATTTTTCACACTTTACTACAAAAATCAAGAAAATTTCTTAAAGACAACCCGAATTTGATCTTAACACAATCAGACAAGAGAAATGTAACCGTAATCATGGAGAAAGATCAATATTTCAACCTATCAAATGATATTATAATCGACAGTAATTCATACACAGAGTTAACAAAAGATCCCACCGCGTCTATTCAAACCAAAGCAAGTGATCTGATAAGAAAACTAAAAAATAGTAATCAAATCGATGAAGTCACTAAAAAAAGACTCACTTGCTATAGTGGTATTGCACCAAAATTTTACTCTTTACCAAAAATACACAAACCCACTTTATCAGTGAGACCCATAGTAGCATCTATAGGTGCCCCCACTGAATGTATTTATTAACTGACATCTTAACTAAATCTTACAATTTTGACAATGAATACTACATTAAAGATTCTTTCGAGGTATCCAATATACTTAACAACAGGATAATACCTGAAAACCATGTTCTGGCTAGTTTTGATGTAGTCTCTTTATTCAGTAACGTATACCTTGAAGCTTGCCAAAGAGCAATTCATATAAATTGGGATAACATTAAAAATCATTGTAACATTGATGAAGTAACTTTCATGACTTTATTAACATTCCTCTTTGAGAATACATATTTTTCATTCAATAATATATTTTACAAACAAACTTTTGGCACCCCCATGGGAGCATCAATTTCCCCCATCCTGGCAGCGTATGTCATGGATGATGTGTTGGACACAGTACTTCCAGTACTATCATTTGATATTCATTTCATTAAAAAAATAGATACTCTTAACAGCTTCGATCCACATATTCAGTTCACAATCGAGTAGAAGCCAACGATAATTCGGTACCATTTCTGGATACCAAACTCATACATACTCCTATGAATGTTGATTGGTACAGAAAGCCATGCAGTTCGGGCAGGTACATCAACTAGGAGTCGTATCACAAACGCTCCATGAAAGTGAACTTGATTAAACAAATGAAGAACAGAGTAATCAGAATCTCGGGTAAAACTTTTCATAAAAAAACTTAAATATCCTTCTTAATCTTTTTTAGTCAATTCTTACCCGCCAAGTTTAATAAAAAGTATTTTGTACAACACACCTTCCAGTTTAGAATCATCAAACAATATTATCACTCCACCCATTAATGTGAATGAATCTAATGCTACCCCTATACTACCGGTTTACACCTCACTTCCGTATATCAAGGAGATTACTCCCAAACTCACTAGACTTTTTTGCTCGGTAAGCAATTGTAAAATTGCCAACAAAACAATTTTAACACTAAAATCAATTTTCTCCAAAGTTAAAGATAAAAGACACCAGTCACATCAATGTCAAAAATCATATATAGTATTCCGTGTCAAGATTGTGATAGGCAGTATATTGGCCATACTTCAAGAACAAACAGTCGTATCACCTCACACAAAAGTGATAGCAGGCTTTATCCAGAAAGATGTGCGTTAGCACTCCACTGGGCAAAAAGGGTATTCCTAGAAATGGCGTTCATAGCTCAAGATAACAACTGTATTAACAAAAAAACTGATATCAATCACTTGAGTGAGATTTGTGCTTATTTACTGTCACTAGACATAAACCCAACTAGATCAAACTCTGGTACAAGTACATTATAAACTAAACATTTTATCCATTATTAAACTTTATTTTCCTCACAATAATATAAATATCATAATTTTCAAGTTCCATCATTCATTAAAACCTAATCACAGGAAATAGTAAACCACACTAGTGGTACCACTGTCGCAAATGGCACCCTAGGTGACATAAATATTACTTGACATGTGTCAATGTCACATACAGCTGTATAATGTGAATTTAATTTCTGATCTGTCAGTTTTGATTCCAACCACATGGTTGAAGAGATTTTAACATGTGTTATTTATAATTTTTAACATATAAGTGTGGTAGTTGAACAATAGTTCATTTCTCTGTTTTACATTTCTCATTATTCATTACCATAATGTCAAAAGACAAAAAATATTTTTTACTGAACATCGTGTCATCCATTCTCACCTAAGTTGTAAGTATTATAATTCACTTAATGATAATCTCTCATATGTAATATTTTTAATAAATTGTAGTTCCCTGATGATGGAATAAACCAATTCCGAAAGCTTGGACAAACTTACAAGAGTTTTCTTTTTGACATTGCTGCATTCCCCACTATTAACTAGTTTATATATATATATATATATATATATATATATATATATATATATATATATATATATATATATATATATATTTATATATATATATATATATATATATATTTTTATATATATATATATATATATTTATATATATATATATATATATATAATGGAAAGAATTTAGTGGACATAGCCCTCAGAGAAAAGAGTTAACCGTAGACACGTGTTTCGGGCTCTCGGCCCTCATCAGTACGGTGGAGAAGTGCGAGGATGAACAACACTTGGTAGAAAACGACAAATCAACGGAGTCAACAAACAAGCCAGCCGCTCATTTGTGGTTTCGGTCAGCAGACCCTGACTTCCAGGGCAACAACCAACGTCACCACGGAGGCAGCTATAGCTGCCTGCGTGACATCCGAGTCCAGGAATATAAATATGAAAGAGAGTAAGTAATATCGAGGGGACTGTTAAAAACAAAATGGAAAGAATTTAGTGGACATAGCCCTCAGAGAAAAGTGTTAACCGTAGACACGTGTTTCGGCTCTCGGCCGTCATCAGTACGGTGGAGAAGTGCAAGGATGAACAACACTTGGTAGAAAACGACAAATCAACGGAGTCAACAAACAGAAGCCAGTCGCTAATTTGTGGTTTCGGTCCGCAGACCCTGCATTCCAGGGCAACAACCAACGTCACCACGGAGGCAGCTATAGCTACCTGCGTGACATCCGAGTCCAGGAATATAAATATGAAAGAGAGGAATATCGAGGGGACTGTTAAAAACAAAATGGAAGGAATATAATGGACATAGCCCTCAAATGAGCGGCTGGCTTCTGTTTGTTGACTCCGTTGATTTGTCGTTTTCTACCAAGTGTTGTTCATCCTTGCACTTCTCCACCGTACTGATGAGGGCCGAGAGCCCGAAACACGTGTCTACGGTTAAATCTTTTCTCTGAGGGCTATGTCCACTAAATTCTTTCATTTTTTTAACACTGATACCCTCAATATATATAATATATATTATATATATATATATATATATATATATATAGAGAATATGAGGGACTGTTAAAACAAAGTTGAAGGAATTTAATTTGGACATATGCTCCTAGAGATATATAATATATATATATATATATATATATATATATATATATATATATATATAATAAAATATAAATTTATTTTACTACTATAATTAACATTTCTTCGGTTGTGACTATAAACATACCTTTATTTATTATTTATTATTTTTCCTATAATAATAATATAACATATACTATATATATATATATATATATATATATATATATATATATATATATATATTATCAAGCACATATCGCAGACCTGAAAAAAAAACACCTGTTCCTATATGCCAGGAAAGATCTTGATGCAAAATTAGAAAATTTAAAAATATGAAAAGCAGAAACGTCAAAAGAATGATTTGTACATGATGTTTAATAAATAAAAACTGCCAAAGAAGTGAAAATAGTGAAAAATGCAACAAAAAGTGCGTGGAAATAGAAAATTTGAGAAAGAAAACAAAATGTGTTGGTATCAAGCGGAAAGTGTGATAAAAAATAATTTTGGAAGAACCCATGATAAATTTACATTCTGAAAAATCATCAATTTATATTAGAAAAACAGTTATTTTGTCAAGACAACATGGGAATTGATATAAAGAACCATAGCAGATAAAAAGATCCCAGATACAAAGTTAACCTTACCTTTTTTCATTGGAGATTTACAAATACGAGGCGAAGTCACAGCCGACAAAGGGCGCAGCAGTTTCCAGGGACCGGAGAAAATCCGAAACATTGACATTCTCGTTACGAGAAGGTATTTTTTTTTGAAACCATAAAAGTCACCACAGTGCAAGTAAAAACAAAACTTTTAAAGAATTTGATAGAACTTTTCATGAATTTGATAGAACTTTTCATGAATTTGATAGAACTTTTCATGAATTTGATAGAACTTTTCATGAATTTGATAGAACTTCTCACGAATTACTATAAAGAACACATAACCTTCAAAACTAGGTTAAAATTTCACTGTATTATCACATAATTTCACATTTGCTGTATATTTGCTATGAAACACTAATTAGGTTATTTATCGCAGACTAGGTAGTAATAAGTTTTTCCTGAATAAAGGAAATTATTATTTTGATGATCAACAATGAATTGCTAATTTCTGAAATTGACATCAAGAGGGCTCCACAGTAGAACCGACTTCTGAGATTCCATAGGCGTACTCATTGAGTTAGCTGAGGTGAAGGAAATAAGGTAAAAGAAAGGAGGTAAAGTACATAGCCGGAGATATTAGATATTTATATGGGTATTTATTTATCAATACATATTAAATAAATCTTCAAAAGGGAATTAGCTTAAAGAGGATAGCAAAATAATAGTAAAACAAAATATAAGTAAAATATATAAAAATTTATATATTTTTTGTTATGATGTCTGGTTTTGGAAAGTAAATAAACAAATATAAAATAAAATAAAAACGAACCGCAATCAACGCTGCTGCAATCCTCCTGAGATTGGGAGAATCATGTCTCCATATGCGTACCGACTGAGCTACATAAAAATTAACAAGATAAATAAAAAGAAAGAGGTAAAGTGTACAGAGAAAGAGGGTAGAAGCATCATAGCCGGAGTTTTCTTTTGTTATGAGTAGTATATGTCACAAAAAAAATAACTTACTAACAATCCATTACAACAAAATAATATATATATATATATATATATATATATATATATATATATATATATATATATATTATCTCAGGAGGATTGCAGCAGCGCCATCTACTTCTTTGCTTAATGTCTATATACTGTTTATGTTTGAAATATTGATTGTAATATTGTCAAATAATAAATAATGAGTCCAGAAAAAGTAAGATACTTGTTTTTTATTGAACATATTGCTTAAAACTAACCTATCTCTGAGAAATCTAACTTACTCTTATTATATTTTCCAACCAATCAAAATTGAAAACATTCAAAAACTTGATCAATGCTCAATAATGAACATATTCTAAAATAAATATGTATAGGTTATACTCAGTTATTTGTAATGAATAGAAGAAGAAAATGGCCATTGAAAATTATGTATTATCGATTAATGTTATCACTTTATTAAGTTTATGATGATAAAGTACCTGTTATGAGTTATGCTTTGCACTCACACAAATCCTGGGATGTTCTGTGAATACTTCATGTGGATGTTTTGCAAATGTTCAGCCTCCTTACTGTTGGTGAAGTCAAATATTGGAAATCTAACCTCCAATTCCTCGTAAGTAGTTTCTTGATAGTCCTTGGTTCCGATTTGATTCTGACCTGATTGCATGTATCAATGTTTCTCATATACTTTAGTTATTGGAATTTTTCCCACAAAATCGATCATAAAATTTTTCTAATATGCTTCCCTTTTCATTTTAATTTTTCTTCCATCACACATGGTGTGCCGGTATCAAACCACTAGGATCAACCGATAATTTGATCCTTTCGTATCTTTTGAGAAAATAAACAAATTTTCTCATAACAACTGTGAAAGTTCAACTTTGCCTCCCTCACTTTTCCTTCTATAATAGCATTTTACACATCCATAGCAGTAATAAAAGTAATATTTCTGTATCTCATTGAAATGATACCAAATCCATTGCATTTATTTATTTTCCTAAAATCAGCCATAGACAAATTAATATCTGGCCAAAATTATGTTGTATCAATGGAATAATATCATTATAAGATACAGATTAATAAATAATATTTATATTGTTGTATGGCTGTTCTCCGGAAAGTTTTTCAAATATATAGCCTATTATATCAAGTATATAGTTTCACATAGTTAACAAATAAAGAGGTCGGTAAACTGGTCGAATGTGTATATTTTTGAGTCGAAACAAACGGAAATAAAAAAGATGAACTTATTTTTGACAATTACCGCACCACCTCGTAGAATTGAACACGAGTCCACTTGAAAATTGTCGCCTTGTATTTGGTGAATAATACTAATGGTATTGAATATGATAATGAACCAAAATGATGATGTATGCATTTCGAGGAGTGTACGCGTTTACATTCATCGAACACTACCGCCCCATAATGAAAAAGAGAAAAGGGATAATTAATATCCTTTCTACAGGAAAGGTTTACAATAGCGGGTAAGGCGATATGTTTTGTCACGCGCACTCCTTTGATTTGATGCTTCTACACTAGACCAATTAGAGGTATGTCTCCATCTGCCCGCTTTGAAGCCAGGACTTTATTCGTACATTTCGCCACGTTTCCTCGACGCAAAGAGAAAACACTAGTTGGCGGTTTGGTGAATGTATCCATTCTGCTTGTCGCAAAATTAGAACCATCTAAGTAATTGTCATCACTCCACTGGATGTTAATTCCATCTTAATTTCTGGAGCGGGCATTTTTCTCCAGTACTAATGATGCGGTGAATCCCATTACTTATAATTGACGCACTGTTCATTTTGATCTTGTTATTTCAAACCACTACAGACGTTCACTGTTAAATGTATTCATTTCTTCGCTTTTGCTCAAAGGGTACTTTGTTTCACCAATATCAAGATTCATTCAAAAGGAAAAATGAACAGTTTCAAGGGTAATATAACCAGTGGTATGCTCAATAACGATGTTTTTTTCCAAACGAACTCGAAGAGCTTGGCCCTTTTCAAATATTGGTCTTGAAATGATTTGACAAACTAGAGACTGTTAAGCATACCATGAGTTATATGGAGATACAATGGAGATACAACTTTCTTCACGACTGTTATATTGTTGATTCTATAACGACAAACAAAAACTGGAAAAATACATAATCAAATCGAATCAATAAACGGTGTGTTGTGCATTTATGGCATTCTTATTCGCTATTTTTTATGCACAGGAGGTTCTTGAAAAATGGTATGATATTGAGACATATTTTTTTTGTCGTTATTGACATCGTAGACGAAATAAACTCCTTGAAAAACACGAATAGTTTTGATATATACGATAATTCTATAATTTCAAATGAGGAAATCGATATTGTCATTCACTCTGATAAATATATGCTGCGATAACGATACATTTGCAAATTGTCTGAAAATAGCCAAATTTATTGTTCTTTCTGAAAAATGTGACCCCGACAATAATTATTGACCGATATCTTTATCTTTATTTTTGGAAAGGTGATTAAACAACAGTAAAACATGGTTATTACGAAGAAATGTATAGTATATCCATTCTCAGTTGAATAATTCATCTTCAACTCAAAATATAGTGTTCGTTATTATAATGTTGAATTATGAAGGAATAATAAATAAATATCATTCCCCCTAGTAGACCAAATTGAGTGAAAACTATTTCCGCGTAAAAACCAGTCGATAACTTCGCTGACCGCTTATAGCATAAATTACCGTAAACCACTATATATTATACTTTAACGGGTTTGGGGTATATATAATAGAATCTATTAGTAGAAAAGTGGTGTGGTGTGAGTCTGGGCAGAGGCAGCCATGTATGATGAACAACTGCAAGAACATTTTTGTGCAGTAGTCAAAAGTACCATCCACATAAATTTTCTGGCTCAAACAAATCTCATTTAAATTTGTACAACAACCAATGGAAGTATTAAATACTAATCATATATTATTTAATGGACCACATAGGTTCAAAATAGCAGGTAGATTTTGTTAACGAGTTTGAAATATTATATATAAAATAGAAAGCTTGTAAACTCGACCTTCTAGAAAGTTTGAGATCATATTAAACAAAAAGTCAGAATACTTGCTTGGACTAATTTGAATAATTATTATTTGTTAAATTTGTTTCATCGAAGATGAAACAGTAGAAGTGAATGTCTTTTGCTTCCTATTTTGATGTGATTTTCGAATGATATTCCGTACATTTTCAAAGATGTAACAAAAGTTCGGAAAACTCTTTTTTAATGTCCAAAAATGATAATTATGACAAATAAGAAAAAATGGTACATTGACGAAGTAGAAAATCCCGGTTTCTTTACGGGAAAAAGTGACTGCGGAGTGTTTATCGAAGCCATTTTTTTTTATAAATCCGAACTTATTCCAAAACAGTAATTCACATGAACATGAGTAACAATTAGTGCAAACAGAAAAATATAATATTCTCATATTTGAAACTAAGAAAAAGTAGTCCAATCAATTCTCATTGATTTGAGAAAAAATATTTCTATAATTCGATTTTCTATGACAAATGGAATTTTAATTCTGAAAAAGGTTTCTCAGATGTGGAAATAACAAATGCGTTGGGTTGCAAAAGGATCACATTTTGTTTTTCAACTCTAGTAAATGTTTCACTTATATTGGGAAGTTTACACAATTTATAGAAACCGGGTTTCCACTCAACGGAAATATTTTCTAAATATGAAGCCATACCTCGGTTTCACGGCTAAGAAACCATTTCAGCGGATTTCATTAGCAATCAGCAACTGTTTCATGATTCTTTCTTGAATGTGAAACTGCGGTATGGCTTTGGATTTGAAAGACATGTACGTTGGAATTGTGGAAACTTCCCAATGTAAGACATTTGCTTCGGTAGAAAACTTCAATATGAAACAAAATAAATTAATTCCTCATCTGGAAGAGTTTTCTCGAATCCAAATTTTATTTTTCAAACAAAATGGAGAAGCGGAAATCCTAAATTTTCCTTCAAATCTAATACAGTCTCCATAAAAAACAATTATTCAAATGTTCAAACAGATTTAGGCAGACGAAATCTAATTGTTCATCAACACAAAAGGAATTTCGAGAAAACAAGTATATGTTGTAGATCATTCTCTGGAAAGAAAACGAAAAGATCGATTAAAAAAGTTGATGAGGCCAGTAGTGTAGTACCTTGGACTCAATTACCAAGAAATTATCCGGCTATCTTGAATATATCTTCCAAGCCCAGGGTGATATCAGAAAACGGTTACAATATTTTTGCTTAGATATATAAATATAATTATTATTAACTTTCGGACCGTTTCTTATTATCACCCAATAGACCTACCAAAAAATTTTATGAGTGAAAATCCCTTCTGAATCCTTTAATAATCTCTTTTTCCAGATAGTTTACTGAAATTTGTTTTTAATCAAAAATAGGCATTTTCTATCAAAGCGCTAATACTATTATGTTTTATTAGGGCCCCATTCTCATCCAACTAAGAATGCAAATACCATATGGATCGATGACACTTGTAGATCTCGATGTTCGATTGTATTTGTCATAATCTTGCAATGATAAAACTCGAATGGCGTTAGAAGTTTTTATGTTAAATTAATAACACCATATTTCACCGGAAAAACTCAGTGTCTCTGCCAACAAGAAGCAAGCTGACTAATGTGAAATAGAAAATAGTATGGCCTTCACTACACACACACACACACACACACACAAATATATATATATATACAGTAAGGAGTAAATATATGAAAATATACTCCCAATACTACTGTTTCTGCATATACAAAACCAAAAAATGCCGACAGTTGTGTTTATAATATACGTCTGGTGAAATATCGAGACTAATGGCAGTACGGCAATATGAACATAAATTAAGTATAAGAATTCGAAAAACAACTGGTTCAAAAATATCAGAACTTATCCTCACATCTGATGGCGATCATATGATGATGGATCGCACATGTTACCTCTTCACGGAAATGGCAGAATGGTGATCAATTGATTTTAAACACACTATGTATCAAACAAATTTCAATTGACAATCATTAAGTACTAATAAAAAATAGTTCTACATTGAGAAATTAAACCAATTAAGAACGAAAATTCAACAAGTTTTGAGAACGTGAACAGATACAGTCGCTTAAACGTTAACTTTTCGAATAGAGAGGTATCATTTGATCAATTCTGAATACTGACAAAAATATTATCATTTTCTGAAGACAATAGTTATTTATAAAATGCAGTAATTTATCAGTGCAAACTATTCATTTGCCCTTCTATGTTTCTATAGAATGTCTTTTCTTTTCATGTTCACATTGGTAAAGTAAAAAAACCTAGAAAACCATGTCAGGAACCAATATTTCTCCACAAAAAAATATCAATGTGTACTCCTTGTTGGTCCTTGAATTGGTTTTATATTGAATGAGAATTACTTAGACTTTCTTTTTAATTTCTCGAATAAGTTGCTCGAAATTCCACATATTTGTACAATCGTAGATGAACCAGAATACCAAACTTATCCTTCGTCTATTATGTAAGTAACTTAGAGTAGAGCGCGGTACGTTATATCTTGTATTCTATGTTGAATAAGGTTGATTCCAAGGCAAGGTTACTTACTTCTACTAGACTCTACACTTGTGACTACTACATGAAGTGCGGCCAATAGAGTGAACAGTGGATTTGGCGGTGAAGTTAAATTGCATTATTGACTTCTTCTTCTTCTGTTCTTTGGCACTTTCCGAATTATTGACTTGAATTTTCAGAGGTTAGACTCATTTTGTGGAGTTATAAATATAAGAATAATTATTAAGTCCAGAGTTTTTATATACACGAACCCCAGATTCGTATTAATATAAACAATTGTTGTATGAAAATGGACGCTTACTATAAATGGGAGAGTCCTAGGAATAGAACACCACTGAATATTCCATGTTTTTCAAAAACATATGAAACTTGTGCTTACCACACTATTGCATAAAAACGAATACGATTTCGGTTTTACTGAAAAGAAACCTATTTTTTTCTAGTAAAAGCCTCAATGGACGTACTACTGGGATTCCCGAAGTGAAAGTATTTGTGTTTAGCGATATTAATTTTATTTTGATCGGGGGCTCCTACGATTATCCATTTTTGTGATTCCACACCCGAGAAACGGTAATTTATGTAAACTAGTTGTCCTTCGTCGGTAGGTTAAACAAAATATCACTTTTTATACAAGATTGGATTCATCTTGGAGAGCAGTGTTAGCCAAATGAAGTTAGGTTGTGTTATTTTTCGCATGCCTAATTCACGTTACGAGCTCATAATTAAAATAAAATTGGTTTGATAAACTCGAGTAATATAAGTTGAATGTTAAAAAAACGTGTTTTTATACAATTATGATGAGCCACTTTGCTGGTGTTTTTTTATATCTTTGGAGATATTCATTTGGCAGGAATATGACAGAATAACTTCTTTCTACTACATATCGGCAGGCCAAGACTTGCACTTGAAAACTTTCGTCAGCAATAGAGTGTCTGAAATCCAAGAATGGTATCAATCATACTATTTCTCCAAGTAAACTCTGAATAAAAGAGGAATTAATCCCAGAGAAATAGTTGATTCAGTAAAATGGTGATACGGACCCTCAAGAATCAACATAATCAACTTGATTCCCGATTTTCCCGATTTTTTTGACTGTGTATCTTCGCGACTCATAGGTCAGGATATATTCCAGAGGTTTTTGCATAGTGTATGTGATAAATAACATTCCACAACAAAGTAATTTAAAATTATCACCACACACCAGTGATGAATTGGATCACATTGCTATCACATTGGTTAAGTCGGCACTTTTTCTGTAGAATTGAATTGTTCTAAGAAAAATAAAAACAAATGATATTTGAGTTCATCGAATTTATTTTTATTCGGAGAAGTCATTAGAAAAAATTATTACATGCTGGCAAACAATCAATACTAGCAAGTATCAGATCTAGATATGGAAAGCAGACTGTTAATAATATTTTGCGAAAATGTATCATCTGCCATGGAGACCGTCTTAATTTTTGTTGAAATCGGAGATTTACCTGAAACCCGAAACTCCTATCTGTCTATTTCAAATTGTGTTGTTGATTAAGAGGGGGATTTTTCTTTTGGGAGATGCATATGCATCATATTTTCTTGTTTCGCGTCTAGCACGGTTCACCTGGAGGTGGTAAGTAAACTCACCATATATGGTTTTTTGAATTGCTTTCAAAGATTTGTTTCAAGGCGGACAATGCTACAAATTCCATAGTTGCAAACATAAAAAAGCTCTATAACCTCCATAAGACAAGAAAATTCATGATTTTCTGAAGGAAAATACAATTTTGTAGACATTTATACCTGCATGATCAAACATTTTGGTAGTTTTGGAAAGGTATCCCTTAACAGTTGTAAATACCACTAAAAGAGTAACACCTGGATCAAATTTTACTTTCTAAGAATTCTATACTTACTCAAATTGATAAATCATGAATTCCCGTCCCCTATATCCCCTCTAATCTGACCCAAATCTTTTTGATGAACTATTGCAGATATGTCAATATAGAAAAGCAAAAGTTACGGGAAAATTATATCTTCAGACTTTAAACCCTGGAAATTTTTTGATTGGCACACCTATGAACTCATTAGGTACCTCAAGAATATGTTTGGGACAGTAAATCATCTCACCTCACATATCCAGCAACGTTATTGGCAGCAATAGCAAAATATCAGCTAACCCTAAACCATCAAGTGGAATTTCTCCCGATTTCTTGGATCTTTGGTGCTTTGAATAACATTTTACTATAGACACAAAAAACTGCCATTTTTAGATTAGATACCTAGCCCTCTGTATTGTCAGTTCATTATGTATTTTGTATCAGTCACCTTTGCAAAAATGGAATGTTGTTGTGTTGATGAGATTGATCAAATACATTAAATTTGGTACTGGTTAGTGAGAGTCTTTTTCAATAAAAAGCACTTGTCTTTAAATTCAGATTCTTCGAGAAGTTAAGAGAAAGCTAGACTCAAATATTGCAAAGACAGTTGGGGTTTAAAAGAGTAGAAAATAATTCGTTGTCTCGGGGAAACTCGCATGTATTTCTATTCTGTATTTTTATTCATGTGGACGAATATTCAAATAAAGAGTTAGATAATCGAACAGATTTCTTGTTTCGAATCAACATTATTCCAAATAAGGTTTTTCAATGTTATTCATATTTATAAATATAATAAAAATATAATGTCTGCTTCTTCACAATACGGTGGGTGAACAACCCATATCAACAGCTTATTCCGAAATGACCTGTTCTTTCAACAAGCTGAAGTGTATTAAACAATAAATAATTCTATACAATAACTGAAGCATTAAATATATTTATAGCAACCACTTGTGCATCTGACTTTGGCCAACCCCAATACCCCATATATCCGAGTTGTCCATATCAAGCATTCATCCCTAAGTAGATAGAAAATGAGCACGATTGGTCTGACCCAGAATATACTAGTTATGATATAATAATTCGTAAGTACATATATTCATCCGCTACATGTGACTGATCCAACCCTAGCTATTAGCAACCCCTCGCCCGAAATCAATTTGTGCAGTTGGTAAGGGTTGATAGAGATGGGAAATTACGACGTTTGCATAAAAGGGGCCGCCTGATTAAAAACTCGTCGACTATGAGGAAGGAGATTTGCCGATACTCGAAATTACGAACGACGCTCTCACACCAGGTTGATTTTCCGTTCCTTTTCTATTATTGATCGTAAAATACTTCTTTGACAAATGTGCTCGCAGGAGAATAATGTTATGGTTATTTCATCATTTCATACCCAAAATATACAAAAGTATACTTCACTAGACAAACGAACTATCTGAAGGATTCAATACAATAGATTTGGTTAAGAAATCACTGATTTTAAATGGAATCAATTCGATCAGTTTTTTATTCACCATTTAATGTTTGTGTAATGTCAGAAATCTTCTCATTTTTTGTGATCCAGGTTTGAATTGTATTTTGTTATCATTTTGATTTACTTACCAACTCATCATGATTCATTAGGTTCACTTTCGTACTAAGTGTCATTTGAAAATATGCTCAAAGTATTATAAGTTCATGTTTGTTATTTTATTCAAATATAAAGAAAACACGATAACTATTCGAATAAATAAAATTGAAAAACACCTCTGCTAATAAGATAGAATATAAGCTTTCTAACTCTCTAAACGAGAGATTCTGAATATATTAACGCATATAAGTTGTACAGATATATGTTTTAAAGGAAATTTTATTTAGACATTCAATTTTATCGCATTTCTTTCCGAAGTTAAAAAACGTTTAAAGTGAATAAATAATTTCTGAAATTTCTTCATTTAGATTCATTTGCACTTTGGGCAAGTTGGTTTCTCCTTACTATTTAAAATTTCTTCTCTAGTAAAAAGAACTGAGTGATGACTAAGCCTAAGTCGGTTCTCTGTGTGGCATTGGAAGAGAAGAATCCCAGGAAGAATCGAGTAAACAATGACCATAGTTAGTAATTCATTGATGATTAGTTGGCCGTCACCTGTGAGCTTGGAGTTGTTTTCTCTCTAATATCTGTATCATAATTCATTAGCCTTCTCATTATCATTCGATTTTTTATTGAAGATCAGTTGGCCGACACCTGTGAGCTTGGTGTTGTTTTCTATCATTCGATTTTTCATCAATTTCAGTCAGAATCATTTCATGTGTCTTCATTATTCTATACAATTCTTCATGAAGCCCTTCCAGTAGTTATCTCAGGAATTCTTGAGCATTCAATTAGTATGGCCTTATAATATTTGGAGCGAATGTTTGTATCTGGCTTTTCAAAGTACATGAGACGAGTCCCAAAATTCATTTATTACCTTCGCGAGCACCTTTCATCTTTGGAATTCATGATCTCGACGAACATTGTTTGACGCTGTTCGAGAAACAGATGTCTTTGTTTTTCATACCTTGGAAACAAAAAAATTATCCCAATATATGAGAGACTGGGATCATATCAAAGGGACCAATACTCATATGAGAAATGAAATGGCTTGTGGATCAGTTGTTTCGCATGTTATCTCATTTCCAATTTATCCAATGAATTTTAGAGCTTGAACAACAAAAAGTTCAAATGGCAGCAAAAGAGAATTTTGATAGATTATTTCTCAATATCCATCGTAGATGTAATGAATTTAATTCAGTTTTTGCGGTATTGTATTTCTTGCGGTGGGATGCATCAGTTTGCTCACTAATGGATCAAAGATGAACGAAAGGTGAGTAAGGGATCCTAGTTTTAGTCTATCAAAACCCTCAGGCAAAGCCACAACAAATTTTCTAGCACAAATCCTTGCTATAGAAATTTGCGTCCTAGAATTACTTGCAAGAGGTTCCAGAGGGGAGGGTCTATCCTATCAGCTAGCCAAGCAGTACTAGAGCTCTAAAGTCACATACTTGTGAGTCTAGACTGACTTGGGACTGCAAACTCTCCCTAAGACAACTGGTTACGAATAATCAGGTCACTCTGAGGGGGGTGCCAGGTCACAAAGGCCATGAGGAACCAGACAGCCTTACTAAGGAAGGAGAAAACACTCAATTTCTTGGCCCAGAACACTTCTGTAGGCTTTCAAAAGCCAACATTCAAGAATAGTTTCGGTGCTGGAAAGCTGATCAAATAAAAACCCACTGGAATAAGGTTCCAGGACAAAGACAATCAGATATCAGATATATCAGAAACTTAGCTCCCAGAAAACTTCGCGAGGAGTCTCGAAATCCTGGGCCTTGAATAGATGAAGGGTTGAGGTACGGAGAGGCTGGAGAGCTTTATCGACCCCCATACAATCTACAATTTCTTGCGGCATTTGAAAAAAGATCTGACATGCTCGAAAACTTAGATAATTCCCACAATTGATGTATTCTTTGGTTGAAGACGCCCCAGAAAATAACAGTTTCTTGCTAGGAATAAAAGATAAAAGGGTTTCAATGGGTTTACTTCAACTCGTTTTCGTCAGAAAGTGTTTTTTCTTAAGCTACAGACATAATCTCTTTCTCTATTTTTATACGATGATCCGAATATAATCTTCACTTTGGAACAAGTCCTTCTCTATGAATGTGATGCTGCTGGGAGTTTTTGAATGTTAGCGCCCCAAACAGAATGATATACGAAATCTACATAGTATTTATATTTTTTCAAAATGAATACATGTTATAACAAACCAAAAGTACCATTCGTTAAACATTTGGAAAAATAAATTTCAAATTTTTCTTGTAAATGAAACTAGTTCGACAACAATAATCTAAGATAAGTGACATTGTATGTTTATGGAGAGTATGTTGAATTTGATAAATTGAGAGAAACTTTTTCGGATATGACAACGGATATGGAAATCACAAATTGTCAGTTCGTTTAGGTACAAAAAGTTTTTTCTGTCACATTTTTTTCTTTCTTTCGGTGAGTGGACACGTTTTTCAAAACTCGTTTTATATGAATTGTAGGACGTTTCTCAATGTAAGACATCTGCATGTGTTCAAAGCTTATCGAAAGAAATATGATCGAAAAGTCCTTTTGTACCTGAATAAATTTGTCTAATTGTGATTTCCACATCCGAAAGAGTTTTTTCCATACAAAAGTGACAGTAGACTGCACCCGGAGAGATGTGCACTGAGTGGGCATATCTATAAGGAGGGACATTGTATGGAATATAACTCAGTTAACATTTTATCCAACGAAAGAAACACTACCAAGAGACTCTTTTTAGAGATGGTGGTTTGGTGGATTGTGGTTGATTCCTGTGAGTTTTAAAAGATGTTTTATCCCCAGTTTTGTCCATATAACATTATTATTATTTTTAACAACATCGCCGCATAACCTCACTTACACTGTAAGTTATAACTGGCTTGTTTTTCTTTATTATATATTCATATGTGTCTTCCTACTTTGTAGCATCCCTGATGATGATAATAAATATTATCGAAAGCTTGGAATCTGTGTAAAAGAGTACACTTATTGGCCTGTATAAAATATTATATATATATATATACATATATATATATATATATATATATATAAATATATATGAAAGGGAGGAATATCGAGGGGACTGTTAAACAAATTGGAAGA
Organism: Gonioctena quinquepunctata; assembly: GCA_018342105.1. Taxonomy (NCBI): domain Eukaryota; kingdom Metazoa; phylum Arthropoda; class Insecta; order Coleoptera; family Chrysomelidae; genus Gonioctena; species Gonioctena quinquepunctata. Next base: position 286,319 of record JAFIRS010000724.1, on the reverse strand, counting down.
AATTTAATGGACATAGCCCTCAAAGAGAGCTCGAAACACGTGTCTACGGTTAACACTTCTCTTTGAGGGCTATGCCCATTAAATTTCTTCTATCATATATATATATATATATATATATATAATATATATATATATATATATATATATATATCTGGCTTTTTTTTTTTCCTACATGGATGTAAAATTATTTTTTCTCCTACATGATGTCAAAATTATTATTTATATATATATATATATATTAATATATATATATATATTCTAAAAGAGCAAATTAGTAAATTTGGAAAAATCTGAAATGATGTACACACACTATTATTTGAGACTTTTTTGTTGAAAATTTTGTTGCTTTCAGCGTAATAGAAAAAAAAAGTTTTTACTTGCTTAACGTCAAGCTACAACAGCATTTTGATATTCAAAATGGTATAATACTTGGTGCTTTTTGTTGCTAATTTGTTACCCCAATAGAATTTTGTTTTTCCTGGCGTTAGAGCAAGAATGAGACTACTATCTTAACGTTAGACTGGCACAGCCTTATCGTTGAGATAGCCAAATCTTGTTTTTTTACTAACGCCAGGAGCAACAAAAATCATGATAGTGAAACTAAATTATAGTATGATTTTTTTATCTATTTTGTTCAAGTTCTCATTCTAGCATTCGAAAGGTACGTCTGTATTTGGAACTGGGTCCTATACAAATGGAAAAAAAAACACCCCTAGACAGTGACTAACAACATCGACGCTATCAAACTAAATGTCGCATACTGAGTTAAATACTTATCGTTGAGTTAGCAAAATCTTGTTTTTTACTAACGCCAGGAGCAACAAAAATTATCCTAGCGGAATTAAATTATAGTATGATTTTTTATCTATTTTGTTTAAGTAGTCATTCTGGCATTCAAAAGGTTCGTCTGTATCTGGAACTGGTCCCATACAAATGAAAAAACACCCAAACACTGTGACTAAATGTCGAATAATACTACGTTATCCAATAATAAATAGAATATTTCATAGACCTGATTACTCGAGGTATAAAGAAATCCCAAGTAGCATCATAGTGACGGATACTGATACTGCAACTTCGACTCGGTAATCATATATAATCACTATATACTTGGTAAGAATAACAAAATTTTTATATTTGCATGGTTGTAGTCACCTAATTCCCATATATGGTAGCCACTACACAGTTCTATAAATTGTTAGTGTAAATTGAGGTGTCTGAAACATTATGGCCGCTAAGCAGAATCATCTTAAAAGCTTTCAAACTTGAAAGTGGAAAATAACCGTTGCGGTAATCATCCTGTACCACTTAAATATCACTTAGAAGTCACAACCACTTTCAATAGAGTATGATAGTTTCGGGACGTTTTAGTAACTTCCATTAAACCTTCGATGTGGCAGGCACTTGATTGAGATGGTTGCCACGTTCTTGCTATCTCCATAAGTGATTGCCACAGTTCGCATTTAATAAAAGTCACAACAATGTTCACCATCAAGTGGCCGTGGATTGGTCCGCGCGATGACAAAAGTTAACCTAACTTTTTTCAAATTATTTTATGGAGGCTTACACAAAGTTTGATTTACCTGTTACGTGAAACATAAATGATATTTATTCAAAATGAAATGGGTTATGCGTTTTCTATAGATAATTTTTCTTGATTTTGTAGTGACCGTGGATTGGTCCAGCGCGATGACAAAAACTAACCTAACTCTTCTCGAATTATTTTATTGTGGCTTACAATAAGTTCGTTTTACCTGTAACGTGAAACGCCAATGATCTTTATTCAAAATGAAATGGATTATGTGTTTTTCAATAGACAATTTTTCTTGATTTTGGATAGATCGGATGTTTGACTTGTGCGCCTGCTTAATTTTCATACCTTAATTGTTAGTTCAGTTGGCATAAATGCCATAATTGCAATTACTTGTTGATTGATCATTGTTACTTGATACTTGATAATTGTTAATTGGAGCTGCAAAATCCACCATCCTTGCTATATGTCCTTTTTAACAATTAATTGACATGTACTCGTAATTTCGAAATCATAATAGCCGTGACATATTCGCCACTTTCAAAGGTATAAGACCTATTGTATTTTTTAAGTTATAACTTTGAAGTGGTGAGTCATTGACCTGCGACGTGGGCACCACTTTCTATTGGTGACAAATTCAGTTCCACTGTCCACCTTATGATTAGAGGAACTTCAGAGCTTCTGCCACTTTAAAGTTATATTCTCAAAAAGCTGCCATATTTACAGGAATATGCTGGGTCGCCATTATTAGAGAAATTAACGAAACATTCAATGAAGATTTATTTGTCGTAGTAATTTGTTAAGTAAGTATTGGTTTCAAGTAACCAAGATTGATAAAATAAAATATTTGAGGGATATAAGTACATAATTTCAGAGGCGAGTTATTTCCAAATTATGTTTTTCTTAAATAAAAAGTATTCAGATGGCGCGTGCTCAAAATCGAGCTACAACACCTATATTTCACAGTAAACTTTCAATCGTTTTAATTTTATTCCGATCTGAAGTATCCAAATTCAATATACTTACTTACGTATTTGTTTGTTATATATTCTCATACTTATAGTCGATCGAGATTTCCAGAATAGGCGAGACCACAAACTCACAAATTTGCTTCATATATACTTGAAGTTGAAATATAGTGATAAAATATTATGTATGCATAGTTTTTCCTAGGAGATATTGTGTAATATTCGAATAAACGCTGCTCTAAAACCCCCCAAATTCAGTGAGAAATTCAAACACAGCGTTATTGCCGCTTCTTTTGACGTCATAAGTCCATTGATTTGGCATTTTCCCGAGTTGCCAGTGTCACTATTTTGCGCAACTTCTGAAGAAATATTATTCTGTTTCATCCTATGAATAAAACAGAACTTGTGTCAGCATGTGTTATATTGAAATGAAGACTTTGTATTTGATAGCTGTTCTTAATTAAGGTATTCCTGAATAATATCTATGTATACCGAGTGCTATGTAATTTTTTCGGCCTGCTCACATTGTAAAGAAATAGTATGAATAACGCTTGGCAACACTGTAATTCCTGACACTTTCGGCGATCGGCGAGTTGCCAGTGTCACTATTTTTGGGAACTTCTGAGGAAATGTTATTCTGTTTCATCGTATGAATGAAACAGAACTTGTGTAGCATGTGTTATATTGAAATGAAGACCTCTCATTTGATAGCTGTTCTTGATTAAGTTATTCTTGAATAATAGTATGTATACCGAGTGCTGTCATTATTTTTGCGGCCTGCTCACATTGTAAAAAATATTATGAATAATGCTTGGCGACTCTGTAATTATCTTACGCTCTTGGGGCCATAGATCTGAACTTGTTACGTCACATCCTGGCGCGGTTTCCGAAGTGATCAAACGGATTTTTTTTCTGAAAAACTACTTTGAAAAAAAAATTGAAAAAAAACAATCACTTTTCTCATCGTTCTAGACATTATGGTATTTTTTCCAGAAATTAGTTTTCACGCCTATTGTGGTCGCTACGTTCCTTCTACTAAAAATGCTACTTGGGGTGACTGGTATGCAACTTCATACGCACCTTCTCACTCTCCTTGCCATTAATAACTGTTTTGCAAGTATTTTATAATATAAACGTGTTTTTTTCCTGAGAGTTATTAAGGATCACAATACTACTACTTATTATTATATTATTATTAATCATTATCATACACATATTGAATTCAAACTTTACCAAGAGCCATTTAATCGTTCAAAAATATTAACTCTGGAATTCGATAACAAACACATTTCTGATTTTATGTTAAATTTAAAAGAGATCCAATGAATAGAATATTAAAAAAATTAATTAAATCTAATGTGTGTAATTTTGTCGTTGGTATTTTGAATAAATTGTATTCTAAGGCGGAAAATATAATCTTTGATTTTTGTTAGGTAGGTATCTACTGCGCAAATGGAAAACTCGTAAATGTATTTCTTAGTTCTGAATAAAGTTTTCATTAAAAAAAACATGTTGCCTGATTTGCATGTAATGGGCCGCGAAAAGAAAATAATAATCTATTAAAAAACTCCACGGTCAAGTTGTCAACTTCGCATAGAAAAAATAAAAAACAACAGACAAAATAATCGAGTTTTATTTTCTGAGCGATTGATATTCTATCCAAATCATTCTCCTCAAGCGCTGTCAGCAAATAAAGATTATACCGTCATGCCACATGCATGGTTTTTATCCCGCTATGAAATATTTTTGCGAAAAAGTGAGGGTGATATTATACAGTAAATATTTGATATAACTCATGTTTGAGGTATCTTTAAACACATCTAGCTTTCAAATAATCCGTTTTTGAAAGTAATGCAAATGGAATGATTTGATTCCTTTTTCTTGGATAGCTAACTAGAAATGGAACCCAAAAGGTATTTGTGGTTTCATTGAACGTGTTCAATCACCTACGTTTCAACAAGTTCCAGAGGTTAGCTCCTCATGTTTCCACACATTTTTTTTGGTCCCCATTATTCAATTAACAAATTGACAAACAAGCCAGCCGCTATGCAATGAGGGAAACGTCACTGGTTCTCAGATTATAACTTTTCACAGCTGTAAATAACACTTCCCCTCGAATTTTTATCGCAAGTCTTTGCATCTTCTTCAATTCAGTTTATCATGCAGTCTGATGGTTTGAGGAAAACATTGTAAAATATTTGATTTTAATGTTATGACTAAAAGTTATTCATAACAAATAATACAATTAATGTCGAAGTACTGAATACTGTTCGAGGGAATATTTTGTTGCTTCCTTCATAATTTCATGTGAAAAAAAATCAAATTTCAGATTACATTTTTCACCTAAGTACAAAGCCAAAAGTTTTCCCGAACTCCATATACTTTTCACAAATACAAATTTCACTGAATCTCCCGCAGAAATTATGACTGCAAAATTCAAAGGACTATAACAGTATACGAATCTGATTTACTCCCAAATTGAATGTGGTGAATTAGGATCAATGCTACTGGGATTGGAAAATTTGATAAAAACTTATAATATTTTTTTTTCCGGAAATTGCGTAAAACAATACAAAACATTATCTTCATAGATGCACATTTCTAATTTCCAGATGTTTTCATGCTCAACCTTTTCTATTCCCAATAAAATTCAGAATTCATTTTAAATTTCGGAAACTTCATACCTATTGAACTGATTCATTGCAAATGATAAGACCAACGTTGAAGAATGATAAAATAACACATTTTGAAAGTAAACTTTGTATTTTAATACTTAATACATTTTTACTTTTACAGTTTTTTTATTTCAATAATGTGAGAAAAAATGTATGAACAATATGCTAGACACACATTCTACACATAAAAGAATTAAAATGCCGTTTTTATTACACTGAACGTACACAAATCACAATGAGTTCCAACAAAACTGCAGATGTACGCCGCACAATTAATGCGTAAGATTTTTGGGATGTAAATGACAGGGTTGCGCTTTCCCATCACTTTCTAAATGGGACTTATATTTTACCACAATTTTTTTTGTCAGTTTTAAATGAGAAACTAATTCGTATTAACAATTTTGACCATTAATGCCATTCTAATGATGGTACTTCTATTACCGCCAGGAGAAAGTTATTTGCGGTTAGTATACCTGTTAATTGCACTATTGAAACTTTAATAATAATAAGTAATTCATTGTCAAGCTTTTTTAATTTGTAGCAGCAGATTCAAAATAATGTAAAATGCATTTGAATCGTTTTTCTCAGTGTAGGCATAATAATGAAGCGTAGTATATATCGTTTAACGGGAAACCATCATAACTTTTATTAGAATTGAAAAATTATACCTTAGAAATATGTATATGTATCTATTGTCTCTCGTACTATCCCGAGAATATATTTGGCAATAATGTCCCATACATATTTGCTTCATTAAAATAACCTAGTGGTACCTAAATATGATTCTGTATGCCAAAATCATTTTGAAATTGTGTATTACAACTACATATACCTGTGGCAGGCTCCTGCTCATTGTTGACCATCATTCTTTCGAATTCTCTGTCAGATAACCTATTCTACATATGCTACAATAATGTTTCGAAAAAGTTCTAAAATTATATTTCCCCATTTACAGTCATGAACCTCAAAAACCGCAATTTCTTAGGAATACATATTTTTTGTTACATAAATTCCATTTCTACCCCACGGTAAAAAGGTTGTGTTTTCAATCAATGTTCAATATTTATGATAATTGCAAAGAGTATGGTCGTTTCAGCTTCCCAAAAAGTTGTCTCGTAATGTTCGTGAGAACACATTGAATCTATAGAAATGTGGAGAAAGTTGGACCTGAGTTTCTGTAAAGAAGATGAACAGGTTAGAAGAAGGAAGGGAAAAAATACGTCCTACGAAGTTCACGTAAAAAGCATCGAGTTGATCAAAATGATCTAATCATAACATCACGAGAACTAGGAACGCAAGAAAAAGTGACAGTGTATTAGGACTGTAAGAAAGATGTTTTCAGAAGGTATATATTAACATTTTCAACATGAATACCTCCCAAGAGATTATCTTGAACGATGAACTAATAGTGAGTAGAGTTTATCTTTCAGTCACAGATTATTCCATCTGATTTTATAAACACCCTGTTTATATTTTCCAATAAATCAGTATTGTTATATTAACATTCTTCTTGAATGTTTGGAGGTTGTAAGTATTGGAAAAACTTCCACGGACAATGAAAATAATATCGGATTGAGGCAAAAATATATTTGAGGAAATTCTCAACTTCTCCACTTCACATGAATCATTGAAAATCGAATCGAAAATTTATTTTATTAGCATTACTTTTATGGACCAGCTAATATTTCGAATATTAATTCAATAAACAAAATAACTGAGATTATCTGTTCCGAACATTCCGTATCTTTCCAGACATAATTTACGCTCGGTCGACACCAATTCATAGTCGGAATTTATCCTATCAATTTCTGCCCGTTGAACTGGCAAAGAGCTGTGGCGCGTATTCCCCTTACTCCATCATGCCACCTCCGTCTCATTATTGAAGCGAAGCCGGATAGGACGCCATCTTGTTCCGTAGTGATTTAACATATCGTTGTATATGTTCAATCAAGCATCGATCTTGAAGAAAGCATAATTGGACCTGAAAAAAATCACCGTCGAGTATAATTGAGGACTGTTTCGGCGTACGTATCTAATATGTGCTATGCAATTTTTTGAATTTTCTTACTAATGAACCATGTTAGGCATAAAAAGAGCATACGTAGGAACTATCTTGTCCGATACGAGGGAAATATTTTCATTTAAACTGTTTTATTACATCAAGATGCACTTTTTTCCTGGTAAGAATTATTGATGCGCCAAGCCAATTCCACTTTGAGTTGGGCCAGGCGCGGATCCACCCATGTGGGCACGAACTATTTCGGGACAGTTCTGTGAAACTGCGCATGCTCCTGATGGTTTCGGACCGTTTGTTTTGTGAACGCGAACAAACCTATCGTGTCCAAACGTCTTTTACCCCCTCTCTACCAACCAAACGGTCGTTTCAATACTGGACGAGCACATTGGTATAGTTTTCCCAATATCAATTGCAGAAGCATAAAAAAGTCTTGCGGTGAAATCCTGTGTATTTCGATCGGCACACACCAAGACCACAGACGCTACTGGTTTTTAATCTTTCAGAGCTATTAAAACACAAATATAAAGCGTGATTTATGACCTCCCATCTATAGACACACCTGCAAGCATTATTGTCCGACTTGATTGGCCCAGACGAATCGGTTGTAGAACAGACAGCAGTCACTCAAGTCCACGTTGACCAGCGGGCTCTTTGTACCGACGGAGACTGTATACAAGTAGTACAGATTATTTTTCGTTCCGTTTCTTCGCATATACGCTCGTGTTAGCGAAGTGAGTTTTTATTTGCTCCCTATAGAAACAGCTTCTGCAATTGATATTGGATGGACTATACATTTTCATGTTTCATGCTAGTCGCCCAGTCGATGCGATCAGTGACGAATGAACCACGTGTAGTAGTTTGTACAGTTTGTAAACATAACCAAACTTGAATCGAGCGAACTTGCGCGAGTCCGTAGTCCGACTCGCACTTGGCCGAATTTCGGGTGGATGGATCCGCGAGCACCAAAGTTGAAAATTTCATAGAGGGGTTGAAAATTTTCAATATCATGAGAAAAGTAGTTGATGCGTCGTAGTAGCAGTTGAAGTGTGTGAGTATACCATTTTACTTACACACTAGATCAAAATTACTTTCAAAATGCAGTGCGCTCTCATAATGTAAGTCATTCATATATTTTGTATATATTTATGTGAATCGAGTATATCACGGAAAAGTAAAAATATTGAAACCCAAAAAGATGATATAATATGAATATTGAAACAAACTCCATTGATTTCAGTAATAGCAACAATCCAACCATCAACGAGACCAATTTACCACCGACGCAACTCACTCCACAATCAGTAAAAATATAGAACATCTCCCATCGCTGTTAGAGATACAAATGAGTGAGTTTCAATCAATTAACTCTTTAAAAGTAACAACATTTGATTAACTAAACCAGCAAAGAATGTCTTTGATGGCATTAAAATATTCCCAGACTTCAGACGGCTATAGGAAAATTACCAGTATGCTAAAAGACCAGAATATACCGATATATATATATATATATATATATATATATAAAAATGGAAAAAAGGTATGTCAATATAAGTTATTGATAAGAATGAAAGTGGGAAGTAATTTCCAACTGAGGTCTCAATCTGCCTACTCCTAGGTTGTAGTCACTTAGGTAGAATTTTGTATTTTGTGACTCGACACCGGGGGGGTCTCAATCTCCCCAGGTCTCGCCACTAGTTCCCTGTAAGGTCTCAATCTGCCTACTCAATCTGAACTGATGATCAGAGGGTGGATGTGGAGTATTTATCCTAGGTGAATTCAGTGTATCGGAAATATGGGCAGGGCTTGGTTTGTCAGGAACGCGGGAAAGTAGAAGTTTTCAAGTATTGGGTAGTCTGCGTCCATCATCGCGTTTGAGGCAGTTCGGCTGTTTTTCGATCTCCAGCGCTTCACGGATGACTCTCGTTTGCAGTGTTCTCTCAGTGGCAATGGTCCTGGTGTGGTCAAAATCCATTATGTGGCCTGCCTCTTGATAGTGTTCGGAGAGTACTGAAGAAGGTGCCATGGAAGTTTTACTTCTGTCATGTTTGCCACGCGCTTATTTTTTTAAAAACCCTCTCTTTAATAATAGTAAAATATGCACGTCCCTCATCACCATTAGTATTCACCTTTGGATTTCTCTAGCAACCGAACTAATCATGCGATTGAAAAATATATGAAAAAATATTCATGCGTGTACTTATGTACGCCCGTTAGAAGTTATAGTTCATTCAACATTTGCATTTCAACATTCAACTTCAACATTCAACTTTCAACATTCAACTTTCAACATCCAACTTTCAACATTCAACTTTCAACATTCAACTTTCAACATTCCACTTTCAACATTCAACTTTCAACATTCAACTTTCAACTTTTAACATTCAACATTCAACTTTCAACATTTAACTTTCAACATTCAACTTTCAACATTCAACTCTCAACATTCAACTTTCAACATTCAACTCTCAACTTATAGTTCATTCAATATTTGCATTTCAACATTCAACTTCCAACATTCAATTTCTGAAAAATATTTTTTGTCATTTAAGAAACTTTTTAGAGAATTTTGAGATATGTTCAAATAGTTGATTCAAATATTTGAAATCGATGAGTTTCTTGATTCGACCAAATAAAATACTCAATCTAACTTAACCTTTACTGTAATTTCGCTGATCTACGCATTTCCATTTTGAGTTTATCGAATGGATGCATAAGTTTGGAAATGTACATGTTACTTGGTTGGATCAAATCAATCTACTCCATTGAACACAATAATTTTTGAATGAAAAAATTAAGCAAGTATTTATTTTTTGGATTGTTGTAAATTACTTCAAAAATACACACATATATACCATTTTAAAGCAAATCAAAATATAAATGATAGAATGTATCCTCCATAAAGCCAGCATCTTTAATTTTCATTACATAAATTGTCAGTGTACGTGTTCGTGTGATTACAATTTAAACGTTTTGTTGAATTTAATTTCTATTCAGGGGGAAAAATATGCAAAATAAGAAATAGAAGAAAAGAAACCAACAAAAACGTAACGGTTAACTGAAAAATTGGGAAGCTTCGGATAGAAATTTCCACGATGATCAGCCTAAACCAATTAATAAACTAGCTCGTGGATTGTGTTTCGATGATACACAATACAATTTCAGTTGATTTGTTTGAAAATATGAACAGGATGTTCATAAAATCAGATGTGGATTTTTCTGCGACTGAAAGATAAACTTTAGTCACTATCTTCCATCGTTCAAGATAACCACTGTGGGGTATTCATGTTGAAAAAAGAAACATTCTCAATTGAATATTCAATTGAGAATGTTTCCGTTTTCGACAATTTCAGTATTTTTCAAAAAAATGATGTTTATTGGTGCCCAATCTACAAAACTATTTCAGAATGTATATATCATTGAAAAATTGTACATAGTAATTCTTTGTTTGATATACACAATCAAACTTAAACCACGATACATTTTTGAGATCATCATAATTCATGTATTTGCTTCCTAAGCATATTATTTTCAGTTTTTTACCCAATGGTTTGGTATAAAATCATGGCGCTATGAAATTACCGAGAAAAAGTAAATTGTTTTGTGTATATTGATCGTGGGGTTTATCTAGTCAATGCAATGTAAGTAAGGTATGGAAAAGACAATTCAAAAGTTGTTATCAAAAGATAAAATTTCACAAGTGTCATATAAATTGTACGTTAATCTTGTTCTTTAGAAGGAGTTTCAGTTCGCAGAGTTTATCTGCAACACATACATCCGGTGTGCATGATCCAAAGTTATTATCGCTTTTACATTTTAGATAACCACTGTGGACAGAAACTCCTTAATGCAAAAACACATGAAATATCTACGCTATAGAATATTAATTCTATTCATTTTTCGGAGCTTTCCCTCGTTATTTTTGAGCCAATCAAATGGCCGAAATTTCATACAGAGAACCAATCAGATCAGTTTTATAGTGATAAAACGTCTTCTCGCTGTGTTATAGTGACAAAACCACCAGTAGATTCGAGATTGTATTGCGATAAAACCACACTTTGTCCTATCATTTCGACGCATTCAATTCATATATTATATATGATTCAATGCCTATAAGGGAACAGGACATGCAAAATTGATTAAATAAGGGATTTGATATTGCAATTCAAATATATACACTTTTCAGCCTGTTAAATGAGCCAATTGAGGCAGTGAATTATTTGATACCTATATTCTCAGACAATCAAGACATGTTGTGGAGTGGTGGTTAGATAACCAGACTGTCACGCGATGTCAAGCAACGTCCGGCGCGGTTCGTATTTGGATGGGTGACCGCTTGGGAATACCGCGTGCCGTCGTTGCCTTTTTGCGATTTTTTTTAATGATTATAGATCAAATTTTTATCTATTCAATATTTCGATAATCAATCACTTTTAAACATACCTTTTTTTTCAGACTGTTCGACTCCTAGCAGTGGATCTTTTTTTTGTCAAAAATCAGTTCTAAATACAAATATATTTTATTTCATTGTAAAAAATATATATATATATATATAATATATATATATATATATATAATTTTAAGTTCAAGAGCAGTGAATAATCAGTATGAATGAATGAATCTGTAGAACGATTCCTTCGATTTTGGATTGAAAAGAATTGTAACTTTCCACGTTGAAAATTCGAATATAACAATTCTGGTAGTTTTATTCAATTTTAAATGTGATTCGGGAAATATTCTCCTCAAATATCATTCGTGCTAGAGGATTTTATCGCAATTTTTTTCCCTCAAGCATTTTGCCTCTAGAAAATTTAACTCGTGCAATTTGCAGCTTTATTATCAAAGATTAAACCACTCAAGCTTCGCTTTCGTGGTTTAATCAGATAATAAAACCGCAAATCGCACTCAGTAAAATTTCCAGGCCAAATGCTTTTTCGAAAATTTGAAAAAAAATTGAGCGATAAAACCCCTAGCACTTATGATATTACCCTCGATAAAATACTGTTCAACGTTCAAAAGTTGGAAATCAACCGTGCATTGTATACTCAGTATTACCACAAGTGCTTCGATAGATAGGCATCCTGTATTGTTTGTTTGGTATTAGAGCGGTACAGATGAGAGGAGGTGAAGGGGACGTTGGCGTACTATACGTAATAGCCAGTACCGCGTGTAACTGTCAATAGCTTGAGTACGCTGATCCCTCCGGACCTACCAAAACAATAACTAAGGTGCCGTATCTAGCGTAGCATATATGATCTAAGACTATTGTAATCCTTGTTTAGATGTTGCTTATAAGTTCCTTGGCCCGAGTTTTTTATTACTTATCTAGGCTATATTATTTGATCACTTTAAGGCATCCGATTAGTTAAAATTGAAGTTTTTTAGGGCAATACCAACCAGATGTGTATCATGTGCAGTTTGAAGGAATGAAAGTATGGTCACCATAGTAGCTTTTTCCATATTTTCCTCAGCTCTATCATTATTAAGTATCTATATCAGGAGATTCTTGGGATACAACAACGCCAGATACTGGCTTACCCACGGAGATATTTTTTGGGGATAATTCTTTAAATATTAACAGCATATATAAATATAGTAGGTATCAGAATTGAAACAGTACTTGAGTTCGTGATTGAATTTAGTTATTAGACGTCAATTCTTGTTTCAGCATATTAATACATCAAAACATCCCAATTCATAGAATTAGTAAGTACCTAGTAAAAATGTTAACACTCAACACTAAAATTAATAAAATGCTGATGTTTATCAATCTTTTCATCAAATAATCACGTTAAGTTTTTCTGCAGAAGGAGGGATGATTCCTTTATTTGAACACTCTTGCAGATGGCTATACATTTGAGACGTCCACCAGTAGGCTACCCAGTTCCGCGAACCTCATTTTACAGTTATCTGTATTTCCTCTCTCTCACATCATCAAGCGCGGTAATTTGCATTTTAAACAGATACTGGCTTCTTTTCACTCGTCTGTTCGCTAGATTTTCCCGCTAAATGCAAATGGCCGCAATGATGAAGCGTCAAAGAGGGAGCAATAACGTCGGGCTGCGGGACGGCAGGGCAAGGATTTCCTAGAAAATAGGTATACGGTGGAAAAGTCGAAAAATTAGCATGTCATTACATTATCCTTTTAATTTTTTTATAAACTTAACATTGACACTGTTCACGAAATTGGGTTTACAAATCCAGACACGTGGATGGAGATATGTTGCTGGATTTCCTATGCAAATTTCATGCAAAGTCTTGGCTGGTGCTCAATTGCCCATTTGGGCATGATACATGTTAGATCTACAACTACAACCTGAATTTTATCATGTTAAGTTATTTCTAAATATGTAATCTACTTTACTGTGTCCCTTTGCTAAATATGTCTTAATTAACTGTAATCGTTTCCCTATACAACAATTTTACCTTATTTTACCTTATATATAATTGATATGAATGTTATATTTTATTATTATTGTTTTCCGACATGCGTCATGCATGTTCAACCTGACCTTACAATATGTGAGTTCTTTTATATGTCTTATACCATATGCATGTATGTGTCCGTATGGGGTCGGCTTTAGAATAGCCCCATGGTAAATCCTGCCTGTCGTAAGAGGCGACTAAAAGGATAACCGTAGGTGGAAGATGGTCTCATCGCCCGGTGAAATACCACCATATCGACTTTGTGTGCTGTGAAATGGACCATTCCATGTTTCAGTGTTCGGTCGATACTTTCCGGTCTCCCTCTTTCCTTTTCCCCAATTCCTCCTTTATTTTCAGGTGCATCCTAATAGTAATAATGATGAAGTCTCCTGGAGTAAAACACTCCGGAAGTAAAATACTTCTCCATTCGGATTTCCGGGCGAGAGGTACTCGAGGGGACTCAACATTAAAAATTAATTTTTGCAACATCCGCGGACTCAACAAGAACATCAATGACGTCCACCATCACCTACAGACGGAAAAACCGGATATTCTGGCTCTAACAGAAACACAAGTAAACTCGTCCACCAACAAGGTTCATATGCTTTGTCCTGGTTACGAACTCCATTCTCGATTCAGGTTCAAAGGTGGAGTCTGCCTTTACGCCAAGGCTAACCTTTCATGCCAGCGTGAAGAGAGTTTGGAACCGAAAGACTTTGATGTGATGTGGTTCAAGCTATCTGATACCAAACTGACTAAGTTCCTCTGCTGCCTTTACCTATCACCTAATGAACCTTCATATAACGACCTCTTTGAGTTTTTATCACTCAAACTTGACTACATTCAGGAGAACCATCCAACAGCTGAAACCATAATCATGGGAGACTTTAATGTACATAACGCTGCCTGGCTCAAATTCTCTAACAAAACAGATGATGCAGGTCGTCAAGCCGATGCCTTCGCCATCACTCATGGTCTAGAACAACTGGTCGAGCTACCAACCCGCATCCCTGATGTCAACAACCAGTCTGCCAATACACTAGATCTTTTCCTCACCACCAATCCTGACCCGTATAGAATAGAAGTTTGTGCCCCACTTGGAAACTCTGACCACACCCTCATCTCCACAACATGCTCTTTCCATTTACCATCGAGCTGCACAATACCACCCCGTCTCATGTGGCATTACAATTCGGCCGACTGGGAAGGTCTTCGTATGTTTTTCTCAGCGTTTCCATGGAAGAGAGTTTGTTTCTCTTCAGTAGATCCAACATGATGTGCTGAGACAATTTCTGAAATCATCATGTTGGGGATGCAAACTTACATACCGAATACCGAAAGAAGAACATCACCCGATAAGACCTGGTTTAACAGAAACTGCTCGAGAGCTGTGGCTTCCAAACAGGCAGCATACCATCGATGGCTAAAAAATCCGGGCCCTGAGACCAGAGCAGCATATGTCGAGGCTAGAGGCATATGCAAAGAGACAATAGAATGCTCAAAAGATGCCCACAATGCCAAAATAAGATCAAAACTTGCTGAATGTCCTAACGGATCCCGTTCATTTTGGTCTTTCGCCAAAGCTGTGGGAAGAAACTTCACTTCCAGCTCATTTCCTCCTCTAACCAAACAAGATGGAACACTAGCAACGACTGCCAGGAAAAAGCCAATATCTTTGCGCACCTATTTGCTGGAAATTCCACTCTGGATTCATCGGGAAAACAACCTCCGAACATTACACCTATTGACAGTCACATGCTCGAGATCACCTTTCGCTATCAGAAAGATTTTGCTGGGTCTCAACACCAACAAAGCCTGTGGATCTGACGGAATCCCGCCGATTGTTCTCAAGAAATGTGCCCCCGAACTAACACCTGTTCTTTGCAAGTTGTTCAACCACTCTTACAATTTGGGGGTATTTCCGTCCAATTGGAAAATTGCAAGAGTACAGCCAGTCCCTAAAAAAGGCAAAAAGGCCCTACCTAGCAACTACAGACCTATCGCACTGCTATCTATTATTTCAAAGGTCATGGAAAAAGCCATCAACATCGAGCTCATGAAATATCTGGAAGACTCAGAATTGTCAACGATGTCAAAAAAAACCATATGAATTTTATCATGCTAAATTTGTTTCTAAATATGTGGGGGCTTTTCGAGGCCGATGATTATGAAAATTATAAAAATTGGTATCGAGTAAGTTTTGAAGTTGCGCATTACAATATTTTACAAGCTTTTATTTAGTTTCACTTGTTTGTTAGTTTGTTATTTGGGTCAAATCTTGCAAGTGAATTTCGACCAACTTCTAGTCGTCCGTTTATTTTGAATTTTGGCAGGTGTTCATAATTCCGGTGACAATGCATTATGGAATTCTAGTTAGAGAAAAAAACAAAATAGCGGCTCCAAGATGGCAGATGAGATTTGTAATTATAGTCCGATTTGATTCAAAATTGGTATGTGGTGATTTTCGGGGTCAGAGATTATGCATTTTTGTCAAAATTCATATATTCAAGATGGCGGCTCCAAGATAGCGGACGAGTTTTGTGATTATGGTCCGATTCGATTCAAAATTGGTATGTGGCGTTTTCGGGGTCGGAAATTATGCATTTTTTGTCAAAATTCATAAATTCAAGATGGCGGCCCCAAGATGGAGGACGAGTTTTCTGATTATGGTTATATTTTTTTCAAAATTGGTATGTGGCGGTTTTCAGGTTCGGAGATTATGAATTTTTTGACCAAATCTAAATTCAACATGGCGACTTCAGGTTGGCGGACGAGTTTTGTGATTATGTTCAGATTCTATTCAAAATTGGTGTGTGGGAGTTTTTGGGCTCGGAAATCATGATTTCTTTCTGCTCAAAACTTATAGGGAAGAGACCTTTTAATAACGATGCTCTATTAGAAATGAACAGATTAAGGCGAACTAACTAAAAAACAAAAAATAAAATAACTAATAAAGAACCGTTTTAAAGACAAGCTTTCATATAAGCCGTAGACCAGAACGTATAAAATAAGTTTAAGTCGTCGCTGACAATGATTTAATTATTTTTTGTTAAATTTTTTGGTATTGTTGCGCGAATTCTAATAATATTAATACTTCGAAAGTTGTTACTTACCAACCAATCATTCTGCAATGAAATTAATTGGTACCACTTTTATGAATACTATGAAAAATTAAATACTTTGACAAGTTCTTATATACTTGCCAACCAATCACTGCCCGGACAAATTAATTGATACCTACTTTTATGAACACTTCGCGCGACAAGCTTTTTGAAACCAAATAATTCAACAAAAATAATTAAATCATTGTCAGCGATTACTTAAACTTTATACGTTTTAGTACACGGCTTAAATAAAAGCTTGTCTTTGCTTAATATTGGTATGTACTTTGTGTTTGTAAAATGTTTGAATCAATCACATAATTTGTTGAGAAATAACTATTGCATACAAATAAGGGCTACTGGCGTGCATACGACTTGAAAAATAATCTCGGCTAGGTGGTAAGCGCTTACATTTGAAAAATGATTCCGTCCTTAGAGGATTAGGCAACGAACTATTGAATCTGTTTTCACACACGTAACAGATATTTTCTTTTTAGTGCATCCAAATAGAAACTTGTGAGTGAAAGATATAGATAATGTTTTCAGATTCTCAAATTTCCCATATCTTATAGAAAATGTTCCGCTTAATTAGTTATAAAAAATCACAAAATATATTTTTTTACGAAAAATATTTTTTGACAAAGAAATTGGAAAAATCATATAAATTTGAAAATAAAGATTTTTTTTTCTACTTTGATTGGGAGTTTGCAGTTTATTTTAAATTTTTCTTCAGCTGTATTGATGGAAGTCTCCACTTGAAATTCGGTTCATTTATAGACAGACTTTTTTTTCGGATTTTTTGAGATATTTGGACATCATTTTTATGCTTTATCTTTGGTTGCTCGAGCGAGATTATTATTATGTATTTGCAATTTTGATCATGAGTAACGAAATTATGGCAAAGTGCGAATAACTTCATCCATGTAATAACGTTTGAAATCGACGTTGTCATTTTCTTTATAGAAAATTCGAACTTCCTCGACCTCATCATGATAGTTGTGGAGAGAAAAGTAATATCGATATGAAATTTTAAAATGCTATGACCAAAAAAAAAATTTCAAAGAACGATATGTTAGGCAAACAGCAACCAACGATATTGGCGGTAGAAATGATATATGAGCCTGTATTAACGTTACATGTGTATCATGTCATCGTCGTTTGTAATCCAAATAGAACGTAGCATAAAATACAAACACAAGTTACAGTGGGGTTTGAGAGCACACGGTTTCTGCACTGAAACTCCCTGTGCGACATCCCATATGTCGTCCTCTTTGTTCCGGGAGATTATCCATAATTACGCTTTTTAAACATAGAGTAGAACCATTGTCGCAATTGTGGGAATACTGGGCACAGAAGGGGTGATCGCCAGATCACCGCCAGATAAGATAAACATGTCGCAGCGGTGCTTCGCTGATAACAATGACTTACCATGTTCATGTGCACTTGCAAATGTCATCCCATTATGTCCTAGGATTAAACTCAGGCCATGATATTAATGGAGTATTATCGGAGTTTTTCATCTAGAAATTACAAGGGACAATCTGAAATCTGAATCACAGTCATGCATACAGGGGCTGTTTTGTGGGATATATACGAGTACAGTTAAAATTAAGAATTCACCAACATCCAATATTGTTGTTGTTTTTAGAGAAAAAATATCATATACATCATTCAGAGTTATTAGCGGTTTTATTATGACAGACTGCTTTGTTAAATATAATTCAATACAAAATTTTTACCGAGGATCGACAACAGCACTGCGATTAATAACGGCGGTCTTGCCAATTTTGTCATGTAAATGTGTGTGTGTAAAAGTCCGACCTTGGATATTGTTTAATAATGTTCTGATCACCACAAAAATATTATTAAATTTTTTTTTTACTATGAAACCGTGGTATGGTTTTGGATTAACCCTTTAGTGCCCATACATAATAATGGTCGGATTTTTGAAATTTTTTTGAAAATATGATTGTTTTATGCTCTTATGGATTTTTTCAAATTTTTCTTTGAAAATTTACAAAATTTTTAAAATTTTGACATTTTGGTACCGTCAGGAATCAGGTAGGTATTTTGGATTTTGTAAAGTACCGTCAGGAATAAAAACTCTGTTTGAAATAGAATACTTTAATTTTGTAATGAATATAAACAATCGTTGAAATTAAAAAGTACTCATAGGTCGCCCATATCAAATGAAATAATAATTAAATCAAACGTGAATTCAAGTATTCATTTCATGGTATTCCATGAAACAGTTCTTATTATT
This sequence comes from Gonioctena quinquepunctata, assembly GCA_018342105.1. Classification (NCBI taxonomy): domain Eukaryota; kingdom Metazoa; phylum Arthropoda; class Insecta; order Coleoptera; family Chrysomelidae; genus Gonioctena; species Gonioctena quinquepunctata. Next base: position 267,341 of record JAFIRS010000724.1, on the reverse strand, counting down.
ATTACAGCAAAGAAAAATACCACAAGTTGTACATTTTGAATGAGGTCTAGATTGAATACACTTGGAGCTGCACATTTCACATCTTCCCCGTTCTGGAACATAAATCAACCAATGAGAACCACGATTTCCAAGGCGGACGTCGTCCGAAACACTACAATTATATTTACGACGTTTCTGACTACCTTTTCTGTTAGCTGCATTCATCGCCATCAACCCCAAAGCAAGTGACCTTCTGAATTCGAAAGTAGTCGTTTTCTCGAAAAGCAAACAATATATTCTGTAGGCATTAACAAATGCAATATCTAAAAAACCCAGAAGAGACGATGCCACCATTTCCTTGAGCGTCGATTCATACCATAAGTTGCACGAAGTTGGTCAGCCCTGTCCACCCCACCCATGTGTTTGTTATAATCTGCAACAATTGATGGACACTTTATGTCTTTCCTTGTACCATCTTTTTGATTTCGTTTTACTGTTACTTCTTCGGTACTATGGAGGAAGTTTGAGGCAAAGTAAACAATCTTATTATCCTTCCATTTGAAGGCCCTGATATTTGTATTGGAAACCATATAATCATAATCGCCTTTTTCAAATTTTGCATCATTCTTCAGTTCTGGAAAACCTTGTCTGTTACTTCTAATAGTACCACAGCACATTGTTTTCTTCAGCAATAATTCTTCAAGAAGGTTTATTGAAATGAAATAATGATCAGCATATATAATTTTGTTGATATTCCAGTCCGATTTACTCAAAGAAAGAACAACTCTCTCCTTCAAACCAAAATTTTTGAACTCTTCCTCCATCTGCTCATTTTTTCCCTGGTATACTTGGAAGTTTGATATATAAGCATTCTGATCTGCAACACACCAAAGCTTATAACCCCTTTTGATGGGTTTCATAGGGTTGTACTGTTTGAGGGTGCTCCTCCCTTTGAACAGAATCATGCTCTCATCTATGCTGATACGTTGAGTTGTTCGATATAATAAGCGAAATCTACGATTTAGAGTATCTACCAATGGTCTCAATTTATATAATTTATCCTTGTTATCTGGTGGTATTCTGGAATTGTCGTTGAAGTGAAGATAATGTAGAATGTCCTCAAACCTATTTCGGGTCATGCACTGTCCCACAAGAGGCACATTCAGATCTGGGCTCATACTCCAATAGTTTTTCCAAGCTGGCAATCTATGATATGCCATTAAAAAATTGATTCCAAGAAAAGAAAGCAATTCGTCCTTCGGAATGTTGAGATATATTTATTATGCTGAGTAGCATATAAGTTTGTCTGAAAAACAATATCATCAATTGCCTTCCCTAATACATGAATATATACGTCAGTTGCTGTGTGACAATTTAGAAACTCTGCCTCGTTTGGACCTACTGGCCTTGAATAGCATCCAATTTCCTCTTCTTGTATCTGTTTTTTCCATTTCCTTGCAGGAACATTTATGGGAACCGTTACTGGCAAATTTGATGCTTCGTTTAGAGTTGTACTTCTACGTGTCATTTTTGTCTTCATTTTCTTATTCAAACGTTCGTCCTGCTGATCAGATTTCTTTTTTCTCATAGATTGAATTTCACTCGTACTGGCTGCAATATTTTCATCTGTTTCAGTATCATTACCATATTGGCTATTTGCAGCATCATGACATTTCCTTTCTATATTGGTATCAGAATTTGTCCCATCAATATTATCAGCAGGTGCGGTTATTCCAGACTCTGCAGCAGTATTTTCAAGTTGAACAATTTCAGTCTCATCAGTGTAAAAAATTGGTTTACTTGTTTAGCAGTTATTTGGTGATTAGACGTGATTTCATCCAAATATCATCTTCCTCTTCATCTTCAATATCAGTTACTTCTAAGTTGTCGAGAGGCAGGTCCTCGAATAATATTCTGTCGGCTAATTCTTGTAATTCTTTTTCAGTAAGTGGCTTTTTGAAAAGCCATGGTATATTATCTGGTTTAGAATTGCTCGCCATAATTCCTAACGGTACTTTGGGGGATCTGTAAATAACGATAATTTTTCAGACAAATATTGTCGAAATAAGTCTAGTAAACATGTCAGTGCATTCATTCAATATCTACCACCAAGTTCTTGACTCCAGAATGTATCTAAAATATTTCACGTAATAATTATTGAAGTGTAAAACTCGCCTAATCGTCGAAAGTAACCTTCACAGTACATGCACGCACTCCAACAGGTCTTATGACGCCCATGCCCGAACACTGCCATCTACGATGGTTTTGATTGGCTTATGACACTGGACGCTATGATACCGCCAGGAAGCGAAGCAGCGGAATAACTGTGATTATTATATGGAAGTTTGAAAACAGTACGACCGGAGAGTACCGTCGGGCACTAAAGGGTTAAAACATTACCGATGAGTGATATAATTTTAACAAACTCTTTTTTCTTCAATTGTGGATATGCTTGTGTTAAAAAACTGAAAGAGACATACTGTGATTGAAACACTTTCGATACCAAATTATTTTTTCACATCTGAAAAAGTTTTTCTATTTTCAAATTTACTCTTCATATTTGATGATCTCTGTTTCATTTACAAAATAGTGAACATCATTAAATATTTTCTGTACTGTTTGAATTTGTTATCTTTGAATGCACGCCCTCCTGTCCTGAGAAAAAGAAAGGCTTTGCAATACTAAAGTGTTCAAAAACTTCTCATGAATTCCTCGTCATTCAAAGGTCAACATTATGTAATGAAATTGTATGTATTAGAAGTTGTGTTTTTTTCCTGAAATTAAGAACTTTTAAGAACCAACTTGAATGCATCATGCTTTAGCTTTACCTCACTACTAGCATGAGATAATTTTAAATATAAACTTTACTGTTTTCATAGCTGGTCCTGCGGTTCTGAAGACAAGACGCAATCTAGATTCAGGTGTGTTTATGTGTAAGTCACTGATTGATTTGACAGAGTTTTGTAAACCGTCGTGATTTAACATTGGATAATTGGAAAAAATTGAATAGTTGAAAAAAATTAAATTTTCTCTTTTCAACCAAAGCCGTCTTTGCCGCTTTATCGACTTATAGAAATTATAGAAAATTTTGGAAATTGGATCTTGGACGAAAAATAAGAAATAGTAATTAGATTTATTGAAAATCTTCAATATAATCTGATGAAATTTGAATTTGTGATATCGTAAAAATGAATGCTTTCATAATCAACTCATAACCCGGCAGTAACATGAACTCAACAATTGGGAGTTCACTTCATAGTACTTTCAAATTTGTTATTGGAAACCGTAAAAATTCGAGATTTGCTATCTTCTACTCTATAAAATATTAAGCTTTGATTTTGGAATATTGAATAAAAATATATTTTTCAAAACTAAGTTATTGTCAATTGTCGTTTTCTCACTGTCGATGGAATACATTCAATTTTTCATAGATGTGACCTCAATGCGAAATAATTTTATAAAAAAAATCTGACATTTTCAAATATTTGAATTATTACAATATTTGTTTCAAAACATCCAGAATCAAGAAATATGTACCTTCCCTTACTTCCTCCACCAGCTTCAACTTTCAACATTCATTATATTCTTTATTAACTTTCAACATTTGCTCTAATAAAACTCTCCACGGCACAATATAAATAAATGTATTTAATTATATAAAATAAATATATATATATAAACAAATTTTCAAATTCAAGAAAAAACCATCCCCGAGCAGGAATTGAACCTGCGACCTTGGGTTCTCTAGTCCATACTCTAACCATCTGAGCTATCGAGAACACAGGTTCCACTGCATTTCGAAGATATCGCTTTTTTCTAGAATTTAATGTTAGTTGTTGAATTAAAAAATTTGGCTGCAATGCCACAATTATTATTTACTTATATATATATTCACAGACGCTATATTTCTTCTTGGTTATTATATTTCGCAAACTTTGTTCAGTGGTCGGAGATCAGCGCCTGACCGTTGACTGAAGCCGTCAATCCACGGCGAGTTAGGAAAAGGTAAAATTGATCTTGATGGCCACTGATAGTACATGAGATCCCTTGCCCTCATAATCTCGCCACAACAACTAACATAAAATTCTAGAAAAAAGCGATATCTTCGAAATGCAGTGGAACCTGTGATCTCGATAGCTCAGATGGTTAGAGTATGGACATCGTCAGCATACAAATGTTGATGTAACTGATGTTTAAATGCTCGATATCCGTGCTTTTTCAGTATTTTTCTTGCATTCGTGACTTATCTGCATTTCTTGACTAATTTATTTTAAAGAAACCGTTTTATCAACCTCAACCATAGCAAGAACGTTAATCTCAGTCTCTTCATTTATGATAAACCTCTGTTCCGCCTCTCGATTTCCTTCTTGCCTAAAACGATTCTCAACATACGGAACATGCTGATGGACTGGCTGTTGCCGATTGGGATATCTCTGAGCATACAACTAGCAGCATTCCTTGAGTTCCTAGGACATTCTCCAAATACTAATAACATATCCTCTTTTTCACTTTGAGTGTACATTATTTTGAAGAAAAATTATACTGAAATTTAACAAAATTAAGAAACTTTCACTGTCTGCTCATGAAGTTTATGTCACTGTCATCACATAAGTGAGTGTTTTGTTTTCCAAAGAAGACTTCATAAAAATAACTGCAAAATATTGTAACGTAAATAAACTTAACTTGGTTTTAATAATTTATTTCACACTTAAATCTACAACTTAATTTATATTACGCCACTGTATAGCTCGATCGTATGGGCTCGTTCAGACTGTCCGTGCCATCTTGAGGGTTGCCTATTTATCTCCGTTACAGAGTTCCCTGATCTTTCGAATTCTGGCAGTTGGCGACCAACATGTTCCAATTGTTTCCAATATTGACCGTTGTTTTCCGCGGCAGAGCGACTGGATTGTTCTCGAATATCTCCGGGGATGACCTCATCGTTGTCGATGGCAACGCGTGAGGCGACAGGTCCGGCCTAGGTTCGTTACATTGCCCCCTTCTTAAAGACATTTCGTCCCGAAATTTCATCCTTGGAGTGTGACGATATCTGCATGACTCCCCATATCTGCACCGTGAAGTTCGATGGAAGTAACACTCCACGGTCTTCATGATCGGTCGTGGAAGAGGGTTACAGCAAACCTGGAATTGCTAGATCCACCAGATTCTGGTCCACCATAGTATCTCTTAGTTTGGTGAGACTCTTCCAGACATCTTCATAGGACGGTTTATCTTGGGAATGCCTCTTGGTAACTAGGTAGTAGATGTTTCTCTGGCCTTTCTTCAACTGTAGCACCCCACCAACTTCTGGATTCTGCTCCCGCAGTGTTTGGAGTTGACCAAATTTCTTGGAGAACACTACGGCGATGCCCCTGGACATTCGAAGATCTTCTGCCACACAGTGCGCTAGTGCGTAGTCAGCAGGCACCTCGAAAAGGTCTCGTGACTCCTCTCTAGTAATCCCCATGTAGAACTTTCTGCCCGTTTGAATACAAGGACATAAACTTCGAACGTCATATCATCCTCCGGTGGCTTGAGGGTGCGAACTTGGTCATGGTTTCCAGCGTAAGGGCCAACCTGTTGAAATGGACGACCCTTGGTTTCCTCGGGGTGGCTTATGGATTCGGTACACAAGGTCGTTTATCCTTTTCACGATTTTATACGGGCCTTCCCACACGTTCCGCAACTTTGGTGATAGTCCACGACGACGTTTGGGGTTGTACAGCCAAACCAGGTCATCAACCTTAAATCCTCCAGCGTCGGCCTTGATGTCATAGGTCTTCTTCATTTTATCGCTGGCACTCTGGATGTTCAACCGGGCTCGTTCGTGGATGTCGTCCATTCTCTGCCGAAGTTTGCTGACGTAGTCCTCTCCAGCAGTGTCTTGTCCTGGCGGTATCCCAAACTTCAGGTCACAAGGCAGTCGCAGTTCTCGGCCCATTATAATACTAGCAGGAGTTTGACCGGTTGACTCGTGTACTGCGGATCGATAGGCCATCAGGAACAAATGAAGATACTGGTCCCAGTCTCTTTGATGGTCAGAGACAACCTTGGACAAGTGGCGGTTGATCGTCCTGTTCATCCGTTCCACCATTCCATCGGACTGCGGATGTAGGGCCGTGGTTCTTGTTTTGCGGATGTTCAGCAGTAGACATATTTCTTGGAAAAGGTTGATTCGAAATTTCTGCCTTGATCCGAGTGCAGCTCCATTGGAATACCGAATCGACATATCCACTCTTCCACCAAGACGTCGGCGACGGTGATGGCTTCCTGGTTGGCAGGGCATAGGCTTCCGTCCACTTACTGAAGTAGTCCATTGCCACAAGGATGTATTTATTCCCGTGGTCGGATACGTGAAACGGGCCGGCGATGTCAATGGCGATTCTCTCGAACGGGCTGCCTACGTTGTACCGACGCATCGGGGCCTTGGGTCGTATTCGAGGTCCATTGCTAGCAGCGCATACAGCGCACTTTCTGCACCAGTCCTGGACGTCAGCTTGACAATTGGTCCAGTAAAACCGTTGCCTCACTTTCTGCAGGGTCTTCGTCACTCCCAGATGTCCTCCAGCGACTCCATCATGGATTTCCCGCAGCACTTCCTCTCTTCTGTTCCTGGGAACAATTATTTGGCGTCTGTCTTCCCACCAATATCGGCCTCCAACACACGTTTCAGGATCCCATTGTCCAGAATAAGAGAGTTCCATTGTGCCCAATAGGACTTAACAGCCGGCGAGTAACCTGCGACTTCCTGCCATGATGGTCTTCGATTGCCCTTCTTCCAGCTGACAACTAAGCCAAGGTCGTGGTCTTTCTCTTGGTCTTTCTGGATCTTGCTGTCATTCCAGTTGTCATCCATTGCCGCGGTTCTACAAAGTGTTGCTTCTTTCTCTCTGCTCGTCGGCAATGTGAGCAATCATCTGGACATGGCGACAAGGCATCTGCATTCTTATGGTAGTTCCGGCTCGATGTTCGATCTCGAAATCGAATTCTTGGAGTCTCTCGATCCAACGTGCTACTTGACCTCAGGATTTTGAACTGTAAGAGCCATTTGAGAGCTGCATGGTCAGTTCTCAACAGGAATCTTCTTCCATACACGTACTTGTAGAAGTGCTCCACCCCTTTACAACAGCTAACAGCTCTCGCCTGGTGACACAGTAATTGCGCTCTGGTTTGCCTAAGCGTCTTGCTGAAATAACCAATGACCTTCTCCTGTCCCTCCTGGATCTGGGATAGGACAGCTCTAAGTCCCACGTTGCTGGCGTCCGTATCCAAAATGAATTTCCCTTGGGTAGGGATAGCTCAGTATAGGGCGTTGATCAAAGCTCCTTTCAGCTTCCTGAATGAGTCTTGACATTCTTCGGACCACTAGAACTTTGTTTGGCCTTCCGTGAGCCTGGTCAGTGGTTTAGCGATGTTGTGAATCCCAGCACATATCGGCGATAGTATGTGCATAAACCAAGGAAACTTCGAAGTTGGTGAATGTCTTTGGGATGGGCCAATCCTTAACAGCTTTGATCTTCTGGTCATCCACTGCTACTCCTTCCCCAGAGACAACGTGGCCGAGGTATCGTACTTTTTGGAACAGATGACATTTCTTAGGGCTCAGCTTCAATCCGGAGTTCCTCAGTCGCAGGAATACTTCCTCCAAGTTTTCACGTGGTCCTCGAACGATCTGCCGACCACAATAATGTCGTCGAGATACACTAGACACGTGTTCCACGAGAGTCCCTTCAGCACTGTCTCCATCAATCTTTCGAATGTGGCGGAGCATTACAGAGCCCGAATGGCATAACGGTGAACTGCCACAACTCTGAGCCGATGGTAAAGCAGTCTTTCTCGATCTTCCTGAGCGAGTTCTACTTGCCAGTATCCACTCTTCAGATCAAGGGTCGAGAAAATCGTGGAACCAGCCAACGTGTCTAGGGTGTCATCTATTCTCGGAAGAGGGTAACTGTCCTTCTTCGTGACATTATTAAGTTGGCGATAGTCTACACAAAAGCGTGTCGATCCATCCTTTTTCTTCACCAGTACGACTGGAGAGGACCAGGGACTGTCAGATGGTTCGATAACTCCTTCTTTTCCCATATAGCTGACTATTTTGTCAGCCTCTTTTTTCTTGGCAAGAGGAAGTCTTCTTGCTGATTGCCGGATCGGTCGGGCACCCCCAGTATCAATCTTGTGCTGGACCACATTAGTTCGACCTCCTTTTCCTTGTCCGGTATCGAAGATGTCTTGGTACTTTTTGACTAAATCTCTTAGTTTGGGCTGTTGAGCTGGTTTTATGTCTTTGGAAGAGATGGCAACTAATTTTTCTAGTTCTATGGGCAAGTTGTTGGGTTGGCTAATCGTACCTCGTACGCCCCGGATTACAGATGAAACTGACGAGCAGTGCCCCAAAATTGTTCCTTTCTTCAAGGTCACTGGGAAATAATTGACATTCATGACCCTTACCGGCACAAATTTGTCAGCACGCAACAAGGTCTTCCCTAGTGCAATCCCTCGTCCAATTTTCTCATCATGAAGTTTGGGCTCGAACATCACCACGTCTCCACTGCTCGCACTCCCGTCCAGGCGAGCCTCCAGAATGGTTTCAGCCCTCTCAGGTACGCTTACATCTTCAGCCAACAGCACAGGATCAACTCTCACTCCTCCCATGAAGCACCAGCTCTTCTCCGTTGACACGTAGGACGCCGTCTTTGAAATCCAATTCAAACCCTCTGGAATTCATGATGTCCATTCCGATGATTGCATCGTCTTCGATGTCCGCTACAAGTGCCTGATGTTTCACTTTAGTGCTGCCCAAAATTATTTCAATCGGTAGCTCGCCATATACAGTAGCTGGCTCCCCTGTTGCTGTGCGTAGTTTCCAAGTTGTCGGTTCAATCCGTTCCGGTGTTCTGGCAAAGGAAGGCCCGAGAATTGTCCTAATCGCACCTGTATCTAGCAGCATGGTGCAAGGCTCGTTATTGATGAGACCGTCTACGAAGACACCTTTGTTCTGTCGTTGAAGGATAGCGACATATGCGTTGTTAACCGGGGCTTGCCGGACAAATGCCGACGATTGCCCCTTCTCGTCGACCTTCTTTAGTTTTCCTGCATCGGAGTCGATGAATGTTGGACATTTGCTACGCACATGTCCAATTTTGCCACAATTCCAGCATCTTATCTGTCTTTTCTCAGGCAACACTTCCTTAATCACTTTTCTTATGGCAGCTTCCAAGTTAGCAGGCTCCTGTGAGTCTTCCTCAATCGTTCGAACTTTATTTTCAATCGTTCGAACTTTATTTTGGCTTTCGCAGCATTGTTTTGCTGCTTCGAATTCCAAAGCGCGTGCCAGTGCGTCTACGAGATGTGTTGGACGAGCTAATATCAACGCTTGTCTGGTTTCTTGGTCACGGAGTCCATCCAAGAATGCCTGAACCGCTAATTGCTCCATTACATTTTCCGGTATGGCTGGATATGCGAGGCGAACCAAGCGTGCAATGTCAGTTTCAAATTCTTGTAAGGATTCGCCCGATTTCTGACAGCGATTTTTCAGCTGGGAGTGGTATACGTGTTCCAAATGGGCCTGACCATATCGTAATTCTAGATGTTTAATCAGCTGATCATAGTCCTCCTGTTCTTGGGCGGTGAGAGTTTGTAGAATATTCGTCGCTTCTCCACGTAATGCAAGTGTTAGTGCTACAGCTCTTTCCCCTGCATTCCATCCGTTTGCTTTGGCCGCTGCTTCAAACTGCCGGCGGTAATTTGCCCATGGAGTTTTTCCGTCGAACTGAGGCGGCTTCATGGAAAGCTTTCCTATTTCTGAAATGATCTTGACATCTTTTATTCCCTCTTGAACTTTATCCAAGTTCAAACTCAAGTCCAGCATTGCATTTTCGTTAACCATCTCTGTGGAGGGCGCACTATTAATTCGTTTTTCCAGCTTACTGATCGTTTCCTTTATTTTGTCCATTTCTGCCTCGACCCCATCTTTGATTTTATCTACCTCCGTGTTCATTTGCTCCCTAATTTTATCTATCTCTGTCTCAACGGTTCTTTCTTCTAGAAAATTAGCCACACCACACAATTCTTTTTGTAGGCCTTCTGTGTTTTCCAGGAACTTCTCTTCCAGGCTTCTTGAATTTTCTAGAAGCTTCTCTTCCAGATTTCTAGAATTTTCTAGAAGCTTCTCTTCCAAATTTCTAGAATTTTCTTCAAGCTTCCCTTCCAGATTTCTAGAATTGTCTTCAAGTTTTTCTATTATCGGACTCAAATCACCTCCGGGAACTTCGAATAAGAATGTTTCGGGGTCCTCACCTTCTTGTATAAGTCCTTCTGCAAGTCTTTCCTGGAGTACTTGCTTTTTACCCGTTGTTTCCAGTTCCCTTTCCTCCAATTCCTGTTTCAATTCCGCTACCTTCAAGTCCGCAAGGTGCACTTTTCTTGAACACATTTTGTCTTTGACGAGGTATCAGTCTGTTTCACACGATCAGTTTTTTTAAAAATTCACTTCGCGAATTCTTTTCCACGGGCCACCAGTCTATTGTCTGTTTCACGCGAAGAGTGTATCAGTTTATATTCCCACGCACAATTGTCCACTTCGCGAAAACCGGGCCACTGTCTATTTTCTGTTTCACGCGAAGAGTGTTTATATTCCCACGCACAATTGTCCACTTCGCGAAAACCGGGCCACTGTCTATTTTGGGCGTACAAAAAGGTCTATCAATTTATTTTTCTGACTATCCACTCCACGATCACTTGTTTATTTTCAAAATCTCACTTCCGACACCAATTGTAACGTAAATAAACTTAACTTGGTTTTAATAATTTATTTCACACTTAAATCTACAACTTAATTTATATTACGCCACTGTATAGCTCGATCGTATGGGCTCGTTCAGACTGTCCGTGCCATCTTGAGGGTTGCCTATTTATCTCCGTTACAGAATTCCCGATCTTTCGAATTCTGGCAGTTGGCGACCAACATGTTCCAATTGTTTCCAATATTGACCGTTGTTTTCCGCGGCAGAGCGACTGGATTGTTCTCGAATATCTCCGGGGATGACCTCATCGTTGTCGATGGCAACGCGTGAGGCGACAGGTCCGGCCTAGGTTCGTTACAATATCAAGCATTATGGCTAGCCATGGCACACTTGACAAAAGTAAATAAATTATTATCCAGTATTTCCGCAGTAATATTTAATTTATGTTCTTATTTTTAATCCAATCGCAAATAAGTTAGTATCGTTAGATTCGTCAAAATATCTTTTTTTCGGAAAGTGCTTGTCAAAAAATTGTCGCCATTTGAAAAATAATACACAGAAAAAAATTGAATCAAATAAAATTCATTTGAATAAAACAAATAACAGTGTCGTATATGCACGACAAAATATAATCTCAAAATTAGTAAACTTATTTCTTGGTTTTGATCAAATTTAAAGTTTCAATCAACTGAAACTAATTTGCATGAACCAAATACTTATTTGACCAACTCTATTAGTAACTTGTTTTGGCAGAAATGTTGTTTCAACCATGTAATTATTTTGTTGATTCGAATAATCAGATCTACAAAATTTGCTGATTGCTTTTACAAAAATATTCATTCAAACAAGTATTTATGTCGAATTGATGAATTCAATAATGTCAATTCAACAAAATGATCTGATTTCTTAAACACATTTATCCAAATGAGTAATCATTTTTTTAATCCACTGAATTGACAAATATGGCAACCAAGCATGAGAGCCTACACCAGACATTCAAGTCCAGACGTCGCAACGATGATAAGGCTTGCTATTTGGTAACATTATCTAAGTCAGGGTCAGTTGTGCGAACGCTTCGCCATCTAACGCATATAATTCAACCAATATAATATTCTTTTATCCATATCCGTTGTTTGATTCAAATAAATATTATATTTGTGTTGAACAAATTTCCATTCAATATGAGTTGGAGATTGTTTCAATAGATGAACATATATTCAAATCAAAGAAATGTTAGCATTGCATTGTAAAACCATATTGTCCCCGCAATATAATGATTCCATCAATCGATTACACCTGTGTTTTGGGATGAATTTTATTTAGTCGGGTCAAGCCAATAAGAGTGACCAAATAAGTTTGGTTGAATCAAAAAATCCTTTTTTTTTTCGTGTAGTTAGACGCGAAAATGTAATTTTGCCAACTTGTCTTATTCCTATCTATCATACTAGTCACTAAAACTTTGCGATTGTAATTTTCTGACATCACCTGAGGTCCTCAGATTAGTTTACGTCCGATCATGATGGCCACCTTGATGCAATATTAAAAGCGACTCAAAAAAATTAAGTAATAGGCGTAAAAACTTTTTAAAATGTTCTGATCCAGAATTGTTTCAGAAATCCAAAAATGTTACAATATACTGGGTGTTCCATTTAAAAATTCAAAACCGGAGCCATTTCCGGTGAAACCGGAAGTGACCGAAAGTGAAAAATATGCGAAAACTCTGCTCCACACATACCATTTACCTATACCAAATCTCATTTTGATACACTTGATATTCTAGAAGTTATGACTTTCCTATGTTTTTCTTTGTGTTTTTCCATCTAGCTTATACCTGTGGCTTTACCCGTCTCCATTACCCCATTATCCCGTTATACATTATATATATATATATATATATATATATATATATATATTTGATAAATTCGTACAAATTCTGGGAACCTCGAAATAGGTAGGTAATACATTTTTTCTGGAAGGACGTCATAAAAATTTCAAAGGAAAAATCTGTTTATTTTTTTATGGACCATCAACTGTTAGCGGCTGTGCAAGATGTTATATTACACCCTGTGTCTACAAATTGCCAATTCGTGTTGTATGGGTAACTCTGTGTTAGATAAGTTTCACTTGAGTTTAATTTTGATTTTTGTATTCAATTTGTTTTTTAATTACACTGCTTGAGGGGTGATAATCATGTGGGCCAACAGCGAAGAATAATTAATGGCATGATCGACTTACCTGTAAGATTGATCAATCCAAATTATTCCAATTTATAATTATCATGTCTATCCCTTCCCTGTACTTCCCTAGCTATATAATAATAAAAATAAATGCAATAAGTTACTGAATATCGTACAATGTGAGGTGTTGCCTTGATGATTTTTTTACCAATTTTTTGTATTTGTGCTGTTTGTTATGCATCAATACATACTACAGGGTGAATTATCATTTACAACCTCTTGATTAATTTCAATCGGTAATTTTTACATTATGTCGATCAGTCCATCAAATAAATATGTAATCAGAATTGAAAGTTTTTGTAACTTACCTCAGTCATCAAAAATTCTCTATCAAAAGTTTCCTGGATATATTTGAGACTTCCACTTTCATTAAAATACTTAATTTTGTATCTATAACATTCCGCTTACCTTTCAATCAGGTTTAGTTACATGGGTTGACATAGAATAATTGGTCCATAAAGTTGAAGTTTATATATTTGAATATTTGTATTTTTACATTAGTCCATAAAACGATTGTATGCATATCCGTATTTTTCTTTTGATTTTTTTGGTATAAAATCTCGTGAAGAAATGTTCATTGCTTTCACCATTTCTAGAGGAGTTCCAGAACTAAAAATTCATTATTACTTATCATAATTTCGACATTTACTCCCTCTAGCTTGAATTTTCGAAAACAATTACATTTTTAAACGTGAAATTTTAAATTATAATATTGACATAGTTACGCAACTAATTTCATAGGGAATATCTGTCGTTTTTAATGATATTCGGAAAAATGGTAGGATGTAACCTCAAGAAATGCGACATTCCTGTACTCCCTATTGTGTTGTCAGCCAGGTCGTGAAGTTTTCAAATTATCTATTGGCAGAGGAAATTGAGGAAAGACGATGTGAAATGCAATGAAGTGGAAGGAGTAATTATTGTGGAAATCTCTTACAATTTATACTACAGGAATCTCAGAAAGTGTTCAATATTGTATTGGTTATATGGAAAGTTGCCGAGCAACTGGGTTACTATGTGTTACTACAATTTTCAAAACATGTTTTGTAGAGCTCACTCGTTTCTGAATGGTTGAAGAACACACGTAAAATCTCAAATAAACATATTTTTTTACATCGATCAGTGCTTCATTTCATATTAAATGTGCATATATTACAATTGGCGACGAAAATCGTTTTAAATAAAAGTCAGGAAAAGTGAACGTTTGTCGGACCGTTTTTTCGCCACTCTAGTGTTCGAGATTTGCCAAAAAAAGCTTGAATTTTTATTTTTTACTTTTTTCCAGTTTTCTACGTAGAAAACATTATATCGAACCCCCTTTGTTTTCCTGAAGTGAAGCTTCAACGTTTCATGAAGTACACACATTTTGTATGGCCTGTCTACCTCCGGTAGGGGCACTTCATTTTACTCATTTGAGTTAGGTGACATAGTTAGTGAAATAATGAGATAACAAACTGATAAACACCATGGCAGATAATCTTCAATTTTTCTTTTTTTTCATTCCTCCAGTTTTTTACGTAGAAAATATTTTATCGACTCTTCCTTTGTTTTTTCTGAAGTGAAGCTTTAACGTTTCATGAAGTACACAATTTGTTTATGGCCAGTCTACCTTCGCTAAGGGCACTTCATTTTACTCATTTGAGTTAGGTGACATAGTTAGTGAAATAATGAGGTAACAAACTGATAAACAATATTTATTAATTACGGTTGCTTTGCCACCATGGCAGATAATCTTCAGAAACAATGTCCTATATTTTTCTTGGATATGTGGCACTCTAAGAAATTGAAATGTGTTTATATTGTTACGAATCTAGGGTTCATCTCTACTGAAATTCTTTACTAATTATTGTCCGTTTATTAAAAAAAAAGAATAATGTACTCTGGCAAATCAACAAATCAATGACAGTTCACAGTTGAAATATTAGCACGACACTGTATTCGTTTCTACACGATAAGTCAGCACTACTATACAAATAAAATATTATAGAAAAATAACCAACTACCAGTGTTTTGTTTTAATTGGTCATAACAACCTGTCAGAAAACGTTTCCATAGCAACTCGAGAGTTAACATTATGCGAAGGACCGAGCGATTGTTCCACCGTATTTCAAGATTAACCGAAGCCCACTGCCTGCAAGAACTAATCACTGGCACGATTAAAAATTCAGAAATTTTGCAAAGCCAGAACGTGCATACGCCACACACAATACCTTTTTAATCAGTCAACGTACGATAAAATGGGAAACGGTGGTTTCTTGCTTTAATTTTCTACGTGAAAGTTATTCTGGGAACAATGAGATTTTTTATGTTTTCTCTCACAGAGAAATATTCACGGTGTCGAAACCGTTCCACGCTCTAGGGCATTAGATAAAAAATACATAAAAGCCATCTAGAATGTGCTGAAATTTGTTTTATAATATAACGCAATACTTTACCGTATTCCTGAAAATATTTTTGGGAAAGCTTCGCGCCCCTGACACACCGGGCGGATTTTTTCGATCGGATAATTTACCGTCGCCGCCGTTCCAACAGTAGCCCACTGAAGTGAATTAGAGCTTACACATCAGACGAAAAAAAAACGATCGGTCAATTTGACGTCGGCGGTAGATGTGCAGCCGTCGAGTGCCACTGGAGCCGATGCACTAGTGGCCTACGTTACCAAATACACTTTTACACACCCAGGCGTGTTTCTACCGTTTAAGTCATTTGCTCATTGTTATTTGAACTGCATTCTTGACACTTTATCAATATATTCGTCAACAGTTTCGTGAACATGAGTGACATAGATGATGAAAGTCTTATTTCATTACTCGAACAAGAAAGACCTTCATTATGGGATAAAACCCTAGACATTTTTTAGGATCGAAAAGCTATGAGAAACGCTTGGCATAAAGTTTGTCTTGGATTGCGAAGCGATTAGTTTATAAAAAATAAAAAACACGCTTTTGTAGCAATATAAAAATAATAAAGTCATTTCCCAAAAAAAGTTTTTTGTATCGCTAGCTATTCGTAATGGTATAATCCAATGAATAGAAACAAAATTTCACCAAAATCTAACAAAAATTACAAAACAGCTGAAATTCTGGATTTAGGTACTTTAATGTATGAAGTATCCTTTAAGAAATTGTTTACCATGCCACGGCCTTAAAAATTAAATAAAAAAAAAATGCAAAATTTATAGGAATATTTTTCTAGAAAAAAATAACAAGCTACGACTTTTATGTGAAACATTTTTTCATATCTCCTATACATCTGGAGTTGTAGCTCAAAATATGAAAATTCGTAGAATTTTTTGTTTTTTTTTTAATTTTTAGCGCCGTGGCATGGTATAGGATTGCTTAATGGATACTTCATTCTTTCGAATTCCTAAATCTAGAATTCCAGCTGTTTTGAAATTTTTGTTAGGTCTCTATTAATCGGATTAGTAGTCATTATGAAAAGTAAGTAGAGAACACTCCACGCTTTCTTAATAAAAAGTTAATTTTTAGGCCAATGACTTTATTCTTATTATTTTTACATTTTTAGTTCCATTTGCTACAAAAGCGTGTTTTTATAGATTATTTAAACTATAATTGTATTTGCTAGAAAAGCGTGTTTTTAAACTTTCTAACACGGGAGAAAACTCATCGATAAATTCATCCACATGAGAAGTTTTTACTACCTAACTCTTGTTGAAAGTAGATTGTAGGGCGGTCGATATGGCTCTTCAGCCTATCCGTACCTCAACCGTAACTTTTGGTGAGAGTACTGAGAGGGTACCAACGATTTCATAAAATCTTCGAAATGTAAATTAGACATTTTTACCAGTGAATTCACCAAATCTTGTGAATTATCCTTTTTTTCAGACGATCTTGGTGAGAGAGATAGCTATCAAATTATTGTATTATCATCAGTTTTCAATACGTGTGCAAAATGTCAAATGATCGGACGTCTGGAAGTGGGTGAAAAATAATTTTAAAGGTACATGCATACAGGTGAAGCTAATAAAGCGTGTGTAAACAAAGAGAAATTATTTTGGTGAAACCATATTTTTTCACATACCTATACGTACTAGAAAGAGGTAGGGATCGTAAAATATTAGTTTTTGAGATTCTAGAATTGGCAGTGACCATACTCTGTAGTGGTACATTTTTTTTACTCGCATTGCATTGCTCTCTGTTCATAACACAGTTAAACTAATGTGATTTGATTTAAAGATTAAAATATACTCGTACGACGGCGTCGGATAGTTTTCCGCCATGTGTGTAAACGTTAAGATTTCTTTGAGCGGCGACGTTAAATTATCCGATCGGAAAAATCCGCCGTGTGTGTCACGGGCGTCGTCAGGTCTTGATGAAACCCAGAAACCATCTCAAGACATAAATTTATCGGGATCGGCCGCAAAATCGTTCGTTTTAAAAACTGATTCAAATTTCCGGTGTAACAAAATAGGACTCATGCAGCTCGATTTATTTTGTGATTACACATAAGGAATTCTACAACACGGCAGGTTGGTTGTGACAAAAGTTATAAGGAAAAAAAATAAAATGTATATACTTCGAAACTAAAAATGAAACCACTATAACTGATCTAATAGTTATAGACCTGGATCTGATGCCCATTTGCTACAAGTCTGGCGACCCTTGAAGGGTCGAATTACATAATTAATGAAAGGGAAATGAAGGTCATAGCGCTGGTAGTGGATACGTTATCGCAGGACCAAGTAGCGAACGTGTCGGATAAATTACGGGTTTTGAACGATTTCCTACACAAAAAATCTTGCATTTTTCGGTAGTTTATGAAAAATAATCCGGTGGAAGCAAAATGCCATACTCATGCGATGCCGCTTACAGCCCGCCATACCAATCGAAACAGGTTTTTTTTTCTAAACGATTTCCTACAGGCTCATTTTTGTTTCAAATAATTCGTTTTAAGTACACATTCACGAAATTCACCACACCCATACTGTTTTGATGGGTATAAATAGTCGCCATACTGCCGTAAAGTAGTCGATTATTTGAAACTTTCATTACGCGAGTGTGGCAATCTTCAGCATCATCGTCACAGTATGGGGTATTTTTTTAGGTACAATAATATTGAAGTAAACTGGATACAATGATGCAATACTGTACTAAATAATTTTACTAACAACGTTTCGAAACAAAAGTTTTTCAAGTATGGCGCTACTTTTGCAGTTGACTAATATACTAACGGTCACTCTGTATCATTTTCGTGAATGTGTTCTTGAAACGAAATAGTTGAAACAAATATGAGCCTGTTGGAAATCGTTTAGAAAAAAAAACTGTTTCGATTGGTATGGCGAGCTGTAAGCGTTACCGTATGAATATGGCATTTTGTTTCTGCTGGATTATTTTTCATAAACTTCATCGAATTTGAATGCAACATTTTTATAAAAGGTTTTAAACGAAACGGTTCTAGTGCAAAAAGGACGGAAATAGGTACTTGGCTAGAGAGAGAAAAGAGAGAACTATACTATATACGGTGCTAGCCTCATTTTTTATTAGTGGCTGTCAGGTACAGAAATGATAAGGATCGGTGGTTCAGTGGTAATCAGAGTAACCTTAGGTAATACTCTAAAAGTGGTTGGGGATCAACTAGGCTAAGCTGATTTACGTTTTGAAACGTGTATACATTGTAATTAAAATTGTTTCCATGCTAGATTCGGACCAAAATCTTAATATAACGTGTGGGTTTGTTGTGTGCGAATATTTTTTCAACGAGTTGAGAAGTACATGAATAGGCCTTTCGAATAGCTGGATATATGTTCAATAACTCGTATTAAATCAATAGTTATAGTGGTTTCATTTTGATTTTTTAAGTTTTTCAGTACCTTCTGATAAAAATTGGTAGTGTCACTGTTTTTTTTTGTTTCAGCTGTTGTGTTTCGAAAAAATATCCAGTTATTGCTATTTATTGATAAGAAAGAGTTCAATTAACAAATGAAAAATTGTATACGCTTCTCAGATTGATAATCTGGAAATAATCCGCAAAATGTAATTTTTGATGAACACTCTAGCTTTAGTACACATAAGCGGACTTAAATTTGTTTATCCAGAAAACTTAAATTAATTTCCCAGGATACGAAATGAACTATAGATTAATTGAAATATTGAAGTAATCTAGTACATGATTTCTTCGAAATACCCTTTTGGAACTATTTGTCAAGCGCTTTGTTGGTAAACAATTGGTTGCACTAACGTATGGATGACAATTGAAGATGTGTATCAGAATGCAAGAACTCTTTTGACTCACCCGGCATTCTTCAGCACTATTGTTATCGTCCAAAACCAAAGTTATGTAAACATTTGTATGTATGTATGTGCATGTGTTTGTCCGCCCGTCGTAGGTAGTTGCTCCTATACCAATAGAAATTTGGTATGCTTTACAGACCCGTTGTTCCAGATTTCTAAATTCAAAATATAGGAAAATTCACTTGAAAAAAAAAAGATTGCGCGGCTAGCCGAGAAGGTAGATTTTACATTTTATTTATTGATCCTGAAATTATCCAATCATAATTTATGATCATGATATCTGGCACATCTTTTTTATTGGAAAATACAAACAGCACTTCTACTTTTGTGTAAGCTCTAAACAAAAGTTGTAGGTTTCAAATATCCCTAAAGTGACCTATAAAAATATTCCACAAAATTGACATAACATATTTTTCTTTAAGAAAATAGGAAATATGGCGTCAACGGTCACTTTATTGTGGTTCAAAATGTAACAAATAACGCCAATCGTACAAAATATATGATTTATCACCATCCGCATTCGCTAAAAAATAACATAGTTTATATTGTCTTGTTCAATTGCCACAAAGTGCTTAGAACTACGAAAATGATTATATCAGTATTTGAAAGTACGTGAAAATGCACAAAACTTGTTTATATTCTTCTGAAAGAGGATTTGAGTTCTGAAGGAATCCAAAGAACATTTCGAGAGTTCTATTTGTTTTATAGGGTTCTTTAAAAATTGTCACTATTGATTTGCAAACGAATTAATAATAAAATTATGAATTTTACTTGACCAGTGGTCAAGTAATGTGCTAGTGCGAAAAAGAAATCGAGATATCGATGGAAATATCCGCTTTGAGGTCCCCCGAAAAGATTGAAACCATTTCCAGAGTGGAGTCTGTCTGTCTGTGATATTCCACCATAACTGCCGAACCGTTTGACAAATCGAGCTTAAATTTGGTATGAAGATACAATTCCTACCCCGAATGCGACCATTATATAAAAACTGTATCCAGAATAGTCAAAATTACTTCTCCAACTGACGTCTGTCAAAAATAAAAAAATGTCAAAGTTCAAAACTTTGCCATCCAATTATTCAAAATCTATCCGATGGATTAGAACTAAATTCGGCAGGGAGCAACACAACAAAAGAATCAAATTAAGTTTGCAGTTGGAGCATTCCACAGTTTGCCAGTCTGGCGCTACAAATGTTTAATTTTTCTCCTAGGCGTTACCATCCGAGACGGCCGCTCACCCGTGCTTTGACTAGAACGGCCCGCGTTTGGTGCAGGACCGCTCAATTGACTGGGATCAAATATCTCACTTGACCAAGTGACTGTTGAATTGACCGATCAAATTGACTTCGACAGCCCAGAAATGTTTTATCAATGTTTTATTTCAAAATAATCCCATTCTCCCGAGGCCCGCGCCGGTTAAGTTCTGGGGTGTCCCACACCTGATTTTTATTTAACTTATCATTGGTTGATTGACCTATAAACTTGAACCCAAATATTATCATAATGAAAGAGATGAGTTCGATTCTGTAAAATATTTTGAGTCATCCTGTAATATGAATGAAGACCGAAAATAATGAATAAAAACGCATAATAGGCTGGATGAAAGCTTTATTGTCATGACATAATACCTCAACCTTATGTCAACAGGGGATGTATAAAACACGCATCATTGTACAATACAATGGACTATCCTCGATGTCCTATGTCCTTTGCAATAATAAAGGCCGTGCAGGCTTTTAGCAAAATAAGGGGGAGATAAAATGACAGCCGCTCCATTAAAATGGCATCGAAAATCGGCAGTGGAGAATTGAACATCATAATATATTAAAATGGATAACATTGTTTTTATAAAAATAAAAATATTTCCCTTCTTTTGAAGTATTTTCAATTTTGTTGCGAAAAGGGTTTATTGTGGGGTTTGGAATGGTGAACACTTCAATTTTTTTATATTTTCATAAATGGAAATGTAATAGATTCAAATCCGTTGAACTGGAAGACCATGATAATGGACAACTACATCCATCTCGTTGTAACCAAGTACGCCGATACTTATTCGAGTACTTAATCGCCGATAATTAATCGGAATAATATTCATTGACTTCCAAATGTTAATGGTCTTATCATTTGATGTTATCGGTCCAGTTTTAGTATGTTTTACAAATTTTGCTCAACTACCGGACTACCTAGATTATTTGTTATTGCATGGAATTAAATTTTGTCAAACAGAAATGGGTTCATTTTCTCGCATAAATAACCGCAAATAAGATCCACACGAACAGAAAC
This sequence comes from Gonioctena quinquepunctata, assembly GCA_018342105.1. Lineage (NCBI taxonomy): Eukaryota > Metazoa > Arthropoda > Insecta > Coleoptera > Chrysomelidae > Gonioctena > Gonioctena quinquepunctata. The sequence continues at coordinate 245,847 of JAFIRS010000724.1, read as the reverse complement.
CTATTGTAACTTCAGGCGTGGTAAAATTACCTAGCAATTTTTTCCATGTCGTCTTATATGATACACCTATGAATTCGAAATAAAAAAGTATCGCGTAAATTAGGTTGAGGATGGCCCAGAGAGGAAGAATCGAAGGATTCGACGAAATCTTATTCTGCAATTTCGTAGGGGACTTGATTCGAAACATTTTACAAGCTTTTGTTTAGTTTCACTTGTTAGTTCGTTCGTTTGTTAGTTTGGGCCAAAGCTTGCAAGTGAATGTTGACCGACTTCTAGTCGTCCGATTAATTTGAAATTTGGCAGGTGTTCATAATTCCGGTGACAATGCATTATGGAATTTTTGTAAGAAAAAAATCGATATGGCGGCTTTAAGACGGGGGACGAGATTTGTTATTATGGTCCAATTCGATTCAAAATTGGTTTGCGGATTTTTCGGGGTCGGAGACTATGAATTTTTGGACACTCATAAATTGAACTTGGCGACCCCAAGATGGAGGACGAGTTTTGTGATTATGGTCCGATTCGATTCAAAATTGGTATGCGGCGGTTTTCGCGGTCGGAGACTTTGAATTTTTTGTCAAAATTTATAAATTTAAGATGGCGGCCCCAAGATGGATGACGAGTTTTCTGATTATTGTCGTATTTTATTCAAATTGGTGTTTGAGAGTTTTTGGGGTCGGAGATCATGATTTCTTTCAGCTCAAAACTTACAGGGTAGAGACCTTGTGATAACGATGTTCTATTAGAAATGAACAGATTAAGGCAAACCAACTAAAAAGCAAAAAACTAAATAATCAATAAAAAATCTTTTTAATTAAAGACAAGCTTTTATTTAAGCCGTGTACTAAAACGTATAAAATAAGTTAAAGTCATCGCTGACAATGATTTGATTATTTTTTGTTGAATTATTTGGTTTCAAAAAGCTTGTCGCGCGAATTGTAATAAAATTAATACTTCGACACGTTGTTACCTACCAACCAATCATTGTCCAATTAAATTATTTGGTACTTACTTTTATAAACACTTCGCGCAACAAGGTTTTTGGAACCAAATAATTCAACAAAAAATAATCAAATCATTGTCAACGATGACTAACTTATTTTATACGTTTTAGTACACGGCTTAAATAAAAGCTTTTTTATTAGTTATTTCGATATATTCTGAAATAACAGAAATGTAAACATATATATACGTCCAGTCAGTCCAACGAGTTTCTGCATATGCCAAGAGATGTAGTGATTAAATCTGGAAAGCTGACTGTAAACTAACCCCAAACTATAGGGGGTTATTGAAAGGGTCAAATATCCATGAAAACAACTAATTTCCGGATTATTGCCTCGACGAACATTGGATTACATCTGGTGAATAATCGTGCAAAGCCTCTCAATACGTGGTAACTTTGAAAATGCTTGTTGTGTCAATCAATCCATCCAATTCGGGTTGACCTGTATAACGATTTTGGTTTGGGGTTGGTTTACAGTGAGTTTTCCTGAGTCAATCAGGACATCTCTTGGCACATGTAGAAACTCGCTGGACTCGTGTTACAGATTTCTGGATCTGTCTTTGGAGTGTCCATTTGCGGGTAATGCTTACGCTGGTATTGAGGTGACGCTTCCAGGCGGAATTTTTCCCATGATAGTTTTCGCTTCGTACTGGCCTATGAAGTAGATATATTTGAATCAATCCATTCGGATTCGCAGACATTAGTTGTTGTTTGCACGAACTCCCCTTTCTGTCTGACGTGCTTCCCCGCGCCATCTATCAAGCAATCACAATGTCTATCATTTCAGAAAGTAGAATCGGTTCTACGTACTACGGACCGTTCAAATCTTTGGCAATGGGCTCAGAAGCCTTTTCGCTTGTCTTTGTCCTGGAACCTTATTCCACCGAGTTGTTATTTGATCAGCTTTCCAGCACCGAATCTCTCTGCTTTGGGGCTTTGGTGAGACCATAGAAAGGTTCTGGACCAGGAAATCAAGTATTTGCCCCTTCCTTGGCAAGGCCGTCTGCTTCCTCTTTGTCTTCGATTCCCTTGTGACCTGGCACCCATATCAGAGTGACCTGATTATTCACAGCCAGTTGTTTCAGATAAAATTTGATATTTGGAGCGCTATTTGGCTGTCTGATAGGATATTAATCTTTGCCCCCCTGGAGCCTCTTGCAAGGCATTCTTGTCCGCAAATTTATATAACATGGATTCCTGTTTGGCAAATTGGTGGGGCTTTACCTAGGGGTTTTGAGAGACTAAAATTAGGACCCGTTACTCCCACGCCTTCCTAGCGTCCATCTTTGATCCATCTGATGCATACCTTTCTAGTTGAGGCCTATTTGTTGTACATGTATGGTGGTTGTTTAAAACCACTTCATAATTCACTCATAAGTGGCATAATATCTGATGGTTTGTTTCTAAATTCTAATGGAATATTTTCCAGGATCTTCAGATGTCCAATCAGATTTCCAGCTTTCAAATTTGATGTCTGGTGCAGTCTGAAGGCACTTGTTGCCGCTTTCTCCAATACACACAAGTGCAGTGGCGGAAGGTTCAGCATTACCTCTAATGCTGCAGTGTGATTCCCAGACAAGCTAACCGCTGCACCGTTTGTAGCTTGATTTGTGCCGACTAATGTTGGGTTTTTGACCACCTTACTAATGAGGCACAAGTGAACATGGGTTTGATATGACCAGTATATCATTTTCGGGTTTCAAACCCCATGTCTTGCCAAAAACTCTGCGGCTCGTCTAGATTGCTGTTGTAGCCTTGGAAATAATGTTGATATGACTGTTCCATGTTAGTCTTCAGTCGATTATAACGCCTAGGTATTTAATAATAATCGCTTTCATTGATAGATGAATGCTGAACAGAAGGAACATGTGACTAAATCAAAACTATCAAAAGGCAGATTTAGCTTTGGTTCGAACTCAGTGGTGAGTTGAATAAGTGCTTTCTTCCACTCAACCTATATTTGACTTCCTTGGAAAAAGTAAGCTGTCCCATTCAGGCCGGGGCTCCCAGTTCGTACTTTCGCCTCCTTGTGAATGGAACTACTAGCACTGTTTTGCTTGGATTTACATTCAGTCCCTCCTTTGCGCACTAGCTTCTGATTATGTTTGGGACTATCTGTATGCGATTGAATATTATCCCATCATGTTTGCCATTAAGAGTGACGACCAGATCATCAGCGTAACCTTGAGTCGTAATTCCAGAGTCATGTAGCTTTACTATCACATTATTCACGGTCAATGACCACAGCAAAAGCGATAAGAGCCCGCCTTGGGGACACCTTTTTTCCGCTGTCATTCTGACCGTTTCCTCTCCGGGAGCAGCTACAATTATTCTGCTTTGCATGTATCGAAATTTAGAAAAATACGTTTCAGGCATACCGAATTATTTAGCCAACTGCATACTTATGGAACGACTGGAAGACACGACAATGAACATCTTCTATGAATATGAACGACTCGCAAGCTGTCCGACGGTGAAAGTTGTCAAATCGAAATTTAAAAAAATATGTTCTACCTCCCTCCTTTATTGTTGTTAATCCATAAATCTATAAAATTCATTTCAATTTTTGTTTCAGTACTAATCCTTCGAGTGAATGAATAAAGTATTTACAAAATACCTGAAAAACTCGATTATTATCCCAAACTGCCACACTTTATATTCAAGAAAGTTGCTCTCATATTGAAGTGAAGTGAACTACGCAGTTTTAACTATTTTCATATTTTAAATGAATCAATAAAATAGGTTATGCAATGTCTTTCTATTTTTATATATTTATTTAAAAATCCGACGCCACTGGTCATTTGGCGCGGTCTTCACAACAGTATTTTCTTTTCGGTAAGGCACTGCAATCTAGTTTTCATACTATTTTCTTTTCATCACTAAAATAGTAGAAAATTTGGCAGTACCATGTTTTATATGCAGTGAATGAAGCCCAAAACTCATCTTCCATTCCTACCAATGCAATCGAAGAAAGGTAACCGAAAGATAAATGGATAATTGATAGACTAATAGCTGTTGCGTGCTACAGTGAACTTTTGACATGCTTTATTAAGTATTTGACACATCAACACTCATGTTATTCAGATAACTGCATGAAATCGGGGCGTTTCTTGTTTACTAATGCTAATGACAGGTCTTCATAAACCGCCGCCAGTAACAATTTCAACGATGCGGCACTCCTCCAAGACAGTGCGCCGCAGTGAGGTAGTAAAGATACGCTGATATAGTAGATATAGGTGATATTAAAAAAAAGATATTTGGTATGTAAGTTCTACTTGTAAATTTGGTGCATAGATTTCTTTTAATATATTGTATGACTCCTCACCGTATTTCCAAACTATTAAAAGTGTCATTTTCAGACTGTATTCGCGGGTTCTTAATATACAAATATATATATATATATATATATATATATATATATATATAAATATATATATTTAAAATTCAGTATCAAGATTTCAGGGGCGTATTTTTCAGGTCAAAATAAGACTTTTTTTCCATAAACATGTGTCTGCAAACGCTTCGTTACCGATCTACAAAACGTTAAAGTTTCAAGATTTTTTTATTTTCTTCTTCATATAGCTCTTTCAGTTTTTGCGATATTAAGATCAAATTTGAAACATAAGTTATGTTTTAGGGTTTACATCATCCAGTATGCCGAGTGATTGTAAGAATTTACAGGGAGATATATTTTTTCAGGGGTCATGCCCTTTTCCGCACCATAAACTTTTTTGTAGTGCGCCGCTGGTTGATTCTAACATATGCAATGCATTTTTTGTTTTGTTTATAATTTTTTTTGCCTCTTGTAATTTTTACGCATCTGCTACCGTTATCGAGAAAAAAAGTAAAATCATTTTTTGTAAAATGCTACATTTAATTGAAAAAATTTGCAAAAGGGGGGAACCTATTATCACAATGAAAACAAAAAAACGCTACTCATTTAGTTTGTGATCTAAATTACAAGTTTCCTCAAACATTACCTAAAAAATAAGATACCCAACGAACCTTGACTTTTTATAAAAGGAGGTTTGGGTCCGAGCGAAGCAAGGATATAAATACCATACGTCAAGTAAAATCACTTTTCTGGCGAGGTGCGTATTTTTTTTTTCGTATTTTTTAAATAATTACTTATTTCGCATTTCATATTAAAATCTGTTAATAATAATAGTTACTGAGAAAATCTAAAATAGAAACGTAGTATCTGACTCTCGGTAACTTAGCAATCTAAACAGGATGTTTTTTGTAATTGACAATGGTTGAGCATCCAAATAAACTCATCTTTGAAGAGCAAATTTTAAAATAATTATCGAAATGACTGATGAAAACGACTAGGAAGATATCTTGAATGCAGCCCGGGAAGCTTCTTCCAGTTTACTTCTAGTGAAATCTAAGGAAAGGTACGAGAAAGTTTATAATGTTCTCCGAGTGGAGAAACACCAAGAGATTTAAAGGACTTTTTATGCAGTAGGTAATGATTGCTATGGTGTAAAATGGCCCATTAGTGTGAGATTTTAGGTCGTTAATGTACTGCATTACTGTACGAAATACGAAAAATATATTATTTGTAAGCAAAACCAATTATATAATGGAAAATTATTCAGTTCAGGAATATCTCTGTTCACTTGCCGTTCAGGTACCTACTTCTATTTAGTTAAACTATTATACTACTATTATATTTGTTCATTACGTATTTTCATTCTCTTCCTATAACTTGACATACCTTTTGTCGGATTGTTCAACAACAAATCGATCAAACTGTATACCTTAATGGGGGGAGGCATTCTCGCTCTTAATGTATGGTTATGAAGAGGGATATCCAATTGATGATGTCCAAAAAACTACATAAAAGTATTACAGTTCCGTTTTGTCTGCGATCTATAGTTTATTAATAGCATATCCAAATACGAATTTATACTCCCCATTGTAACAAGGAGACTGTATAATTACAAAATAATAATTAAAAGCCTTGCTAAAAACGGTGTAGGTAATCAGTAACGTTCCAACACTGTCAGTTCCACGGCGCGCTTTGTGAACGTCAGAAACAAAGACGGTAGAAAAGTGTATCGTTTCATAGACCCTCCTCCCGCCAATCCCTCGCCGCCTTCATCCCAACCCGACTACTATTCTGCCCCTTCCCCATTATATTTGTGTGGAAACAGACCAGTCTGGAAAGTATTGTTTTTATCAGTGTACATACGGGTGTTTAACCCAAAAAGTTGATCCAAACTATTGCCCTACATTTTTCAAATCAGAAAACTGCAAAAGCAATATTTTCAAATAAACATATGTATATATACTTCGCTATAAAAAGAATAAAACATGAAAACAAATTACTTCAGTGTCACATGGACTCATCCTTTTTTAATTCTGAATCAAATTCTGTATTCAATCATATATCCCAGTCATGGGTTCTGAATATACATGCTTATAGTTTGGGATAATAAGTAGTTATTGAAGACTCAATTGATTTTATGATCAAGAAAAATACACGATTCCGGTGTATTTTCTAAAATATGATTATTGTGTTGACTCTGCAAATATATTTGATGACAAAAATCAGTGCAAACCCAGCTTGGAGAAAGTATGCAGGCTCAACCTCCCTCTTCCAACATCTCAAATCATGCGCAACTCAAACATGTTTTTTCTTAAGAATTTGAATTTTTCACATTCTGAGATGTAATGTGATGTGATAGCAATATACTCCCAATTAATGATTGAGTTATTTAGATTCAAAAATATACATTGGAAATTTAAATATAGTCGCCGAAATGTTGACTTTGGGAAATATTTCCGATAGACAAATTCAGAATACGATAAGTTACTGACAAATCGAATCATTTTCTCAAGACAATAGTCATTTGGTAAACGCAGTAACTTATCGAGTCAAATTAATTTATTTGCTCTTCTACACTAGTTTAGATTTTGTTTATATACCTACATTTTTTCATTTTCAGACTGGGGAAAGTAAAAAAACTCAGAAATCCAAGGAAATATTATTCAGGATTGTTTGTTCGCATTTCGTCGTTCTCAATTGAATATTGAATAGGAAGATTTTTCAATTTTCAAAAAAATCTTGAACGATGGAAGATAGTGACTAAAGTTTATCTTTCAGTTGCAGATGATTCCACATCTGATTTTATGAACTCTCTGTTCATATTCTCGAATAAATTAATTCGATATCAATTGAAAAATACAAATCTAGTAACAAAATTGCAAGAAAAAAATATGTTCAAGTTATAAATATCGCAAAAGTGCTCAAGTTATTTACAGAAATAATTTAATATTCGGTAAGAAAATCTCCCACCAAAAATTACAAATAATTTTGAAGACTTTTTTAATGATGATCACTGGAATCAAATTTGCAAAAAATTCAATGCTGATTTGTCAGTTTTCTTGAAACAGTTATTTGATTTGACGTATTTATTAAATTTAAATTAGCCAGATTTGTCAACAAAACGACAAGGTCAATCTTTCCAAAACAAGAATAGACCCAATAAAACTGATTATGCGCAGTACTCTGAAGTTTGTGAGTTTATGCTATTAATTTCACCAATATTAAATTGACCTTTTAATGTCCTATAAAAAAGGTTTCGTCATAATTCCAGCTACCTATTGTCCATAATTTTTATATATGAAAATATGTGGATCTTGCAACACGACATTTCGCATGGTTTCATCCTATCCAGACTTGAGTCAGGGTTCACCAAAAATGATTTTAGATAATTTGATTGTTCTATATCGAACTTATATACTTATGTAAAGAAAGTTTAGCTGTGGGTCTTGGACGGCAACTTTCGGAAATCAGAAAAATTCATAAAATGTCAAGCATCATTTGGGTTGAATTCAAATTCAATGTCAAAGCCTTTCGAGAATATTATAATCTGTAATGTCGGACAGAGGAGACACGGATACTGACTTTAATTTTTCAAGTTCCCCTTGATATCTATAACATAGAAAAAATATTTGAAAATGTTGCTTTTTGTGCTGGTATTTCTGGGATACTTTGTATCGAAATGTGTCGCAAAGAAGTGAATGCGATTGATTCCCAGACGCCAAAAAAATACCATGTTCTTGATTTGAGAAGTATCCGACGACTACATAATTACCTCATCTCCACATGGGCGGACCCCGTATTCGAGGGAATCTGGAATACACCCGTAGCGCTAGGCGCATCGACCGGAGTCATTGGTCCAGCCTCTCATACACATGCGTGCCGCGCGAGTTGCCTTCTTCACTGAAATGTTCTGTCTCTGGCATTTTCTATAGTTGCCCTTCTCGATGTTTTGGTTTCCAGTTTCTAGTATAATTGTTACAGACAATCTCAGTTTTTATTTGAAATTTTAAAGCTATTTGAATCATGGTATTTTTTTGAAAAACGTCTTTATGGGTCCGTATCTTATTCCTACTGCAGCACGTGTGAGTTAACTGCATATATACATATTTATATGTATGTATATACAGGGTGCACCCATGTGAATTACGGGTGTATAATGCCATTTTATAACAAATTATAGGGGTTAAAAATTCTCAAAAAAATATTGTTTTTTGGCAAATTCAACCAATATTTTGAGAACCACTGTCCGCCTTACCTGAACCGTAAGAAAACACTGGCCTTTGCCGGATGCATTAAACATTTAAATTTGTGGAATTTTGAACTGATTGTTTGAGAAATGTAGAAAGTGTGAGAATCCATATTAATATTCGTTGCAGGTAACCGGCGATGCATATTCAAACTGTGCTTCTGCATCAATTTGACACTAATTAAAACAAACGAACTTTGTTATATCCAAACTGATAGATAAAGTCAGAACTAGTAGATGCTTAAACCACAGTTATCAAAAAATCATTTGTGAGACATTGAAACACAGACAGATAATTCCTATGAAAAGTAAACAATGTCGACAATTGACTTAACAGTTTGACAACGAACTTGGCTGAGCCAAGTAGCGTTGCCAGAAAAGTATTTTCAAGATTCTCGCGCACGCCTCTAGCAGTGAATTTGAAAGCTCTCTGCGAACGACATGACTTTTGTCAGATTCGACTACTGTTTTCTGATTGCCTGGTGAATAAGTACGCTATGTGTATTTGAGCATTCTAGCCTTCATTGGCAGCTTGCAAATTAGCGGATAGAGACGAGCGGCAAGTCTTCAAACACCGTACTTATATTATAATCAAAATCTAAACAAGAATAACGATTATTGAAATATTCTAATATCCTTGTCATAATTGACAAACCTCAGTTCGCTGAAGTTTGTTCTCACTATCAAATACCAAACTGTTCCGTACGTATTTTGAACTTTCAATTTTTTTATTGCTTGTTTGGAAAAATCAATGGAATAACGAGATATTTTGCCTTACACAGAGCAAAACAGCTTCTGGATCGCCTGACAGCCTTTCCAATATTCTAAATGTATTACAATGAACATATTGCACATGCGCATGAGTTTCATTATTGACATTCACTATTTTTGTTCGTGCATTGATTTTGTAGAATTTTGGAAAGCTTAATTGATAAATATACATTGTGATAATTTCAGACAATATAGTAGAGAATAGTCAAATTGATTGAAGACTCGACTGTGAAGAGAAATTTTGGATCATATTTATAATTTTTTAAAAGGCCCCCGTAGTGATTAGGTGACAAAAGTACACACACATATACATATGGAAAACTTTTTGAGGTTCCCATTTATACATACACTCGCACAGAGACACATACACGACTAATGAAAAACGAGTTAGGCCTGTTTCACAAACCACTGACGATCATGCCTGATGATCAGTCCTGATGGCTCCAGGTCACCGTTTTCATTGTTCCTTTTAGGTCGGGTCCACACTATGCGTATACCCGGGATGCGTATTTCGGCTGCGTATTTTCGGCAAGATGCCAACACATTGTTTTTTGGAACGTTCACATATATGCGTAGAATACGCAACCACGCAGTATGCTGCCAGAAATACGTACGTCCGCATGCAGGTGCCGAGTTCTATCACCGGATACTTGATAGAAAACACGGGAATTCCTGAGCGAGCGTTCATATTGTGCGGATCATCGGTTGGTGCGTATTTGCAGTTTATGAATTTTGCAGCTCATAATATTTCAATTTGTGAAAATGTTCGATACGGACAAGTTTATTGCACTTCGAATTCATGTTAGATGCTGTACATTGTACAACGGTCAACCACCATTATGGGACGAAACCTGTAAATATTATTCAAATCGAGTGCAGCGGGACAAGAGTTGGCTAGCAGTGGCTACTGAAATGTTCACGGATTGCAATGACGTAGATATGAAGGAGAAAGATATATACTGCCTGTCAGGGGGTCTTCGAAGTAACCCCGCGGCTTCCAAAGAACAAATTTCACTTTAAACATCTACTTCAATATTTTGAAACAAACTACGACCACCAGGAACGGTTCCGCACATAGACGCCGAAAATCTTCACAATGTGTACGCAATACTCTCTTGCCGATAATACGCATACATATTTTACGCATCCGTGGGATACGCGTAGTGTGGACCGACCTTACTTGTACTGCGTACCATCAGTCAACCGTTTGAAACACGCGGGCGTCAGTCTAGCCCTTGCTTGTGCGTTTCATCGGTCCAGTTTTGTATAGTATTTCTAATCCCAATTGGACCGACATAAAACGTTTCGGGAAGGAATTATCTTTGCAGTCGCCGCCTTGACATAGGCGTCGGTATATTATTTTTCAGTGGTATTTTTTCAATTACTTATTCTTACAATCATAGCAATTGATCACCCCATGTAAAAGTAGACACATGTTATCTCAACTGAATTTCATTATTTATTTCGAAAGGTCTCCAGAAAGCCATATTGATAAAATTATTTTCATTGGATAATGCTTAACCTCGCTAACACACGGCACTGATTAAGATATATTGTGAACTGCGTAAATCAAGCGGCTTCAGATAAGAGATGTCCAATCCAGCTAGCCGAGCTTCTATTCCTCAAATATATTTGATAGTGCCTTTACTAATAATCTGGGCAACTATAGACACGCGCCAGAACTTTATTATGATTATACCAGGAACGCTTTGAAAGTAAAAACACTGGTAGTATATAAATTTCACATTTGCCGGGCAGTGCATATGAACACTCCTCGTAGTGCTCTCATTTTTAGTGCCGTTCCAATTGGGATTAGAATAAGTATACCATAGGTTTCACATTGAGCGTTTGATAAGTTGCGTATTTTGCTCCTGTGTTGCAAATCTGTTTCTGATATATTAGTGCAAGATTTTCAGGTTATTGATAAAAGGCAACAACAAGAAGCAAGTAAGTGAAGTTACTAATTACAATAAATAAGTAGGTACACACACACACACACACACACAATATATATATATATATATATATATATATATATATATATTGTTATGTTATGAAAAAACCAGTTATATATTTTAAAAGGAAAAATGAAAACAATTTCATAAAAAACCCATCAAAAGAATAATTAATAAATAGCTATTAGTTTCAATAGATTGTTTTTACATATTTCTGAAATTCTATTTCCTTTATGAAGCCTCTGTATAATATGAATAGTTAAAAATATACAAATACTATAACACAATCAATGTCATACACTGTCATAATGATTATAACCCATAATTGTTCAAAAGACAACAAAAAAGTCTAGATTTACAAAATCATCTTGAATAAAATGTGATCAACAAAATTATAAGCTTGAAACATACAGTATATGAAATTGTATCTAACTAAAAGTAGCCAATGGGAGAATAACAAATTTCTTGATGACAATAGCCAATCAGGGAACAGTATGGTCAAATGTAGGATTTGAAATTGTGAGAAAATAAGAACGAAAAAGTGTCAGAGACAATTAATTATCACTGAATATTGTACATAGTTTATAAGAAAGGAAAAATAGTTTTATTTATAAGTTTTGACAAATAACCCCAAAACAGTGAAAATGTGACAATATAGTGCGCGAATTAAAAAATTCAAATCAGAGGCAATGAGGAAAAATGGTATCCAGGAGACGAAAAACAAAGCCAGAGGGAGATTGAAAATAATTTGAAAAAGTATGCCTCGTTTTGTTTGGAAGAAAAGAAAAATTCAATAATTTCAACATTATAAGCAGAAAACATTACCTTGTTTGTACACCATATACAAATATTACAAAGCTGATTTCTGGATTTATATGGTTCCTTTTTGGTATTGGAGTTCTAGAGAGCATTGGATTGAAAGGGAATCCAAATTTCGGGTGTGTATTGAACAGCGACAGTTCTAGCGTCAGGTATAAACTTTCCTAGTGCACATCACGAACTGAACAACTTCACTAATAACTCATATCCTATTAGAAGAACTTTATTTCATTTGATTTTGAACTATTAAAGAAATTTTCACTGTCAAGGTAAAAGTGAGGTTGTGTCTATTTATCCATGACCTGTTTCTCATGATTATCCATGAAAATTTGTAGATTGACCATAGAATAAGGTATCTATCGTAGTCCAGGTTAATTTGAGTTTTCCTGAATAAAGGAAATAATTGCTTTTTGATACTTTGTCGTTTTTTTTTTCACAATTATCAGCAATCATATTTATAAACATTGAAAAGATTGAGATTTGACATCAAGCAGTGGTTAGTGGCTCAATTGCCTGAACCGGCTATCTGAGACAAGAGGCGTACCAACTGAGTTTAGCTGTGGTAAGAAAAGTGATAACAATTGGCAGCAACGTGACGAGAGAACAGTGACGTTAGCTAGCAATTATTATTACATTGCAAAATATATTATACAGGGCGAAAATACTTATCTATATCATAACAATTTGGCTCACAAAGAAGAGCGAAAATTATTAGCAATCTTCATTTTATAACAACAATTTATATTTGCTAATTATCATTATATAACAATATATATATATATATATATATATATATATATATATATATATATATATATATATATATATATATATATAAAAACTTCTGATTTAAATAATAATATAATAACAAAACATATAAAAACGTGAAAGCCAAATTTTTAAATCCTGCCATGGCTCTGTTCCCACTGGTTTTATAAAATAATTGGAAAATCGTCGCGTACATTCCAGCCAACCTGTTATTTTCCAAGTCTAATGAGTCTTTTATGGATAGGGTGTGATGAATGGCATAACCATTTCTTGCACATACATAATTATGCGAGACACAACAGGCTTTTATATTTTTTTTAGCAAGTTCAAGAAATACATTAAGAGGTTATGAAAAACATGCCACTTATTGGACAAGATTCCAAAAGAACATTCGATAAATCGCCTAGCTCGTGTCAAACGATAGTTATAAATTATTTTCTTATAATTCAAGTTTTTTCGAGCATATGGTCACATTAAATTTGGTGACAAAGGAAAGGCCTCATCTCCAACAATGACAAATGGAAATGGTTTATCACATCCTTCTGGTGCCCTATTCTCTGGAATATAATTTGTGTCCTTGAAGTTTTTTCCAAAACATGCTATCGGTAAACACTGGAGTATGAAAACTTTCCAAAAGCACCTACATCAACATATGTGAAAAAATAGTTAGCATCTCAAATTTCTGGAAGCTCTATAGAGAAATACTTCTTTCTTATAGTTAAAAATACATTGAGAGGTCTATGAAAAACACGCAACTTATTGGACAAGATTCCAAAAGAACATTCGCCTAGCTCGTGTCAAACGATAGTTATAAATTCATTTCGAATAATTCAAGTTTTTTCGAGCATATTGTCGCATTAAATTTGGTGACAAAGGAAAGGCCTCACCTCCAACAATGGCAAATGGCAATGGTTTATCACATCCTTCTGGTGCCCTATTCTCTGGAATATAATTTATGTCCTTGAAGTTTTTTCCAAAATATGCTATTGGTAAATATACTGCAGTCTGAAAAACTTTCCAAATGCACCTACATCAACATATGTGAAGCAATAGTTAGCATCACAAATTACTAAAAGCACTATAGAGAAATACTTTTTATAGTTAAAGAAATCGGAACCACTATTAATTGGCTTTATTATTTTTATGTGTTTGCGTTGACTGCACCGAGACAGTTTGGAAATTGTGCATATTGGGCAAATCCAGATGCAATTTCTATCCATTTATCTTTGGAAGGTTCCGGTAAACATTTCGGGGATATAATTTCCCAAATTTTTTCGCACACTAAATCCACTATACCACTGATTGCTGAAATTCCCATTATATATGTGAAATGTATTTCTACTCGTTAAATACCTGAAATGAAAATTAATATTTTTGTAACAGATGACAGAAATCTGTAATAACATGTATAGCAAGCAAAGTGTGATTGAAAGTAAATATACTATTATTGTTAATAATATGCAATTTGCTGATAACCTATTTTGATTGTTTCAGTTAATTAAACTGATTCAGCAAAGATAGTGATCAGCACGGGATGCCTATAGACGAAATCAAACAAAGTTTTAAAAAAAAACTCGTGAAGCGGGTAAAAAATACACAACGTTTATTTTGAAAACCTTAAATTTTTTGATATGTAGTACGTTAGATGTAAACCAGACTGACAGTAATTTAAATGTAGAAGAAAATGGAAATCCAGCTGAAGGATCCGAAGATGTCGGTCTTACTAATGAAAACACTCTAATGAACGAATAATTGCAACCCCAAGATAAAGGTATAAATAAACTTAAAAAAGATGACATTGATGAAAAATTGGAGTAAGAAATCAGAAACAGAGCATTTTTGAATACTTTACTTCCAACGTTAGGAAATTTTGATAAATATTGCAATTTCGTGCAGAAGTTCCTCGGATTGTGATGGAAATTAAAATAATTGATAAAAAACATTTTTAAATACAAGCTTCTATTGTAAAAAATTATTGCTTTGGATGTGTGACGTAGATTATTCCGTGAGTTATAGATTCAAGAGCTTGTCGCGCAAAGTTTTCAGTTCGAATACAAAAGCGACAAGCTTTTGAATCTATAACTCACGAAATAACCTTCGTCACACATCCAAAGCAATTATTTTAGATCATTTGAATAAAAGTTTGTCTTTAAAAAGGTTTTTTATTAATTATTTTATTTTGTGCTTTTTAGTAAGTACGCCTTATTCTATGCATTTTTGTTAAAGCATCGTTATTATGAAGCCTTTTTCCTGTAAGTTCTGAGCTATCTAGTTCTTCAATGAGGGGACCTTCTAAAGATTTACTCGTTCGTCATCATGAATTTTGACAAAAAAATCAATAATCTTTGACTAAATTTATAATCTCCGACCCCAAGAACCACGACATACCAATTTTGAATAGAAACGGTCCATCACAGAACTCGTCCACCATATAGCAGCCGCCATCTTGAAATTATGAATTTTGACAATAAATTCATAATCTCCGAGTCCAGAAACCCCCACACACCAATTTTGAATAGACTGGGACCATAATCACAAATATCGTTCGCCATCTTGGAGCCGCCATTTTGATATCATGTATTTTGACAAAAAATTCATAATCTTCGACCCCAAAAAACCCAAATACCAATATTGAATCGAATCGAACTATAAACACAAATCTCGTCCGCCATTTTGTTTTTTTTATCTTACGAAAATTCGATTATGGGTTGTCACGGAAACTATGAACACTTGCCAAATTTCACGTTAATCGGACAACTAGAAAGGAGTCAAATTTAACTTGTAAGATTTGATTACACACATCGGGAGAGGTGAAAGTAAATAAATAAATGCTTGTACAAACATACCAGATTTCTCACCAAAGAATAATAATTATCAAATGTTACCTCCACAACAGTCTATCTCATACTCACAATCTCAGTTGTACAATTGGACAGCCGTAAATAATAACTCTAGACCACCATCTACGTATGCTTCTGGGTCAGGTGACAGACAGTAATAACTCGAAGCCACAATCAACACTTTCAGCTTCTGGATCTCCTGACGATAATTAGAGGGCTCATTCGGGTGTTTTTATTCTACCACGTCTTCACGATCTTCGTCCACCGCAGTTCCACACTATTTTTCCCAATTACTATAATCTCATAGCTCCCAAACCCTCAGGAAAAACCTACTTTATTGGAACTTA
This sequence comes from Gonioctena quinquepunctata, assembly GCA_018342105.1. Lineage (NCBI taxonomy): Eukaryota > Metazoa > Arthropoda > Insecta > Coleoptera > Chrysomelidae > Gonioctena > Gonioctena quinquepunctata. The sequence continues at coordinate 229,764 of JAFIRS010000724.1, read as the reverse complement.
CAGGCACCCATAGCTACCCAAACTCCCAGGACAAACCTACTTTATTGGAACTTGCATGCACCAACATATTTAACCAATAACAACACATATATTTTTTCAAATTTTGACATTTAAAGTGACACTTTTCAAAACTCGTTGACGTCAAATGTCTTACTTTTCATCACCAGTTGCGAAAAGTAAAATTTTTCGCAACTGGTAATGAAGAGTAAATTGCAAAAAATACAGGAATAAAATTTGTTATAAATTCAATGCTAAACTACTTGAAGTACTTCTTTATTGTTATTATATTCTTTATACGTATTATGGAGATTTAATTTTATTCAAATTTAATACACAATATGTATGGTATAAACAACAAACTTAGTTGGTGAAAACTAGTTATTAATATTAATTAATAACACAATTTGAACAATTGGTGTTATTGACCCCAGCTGACAACGTAGTTTTCTGTGTGGCATTAATTTGCGTATTTTTCATGGAAGTCTCTCAAAGGATGTTGGTGACAATGTTCTAAAGAACATGCTTTTAACGCACCCCCATGCTTTTTGGCATAGTCGTTCAAAATTAAAATTATTTTTTACTTTTTAGAGCGTTGAAAGCGTGTTCTTGAGTTTTTTTAAATATTTTGTTTTCATATACAGTGTGTCTCACTTTTCATGGAAACACTCCCGTATCTTCCGTAATTATTGGAGTAGAATTCTGAAATTGCCACGATTGTTAGATATACAGAGGAGAATCTAAATCTTTTCTGAGGTTAGGTTAGCTTAGGTTGAGTGACATACACTGCGCGCCAGGGCCGTTGAATATACCGATTTTTGCGAAAAATAATATTAGGGGGCAAGATAGGCTCAAAATTCTTACGGCTTCGTGATCAGGATATCAAATTCAATAACAATCCATATTTTCGCTGGAAAATTTTCAGTTCTGAAAAATCCAAATTTGTCTCACTTCTCATGGAAACATTCCCGTATCTTCCGTAATTTTCGGAGTATTATCCTGAAATTTTGACGATCGTTAGATATGCCAAAATTGTTAAGCCCACTGGGGTTAACCTGAGTGACAAACACTGCGCGCCAGTTGCGATTGATATTTAGACTCATCGTCGGTATATCTATCGATCGTGAAAATTTCAGAATTCTACTCTAATAATTACGGAAGATACGGGGGTGTTTCCATGTGAACTGAGACAAATTTGGATTTTTCAGAACTGAACATTTTTCAGCGAAAATTCGGATGGTTAGTAAAGTTGATGACCTGATCACGAATCCGTGAGAATTTTGAGCCTATCGTGCCCCCTAATATTATTTTTCGCAAAAATCGGTATATCCATCGCCCCTGGCGCGCAGTGTATGCCACTCAGGCTAACGATCGTGAAAATTTCAGAATTCTACTTCAATGATTACGGAAGATACGGGGGTGTTTCCATGAGAAGTGAGACACACTGTATTTAATTAAGTTGAATTAAAAAGGATCACATCGTATTTAAAATTAGAAAAAATATTGTGTGAAACACGTTGGAAAACAACATTTTTCGTAACTTGCTTTCTTTTCCGCTCGTTACGAAAAATAGTGCTTTTCCCAACTGGTTGCACAAATAACTATTAAGTATTCCATTTATGAAAAAGAAAATTTCTTTGGAATTATATATTGAACAGTTCTGTTGAAAATGTACCTAGTCATTTTCTTGTAGTTTTTCGGTGAAATAATAAAAAAAACAGTAGGTACTATTGTAATTCGTCTATGTTTTATAATTAACCTCAATTAGTCAAAAAAATAAACTAGCTGGTACTTTACCTCAACGTCACAGCCAATCTTTCCACAGAAGACATAGAAGTTCTTGTTCGATTTGAAAATTTCAAATCATTTTCCAGTTTGTAGTGCAATTCATCAAATGATGTGATAAACATTCTAAAATACTTAATAAATTTGCTAGACTCCTCTCTTAAATCTGAGTAAAGGGTTACAAAACACCCTTTATTGGACTTTCTATACATAATGGATGTACCCACATAAGTCTCTTTCTCCTAATATTCCTCTCTGTAATAACCTTTTTACACACAAAGCGACAACGCATTGCTCCGCGCTCATTGTAATGTTTTACAAACTGACAAAACGCATTCATGTGTAGCAAAATTTCGTTCTCCTGATTAATTAAGGCTGATCATCAGGCCTGATAGTCCGTCGTTGGTGAACAGACCTTTAGTAACACAGATAGATGCTCCAATAATTTAAATGTATGTGTGTGTGCATGCGCTCGTGATTATATTTTTAGCTAGGTCGTTGGCATGCAGATTTGACTTATAGATATGAAATAAGGAATCATTGTGGTGGTAACAACTCTTTCGGTAGGTGTGCATTTCAGAATCTACAGCAATAAATCCGATTCCCATCTAAGCAGCATCGAGCAGCGCCTCGCAGCACAATACGTAGCATTTTCACATGCCTATTCCCACCTGAAAACTCTGCTGCTACGTACTGCGCCGCGCTGTGCTGACACGTTCTGCTTAGGTGAGAACGGTAACATTTAATTACACGCAGACAAAGCAGCATTTTGCTGCGCAGCGCTACGATGTGAGGTGCTCCTATAGTTTGCTCGTTACTGAAAGTGATTATCACTGAGTTCAGTTGAGTTCGAAACAATCGAATGAATGAGACATCACCTAAAGAATGTGAATGTGAATTTGCCGAAACGTCGTGAAATCGGACTTCTTGAGGACCAAGAACACAGAACGCGGACAGAAACACGAGAACAATTATGGGTTAAAAATTATTATTATTTTTAGTCCTGTAGTGTTAGCGTCCTTCAATTAGAAATAGGTTTCGAGGTAGCGGGAATAGGACACAATGAGTAGTCTGAATTTCAAATTGCCGACGTTTCGACGTTTATTTGGCGTCTTTATCAAGGCTGAAAATACATGAAATGTTTAATATTTCATGTTAATAAAAACATGATTGTTAAAAGTTAGTTAACACACAAGGGAACAGAAATATGTAAAAAACAACAAACAACTATCACCAAATGGTCACCACATATATAATAAAATATAACAAGATACGAGAAGTGTCATAAACCCTTAATTAAAATAATAGCAAATAAAAGCAAATAAATATCTACCTTTTCAATAATAGCAAATGAAAGCAAATAAAAATCTACCTTTTCAATGGGTCAGACGAAATTTCGTTTCATTGTGGTTTGAGACAATGTTCGAGTTATTACTGTTTAAGGTTAGTACTTCTAAGTATTATATAGAATGTTATCAAGTAAAGTTTTTGGATATGAATTTTCTAAGAAAAGGTTGAAGAGAATGTTTGAATTCTGTTTATGGAATTTAGGATCTGAGATTTTCAGTACTCTTAATTTCATTTGTTTTACCAAGTTCACTTTCATAGACTGTTTGTGATATGAATGGTAATTCAGGTATCTACCTGAGATGCAGAGTGGAAATAGTACGGAATTTTCGCTGTTCTCAGTTTCAATTGTGAACTGGATATGGGAATCGTAGCTATTCAAAATATCGAGAATCTCATCCACATCATATTTCGGTAATGATAATATAAAATCTTCAACATATTTTTTTATGAAGTTCAGAAAGAAAGATAAAACTGGAATAACATTGTCTAACAAATCATCCATGACGTACGCTGCTAAAATTGAAAGAAAAATATGTATTATCAAACAAATCAAAGTCAACAATTCCAAAAATGTCTCTTCGTTAATGCTACAATAATTACTAATACGATCCCAATTTTTGTGTATTGCTCTAATACACGCATCCAAATAAACTTTGCCAAAAAGGAAGACAACATCTAAACTTGCCAGAACATAATTGTCTGGAAGTGTTGAATTATTAAATTTATTAGTGACTTCAAACGAGTCTTTTATATAATATTCATTGTCAAAGTTGTATGCATTAGTTAAAATTTCTGTAAAAAATAGGCTCCTTTCGGTAGGGACTCCTATAGAAGCCACTATAGGTCTGACTGAAAGGGTGGGCTTATGAATTTTGGGTAGATAATAGATTTTTGGAGAAATACCATTATATCTTTTTCATAACTTCATCAATTTGGTTTGTTGTATACATGATTTTAATCAATTCATTGCCTTTTCTCTGCATTGCTGAGGTAGGGTCTTTCCGTAGTTCTACATATGAGCTACTGTTGATTATGATATCATTGGATAGGTTGAGATATTGATCCTTGTCCATTATATGTTACATTGCCTTTGTCTGATTGGGTGAGAATCAACTTAGGATTGTCCGTAGACTTCAGTTATTGTTAGAATGTTGGATGTGGTTTGTTAAAATATTAGTTGCTCTTGCTATAGTGATATTTCTTTCACGAGGTTCAGTGATTCTGGAAGTGATGTAGGCTACATCAGATATGATATTCTTTATCGATAAATCTTTTGGTATTAATGGTTCAATATTAAATTTAGGACCTAAGTCTAAAAATTGAGACACGTCTTCAGCGATGGGCGTGCTCGAGATATTTTTTATCCAATTGTATAATATATATATATATATATATATATATATATATAAATATATATATATTTATATATATTTGATGCCATAGTGCGTTGCGATTCAATTCTATATCTCATTTTCGGAAAACGTGGAGCATATCACCCAAGTAGCACAAATAGCCTTTCTACAGCACAATATCTACTCCGCCTTTTTAAATAGCGTAATGATGTTGAGAATACTTCAGCATTATCGTCCGAAATGGGCTCAAATAATGCAGTCTCTGTAATATCTGAACCGGGCACATTGAATGATTTTGTAGCAATATGAACCTATCCGTTTTTGAAAAGTATCCTTTTACAATATGTATCAGGTATATTTCAACTTCCAGCGTGTGCTTCAGGCGTGAAAGTAGTTATGACCGAAAAATAGCTTCTCGTAGATTCCTCAATTTTCAGAAAAATCTTTATTTTTAATATTCAATAGATCTTCCAAGAGGTTATCTCGCTCATGATTCCACATTTAATTGTTCATACTTTCAAACCATGATATAAGGCTTCTAAAGCTGCTGTATAGAGTCTGCAAGAAAGCTTTTATGAATTAAAGAGTTCCTTTATATAAGTGTCACAGGTTTCAATTATAAAGCAGCGATATTATATAATTTGAAAAGGTATATGTATAAAGTTTTGATAATCATTAAATTTTTGTTCCAAATGGAAATTACCGGGCTATAATTTGAATTTATTATTTAGAAACACTTTTTGCCCTATACGGATGTGTTATAGTTGTGCTGCTGTCTTTAGCAAATATTATATAAGAAGAACCAAAATTATATTGAAAAAGGAAACATTCTCTGTGAATTGAAAAATCCACGATAAATGAAGTTTTTTTTTGTTGCTTATACGATTATAATGCCCCCTAAATAATATTTGGCTACAATATTATTTCCTAACGACAAAAAGTTATTATATAAACTTTTAAACTGAAAACAATGAGCGCCGTCTCATATATTCTTTTCGAATTTACATGGTTCCCTGAAAGGATTCAAAAGAGGCTACCACAGAAGTGATATATAGATAGCACTTTGGCAATTTATAGGAGATATTTTTCGAGCAAGCTCTTTTATAAAGAATGAAGGGACCCTTTCCAGCATTTCCAATTGGGTTTACTTCTTCTAATTCTAACCATATTATTATGTGGGTTGTGCTTGCCCATTCGTATAGTAGGTAGTTATAGCCCATCGATTTTTTAAATTTGCATCGCCGCGCCGTCTCGCCGTTCGTTAGTGATTTCGTCAAATAGAACTAGTGACTCTTTCTTCACTGAGTTATTATATATTATATTAAAAGAGATTACTTGTAGTTCCACAAGCATAATTCCTTCATAAATATTCTGAATTAGGACGGGTATAACTGACATTTGACCTTTATAAAGTAATAAAATAATATATTGGATGCTCCAATAAAGCGCTGAAAGCGTTTTATTAACACTTATAAATGAGTATAATTTGTAATTGTATAAAAGATCTTACTTAATCTTTATGAAGTGATGAAATAATATATCAGATGCTTCAATCAAACGCTGAAAGCGTTTTATTAGCACTTATAAATGTGCATAATTTGTATTTGTATAAAACATCGTACTTAATCTCTTTAAAGTGATAAAAGGATATATTACATGCTTCAATAATGCTTTATATAATGTTTTAAAATTGTCATGTAGCTCTATAAGTTGCTAGAAGTAATCTCTTCTCCGATGCCTCAATTATTAGTTGATAGGAAAAAATGTAAAATAAGATCTTTGTGGCCGGCCATTTGTCAGATTTTTCTCGAGATTCTGTTAGTCCTGCTAAGCCTCACCATATCCTAATTCCATTATCATTCGATCATAACAAGGTGCAAATCAAACTCAACCTCATGTTGCAAATTTAGTATCTACAAAATATAATACTTAACCCATTAAACATTGTGGACGGAGAGCTGGCTACTGAAATTAAAAATGATAAGGTGCAAGGAAAATGTTTACATAGAAACCTTCCTTATCTTCCGACAAGTGTGTAGATCTGCAGGCAGAAGTCAGTCCCGGGGCTGAAAGCGGGGGCGGGCGGTCAAATATTCTTCCAGAGCGCCGCCCGGCGCTAAGATAACTCCAAACACATTTTAATTCAACAAGGCCTCGTAGCTCATTTGAATGAACGCTCGGTTTCAAAGTGCAAGGACCTGGGTTCGATCCCGAGCTGGGTCACGCAATTCTTTTTTTGATTTTTTTTTCCATTGCACTTGAATCAACCACAAAACTTCTGAAAGTCACAAAAATATATTACCTCGGAACATTCACCCTCACAACCCCTCAAGACACAAAACATTTTCACAGAGCATGACTTGCTCCGCAGCTGCCGAAGGCTGCTGAAAATTTCTCTGAACCTGGTTTTTCGGCGTACTTTTTCCAGGAAGCTCTAATTTGTTCAACGAAAGTATTATCCGTAAATTTCAATTGTTCTATCATGATCAAATTACAGCTCTTTCTCATAAGCGCATAGGAGGAAGGGATATAAAGCTTTATTTGACTTGAAATAATTTATTTTTACATAGGGAATCGCAAAACATCGCAAGGCGATATCCTACTGCTTCTTCACAGGGACATTCCCCCATTTTATCCTTGAAATACAAAATTAAATGCATTGTAAATAATAAATTTCGAGATGTAACGAGTAGATAATAAATATATTTTATATATAATTTGAATTTTGCCAAACGCGTTAATTTTTAATGAAAATAAAATCTTTGAGTGCAGTTCCGAAATTTTGTGTAGTTATTTTCAAATGTAGAAATTGCATAAAATAATTGCCAGAAGTCTAGGTCGGGAATTAAACGTTGCCAGAAGTCGGTGAAGTTGTAAGAACATTGTTTAAATTTTAATGACAATGTGCAGTTCTGGCGGTTTCCTTTTTTATATTAAGCTTAAGAAAGCTATACATAATTTGCTAGGGGGCAAAATGATGGCTTTATATACAAAATGATAATACCGCTGAAGCGATAAAACTTTAAAAATTTATTTTTAAATAGAATAAAAAAATTATTGTTTTATTAAAAAAAAGAAAAAATTTATTTTATTATAGTTAATTAGTATTGAGAGAGAAATTTAAAAAAAAATTTATGCAGTGTTGGCATTTTTTTTCGTATTTTTAAAATTTTCAATGAAATAATTACGAGTAGACAAAACGGTGGATGAGTGTAAATATAATATATATGAGGGTTTGTGAGGGTGAATGTTCTGAGGTAATATATTTTGGTGACTTGTAAAAGTTTGGTGGTTGAATTGAGTGTAATGGAAAATACAAAAAAAATGCGTGACCCAGCACGGGATCGAACCCAGGTCCTTGCATTTTGAGATCGAGCGTTCATTCAAATGGGCTACGAGGCTTTGTTGAATTGAAAAGTTTTTGGAGTTATCTGAGCGCCGGGCGGCGTTCTAGAAGAATCTTTGACCGCTTGTCCCCGCTTCCAGCCCCGGCACTGACTTCTGCCTGCAGAGCTACACACTTGTCCGAAGGTAAGGAAGGTTTCTATGTGAAAATTTCCCTTGTACCTTATCATTATTAATTTACGTAGCCAGCTCTCCGTCCATAATGTTTAATGGATTAAGTATTATATTTTGTAGATACTAAATTTGCAACATGAGGTTGACTATTATAGGATAAATTAACGTCATTTTGACCTTCAAATAGGTCAGGTATAGTGTGATTTACCACAACATTATTCAGTCGGTCTTCAAAAAGAATAGGAAAATTAAAAACAATGATCAAATATGATGAAAAAATTACCTCGGAATGTTCTGAAATTTTTTAGACGCTTATACACATGAAACCATTTGATTTTTTGCTTGTGGTAAATCACGCTGTATAATTGGTTTTTCTTTTTTCTCTGGATTTACCTTGGGCATCTTGACAGAATACATTTCTCGCACAATCGGCAACTCTTTCACCACTTCGAAACTCTCAGCTCTATCAGACCTACAACTTGAAGATATGGTTTTTCTCAACAAAAGTATGCACCGAAGTTCTTCTTTTTTATTTCCTCCAAGATTCAATTCTTCTATCAACAATAAGGATTCCCTGCTTTCAGTAGGCTCCAAATCTTGACACTCTTCGAGTTCAGTTTGTCTTACTTCCGATTCTTTCTGAATAACTTCTTCTGAATTTCTAGTTCTTGCCTGGAGATTTCACTTAATCGTTTTTTCGCTTCAAAATTTGCCTGAGGTTTGTTTCTTCTAAATGAAATTTCGTTAATTTTTTTGTACTTTGGACTGTTCTTTCTGTGCATGCCGCGATCATTTTTGTGTACTCGGATGGCGGTATTCTTTTATTTGCTCTGTTACTCCTCCTTACTTCGGTTGTTCACATTTTATTTATTTTCCACCAAATTTGTTTCTCTTTTGCTCGAAAGACAAGAATTGTTGAAGCACTGGCTTCTCTTATACGGGGTGAGGTAATAGTGCGTCAGAGTCCAATTGCTCGGGTTCTATGATAGGTAGAAAGATGATTCAAAAACGAAAGGAAACTAGACAATAGAGTCCACAACCAGAAATTTTCTCGTGTTTATTAATTGGAACACCCTGTATATTTTTCGACCATGATGTAGGATTAGGACGCGAATATTTTTTGTAGGTATACCCCCAGGCTATTTCTACCCTCTTCTGATTTATTGAATTTGAAAAATTCCACTTACACACATTCCTAGGTGCTACAAAAATATGTGAGTTTTTGTGTGACTTCGTTTCGTGTTCTTATTTCTCGATATTGCGTAATTTTTTACTGAATGAGTGTGTTTCATGAACATTATTTTGGTTGGCTATGATGGTGTGCTATCAATTGAACGAACATTTATCGCAGTAATCCTTCGTCAGTTATCATTTGTGTCAATTTTGAAGTGTGCAAAGTTAGCTGAAATTAATTTCAACAAAGAAGAACTTGCCGATATGATTTTTGTTTTGGGAGAGTCTCAAAGAAATTATTTGCTCGCCACTAGAATTTATCATCAGCGGTATCCTGAAAGCAAAAGCCCGGGAATTAAAAGCTTTCGAAACCTGCTTGAAAGATTTGTAGAAACTGGCAATGTGCAATATGAAGAAAAAGAACAAAGAAAAAATATTTGCCTCGAAGATAATGAGTTCTCTTTAGTGCTGGCAACTGTTGAGAATCCCCACATCAGTCAGGGAGAAGTGAGTGCATCAGTTGGGATAAGTAGACGTTCCATTGGTCGAATCTTGAAGAGAAATAAGTTTCACCCATTTCATATTCAAAGGCATCAGGAATTGATTTGATTTGATTAGGTACATCTTTCAAAAGCGTCTACAATTTTGTAAGTAGGCAGTGGTAAGATGCAAGAGGATGCTACTTTTTTCAATAATGTTTTGATCATTTATGAGGCAACATTTCATAAAAATTGACTCGTTAATAGGCATAATTTTCATTATTATGCTACGAAAACTACCCATTTATTCAGGCAATAAATGTTTGGGACGGAATCATTGGGGAACATGTATTAGGGCCGCATTTCTTCGATGGTATGTTCACAGGAGCTGTTAATCTGCATTTTTGGAAAACTATCTGCCACAATTCATAACAATTGATGATGAATCTTTCCGAAAGAAATATAATGTGGTTTCAAGACCATGGTGCTCTATCTCATTATTTGAATTCGGTAAGGGAACACTTGAACAATACTTACGCACTGCGATGGATTGGGAGAAACGGACCCACTCGATGGCCTGCTAGATCCCCAGATCTCACTAAATGATTTTTCTATGGGGGTACGTGGAAGAAATCATGTATAGAGATACACCAACAACAATTGAAAATATGAAGGAAAGGATAGTTAATGCTTTCAGCAATTCTAAGAGCAGCAGAAAACTCATGTCGAAGGTACATAGATATTGATTTGTTGAAAATATAAACAGGATGTTCATAAAATCAGATGTGGAATCATCTGCGACTGAAAGATAAACTTTATTCAATTGAGAATGTTTCCCTTTTGTACATAGATATGTATATCAACCAAAATCGGCGATTTTTCGTGTATTGCGAGTATTTCGCATTTGGATTGTTTTTGTTTGCTTTCAATTCTGTTCCAATCAATTGTACATGAAGGAAGTTGAGGACTTAAATCGGAAACGGCTTTAAATAGCCTGGAGGTGTACATGCAAAAAATATTCGCATCCTAATCCTACATCACATGGTCGAAACATATGTTTTGAAAAACACGAGAATATACAATTTAAAAAGATCCGAATAGAAAAATCATTTCTAGCCACCCTGTATAATTTCAGGGTATGAAAACAAATCATGAATAAATATCGCACGTTTGTCTATCAAATATTATTATCATTATTTTCTCTTAAATTTAATATCAGTGACGACGGTGATTTTTTCGGTACGCATCTGCAGATGACATTATTCCTACAAAAAAATTATTACTTTCAAGTGGTTAAGAGATAGTCAATAATATTGGAGGGTTGGATGGTCACTGAACTTCTTGAAAAAATGGTATTCCGTTTAAAAAAATGCACTCGACCTTTGATTTTCCTCGGTTCGCCCTGTATATTCGGCAATAATGTCTGGTTATAGACTTTGGTGTCTAGTTTTTCAATCATCTTTCTACCTATCATTGAACCCGAGCAATTGGTCTCTGACGCACTATTGCCCCACCCTGTATAATAAATATTCAAATCTGTCTGAAATTGAGTTTTCTTTTTTCCAATAAGGAGATTGACTTTACTTGTCAACCTCTACCTATTATCCCCGGTATTTTTGCATGTAGAGTTGATGGATTTGTTTTTCTTTGGGAAGGTGAAGGAAATTTTTTTGTAGTCACCTCTTGATAGTATGGGAATCCCTGAGTCTCTTCGCCTCAGATGTACCCACTAAAAATTCCACAACAGGTCTAAGCTTCACCGCACAGATTATAGGTGTCACTATCTATAATTTGATGCTTTTCATATATATATATATATGAATCCCTGAGTCTCTTCGCCTCAGATGTACCCACTAAAAATTCCACAACAGGTCTAAGCTTCACCGCACAGATTATAGGTGTCACTATCTATAATTTGATGCTTTTCATATATATATATATATATATATATATATATATATATATATATATATATAGTCAGCCAATCTCTGCGGTAAAAGCATTGGATGCATATATATAATATATACCTTCGAACAATGATAATATATAAATCTTATGGCAAATGCTCTTTTTTCATTTTGTTAAAATTATTTTCTACTTTGATTCTGTTGGTAGTGCATATTCTATATTACTGGAAAATTATTATAATATCTTGATGAAATTTAAATTATTTTATTGTTATAAAAAAAATATTGGATATTTTCACAAAAAATTTTTAAATTGTGCCATCTTCAACAAAATATCCATGATGTTCTAAAAAAATTAGTAGTATAACACACAACAAAATTTTTTCCAAAAAAATTTACCACGACTTTTATGGTATTTATGTGATTCAACAAAATATGATTTCAACAACATTTGTGGCAAAATATGAAAATCCAAGGAAGTAACATACTCCTGCCATATGTTACATCAAATGAGTATAATAAGTTGGATATCGATCTTGGTAATTTTGTAACACACACACAAAGTGCATTCAAAAGTTGAGTCTTTGGGCAATTATTATATTAATAACACGCAGTGGTATTGAAATAATCCATCGGAAATTTTGAATACTTTGTAACAGCAAAAAAGAAAAAGAATTGCCATTTCAAAATCAGTGCACTTAGATCCTTTTTTTTTGTTTTCAGGCTGGAAAGATGGGACTCGGGCCAACAGGTCACATGCCTTTTTTCTGTCACAACGGAGACCCCCTGTCACAGCCACCACCCGCACACATGGGAATACCGCCATACCAACTTGACAGTAAAGGTGCGGCATCCATGGGTGAGTACGGGGGCTCACCCCAGCCGCAGCCCCTCAGCCCCGCCGAATGGAGACGCCTCGGGCCTCTGCTCGCCGCCACAGGTACCCGCTGATATATCATCGCTCCTAGGAGCGGAGATTTTTTAGTGGTGGAGGGCAGTAGCCTGTAGTATAATGCAAACAAGTATTTTTCAAAATTACCAGTGGTACAAAAATAGTTTCATTGAAAAATTATGAGTGATCCTATATGAATTACGCAATTATTTGTGATCATAAACGTATCGATTATTATTTTTCAACCCGTATTAACTGAAAACAATATGCTGTTCTTCGCAAGACAAGTATAAATGAACGATATACCATGTCTCCTTTCCAGTTGAAATATTTTTGGGTGAAAACCATTTTATGGGACTTCTAGTTCTTTTGCTGAGCTGTTAATTTGGAACCAAAATAGATTCTTTAAAAAATTTTTAGGATCCATTAAAAAATCAAGCAAATGAAAAATAACTATAATAATATAAGCATCATCCAAACATAAAAATTATTCAAGGTACGTTCGAAAGTACAAAGTTTAAACGCTTACAGTAGTTATTGTTGTTGAAGGTACAACATTCGCACAATGCAGAAGCAAAAACATAAATAGAATATTTTTGTTCTTAACCTGATGATGACAAAAACGTTGTCTTTTCTCAATAATAATGAGATTTCGAAAACATCGTTTTGTTATAATAGGAGACATAGCTAAAATGTACAGACAAATTTTAGTGACCGAACGTCAACGAGATATGCAGCGCATTGTCTGGCGCGAATCAGCTGATCAAGAGATTCGGGATTATCAACTCAATACGGTAACCTATGGCGAATCTCCTTCAAGTTTTATTGCCACGCGTTGTTTGCGAGAATTAGCTTTACTAAATGAAAATAAATATCCCATGGCAAGTAAGATTATAATGAGAGACTTTTATATGGATTGTCTCATAACAGGTAGTAATTCTATCACTGAAATAGTTCAAATGCGATTTAAGAGGAATTATACAAATTGACTGAATCAGACCCTTATAAATTTATATATATATATATATATATATATATATATATATATATATTTGAAGTTTTCTTGGGTTTCAGATTCGATTGTATTAAAATGCGAAGAACATTACATTTATTTAAACGTTTCGCCCTCGTTCGGGGGCATCTTCAGTGAAATTTATTAAAAACATTAAAAACATGTGAATCTTTTGGGTTACGTACCTTGGTTTTACCATGCTTGTGTTTTGTAACCAACATTAGTTGGCTTTCGGGGCGGTGTTAGATTTTGTTGTACCATTGTTTTAACAGAAACCTTTCAATATTTTGTGGTTTGTTGTTTTGTCAATTGTCATTAAAAGCGCCTGAACGACGTTCAGGCGCTTTTAATGACAACAGGGATTTTGGTTTAACCCCCTGGGGAACCATCATTATGCAATTTCCATAACGTCAATTGTTTGTGATAGAAGTTTTGTGCAAAATTTTGTTACCGTCCACGATTTGATGTATATTTAATATTGATTAATCAATATTCAGGGGTGTTTAACCCCTTGGGGATCAACATTTTGGAATTTTCTACACGTCCATGATCTGTAATAAATGAGTAAGAAATTCTGGCACCCGTCCGATCTCTATATATCGCATATTTTCAAAAATACAGAGTGTGTGGTGCAGCTTAACTCAAAAGCTAGCCCACACCCTTTTCCTGAAAAACGGAAACTGAAAAAAAAATTGGTTCAAGACGCAAATTTGTAATAAATGTGTAAAAAATTCTGAACTAGTAGTTTTTTTAGTGTGCCACATAAATGCTGGTGTAGCCTTTAAGGACATATTAGATTTTATTCTCAAGGGAGTGAAGCAGTTTCTGAGAATTATTGGTAGTGGATTGATGAAGGATTCTCCTTGATGTTATAGATAGCTTGAAAATATCCTCACTCTGAAAGGGTTTTGAAAAGGGTAGATTGTCAGAATGCTTTTTAGTGACATAGATGTAATGTTTGAGTTTGGATAACTTGAAAGTCTATCCCAATTGGGTGGAAATTTCTAATGTATTTTTCCATAGCATCACCGCCTGGGCGAAGCCTTGGACATGAATTATTTACTGATGAAATCAGTTTTTGGAGAATTCATTATAAAAATATTTCCTATTTAGTATAACAGCCATCATATGCAAGAAAGGCCAAGACAAGAGTAATAAAGTAGCACAATTAAATTGGACTAGGAATGGTAGCGACCCATGTTAGGCATTGAAGTGGTGCCATTATCCTAATTATCTTTGGTCGTTTGCATATCTCGCGTCTCCTCAAAGGACTCCGAGGTGTTTTCATAATTCAAGACTCAAGCCCGCCTCTTTGAAGTCGAATCTAATTTTGTCCCGTCCTCGCGCGCTACTGTTCCTATCTCTTTTTAACGTGTTGTTGACTTTTCTTTGTAGCACTTACCTTTACTTTAATTGTCCGTTTCAATGGTTCGATCTGAGTATCATCGGTTTCGACTATCAATTATTAAACTGTAAATGGGTGTCAATTTATTGATAACCACGAAATACACTGAGACAAGGTAACTCGACTGCAATAATTGCCGTTTCTCGTTCATATGACAATGTAGAGCATTTTCGATTGCATAATCGAATTCAATGGGTTGTTTAACGTAGAAAATTATATTTGCATTGATTAGTATCCTCATGGGAAATAAAAAAATATAATTCCTAAAATGGTTGAATTACATACGATATTAGACATTATTTGTTGCCCCTCGGTGCGTTCGTTATAGGGGTAGAAACTTGCATACGGAAATGCAGACTTCATTCAGTTGATGGAATACCATGGCAAATGATATTTGAGTGTATTAACTTGAAATTTTAACAGATTTGTTTTCTAAAAAAGGCCTTGTAGAGTTGTTTTCATCGCATAATTGCATTCAGAAAGTTGAATTGTAACAAATTATAATTGAAATTAATCGTCGGTACGTCGGAGGGGATGTTATAGGGTGAAAATATTGAGAAAATCGAATTTCTGTTTAATCGACAATGTATACTTTTTCGAATTCAGAAATTCCCGGTTTCTAAGAACAAAATTAAATTATGGATTTTTTATTGAACTTAGTAGGTTAGGGATTTGAATAAAATACATCATTCGTTTAAACCGTCTATTTCAAATGTATATAAACGATTCGTACAAAAGCTGAGTATCGACTATGTGTATCTCATTCCTGAAATCATCTCTTGTTTATAAGGGCCAGAAGTGTTTATTACACTTCACCCTCTTGAGAATGCCACACAGAGTATTTTTCGATGAATCATAACTATTTGATTTGTGTTTTTGTTTATCTAACGGTAAACTCAACTTTTTTTTTGTCAAAATTGTTTTTTTTTCAACAATAGCAAATAACAGTCAACATTTTAAAAATGTAAAATATGATAGAAAAATATACAGTATGAACGAAATCTATAGATTGTAGGGGGGTCGATATGGTTCTTCAGCCTCTCTGTACCTCTACCTAAGGGCTTTTGTACATTACCCTTCATCTATTCAAGACCCGGGATTCCGAGACTCCCTGCGAAGCGTATCAGTTTCCTGGGAGCTAAATTCCTGATGTCTGAGGGCGTTAGTGAAACCCCTTCGAGGAGCTTAAGCCTTTTGCACAACAACGATTGGCAGTCGCTAAGCAGGTGTTCTGCAGTTCAAGCGAATTTCTCGCAGTGACGGCACAGTTCACTGTCTGATCTATCCATTTTTTGAGGTGATACCTAAACCTTTCAAGGCATTTTTGGGCGCAATTTTCTATAGCATGGGTTCCTGCTTGAAAAATTGTTGGGCCTTTGCCTAGGGATTTTGAGCCTAAAACTAGGACCCGTTACTCTCACTCTAGCCCTCTTGCCCATCTTGGAACCATCAGTATACCATACTGATGCATTCCTTTCTAGTTGAGGCCCGGTCGTTGTGATATCTGATGGCTTATATCTGGATTCTAGGGGAATATTTTCCAGAATCTTCAGATGTTAAATCAGATTTTCAGCCTTCAAGTTTGATGCCTGGTGCAGTCTGAAGGCACTTTTTGCGGCTTCTTCCGGTGCACAAGTGCAGTGGCGAAAGATTCAGCTTTACCTCTAGTGCTGCAGTGGGCCACGTGAATATTGCCCATGTGATTTCCAGACAGGCTAACCGCTGGACTTTCTGCAGCTTGATTTGTGCCGAGTGCTGTTGAGTTTTTGGTCACCATACTAATGAGGCATATGTGACTATGGGTTTGATAATGGTTTAATATAACCAGTTCATCATTTTCGGATTTAAACCCCATGTCTTGCCAAGAACTCTACGGCACGTCCAGGTTGCCGTTGTAGCCTTGGAAATAATGTTATTGATATGACTGTTCCATGCTAGTCTCTGGTCGATTATGACGCCCAGGTAGTTGACTTCATTGGTAAAAGTTAGTTGAGTTCCATTCAGCGTTGGGGCTTTCAGTTCGTACTTACGGCTCTTTGCGCACCAGCTTCTGATTATATTTAGGGCTGTCTGCATGCGATTGGATATTATACCGTCATGTTTGCACCTAATACTGACGACCAGGTCATCGGCGTAACCATGAGTCGTAATTCCAGATTTATGTAGCTTCACTATCTAATTTATACACGGTCAGTGACCACAGCAAAGGCGATAGAACCCTGCCTTGGAGACAACCTTTTTCCGCTGTCATTCTGACCGTTTTCTCTCCGAGAGAATGATTCTGCTTTTCTGCATTGCATGTATCCATCTGATCAGAGAGGTGTTTATATTCCTTTCCTCTATGTGGAGTCATGTGAGGTGTTATCGAAAGCACCCTCCATATCTATGAATGCACATAGAGCCATTTCTTTTTAATACTTCAATTAAGCATTGTAGAGCATTAATCGTTGGTTTGCCTGCTTGATAGGCGAACTGTTTTTTGTGACGTCCAAACGGATTTCACTTCTTATATAATTTTCCCCGCTAGGCTCCTGCTAGATCTGTTGGGGTTGGTGACAACCACTTCCAGTTGAGCAGTTCGTCTTCAACAACCTTTGACACAGGAAAGTGTGTCTGGATGAGAACACTTATGCTTTCCTTCTGGTTTTCTGTATATCCACCGTTCGGCTTTTTCATCAGGCCGATGCCGTTGGTATGCTATTTAGATATAATTTTCTGGAGGCGTTGGGCTGGGGCTGATTCCGTTATCCCCTCACACATTTACTTCCACTCAGAAAGCTCAGCCGCTTGTAGTCTTCCCAGTGTCCCAGACTTTTAGCTCTATAGAAGAGTTCCCTAACTTTTTTCCGAAGGGTGGCTAGCTTTTTATTCCACCAAGGCACATCTCTATTGACTGCCTTTTGTTTCCATATGCTTTCATTATATCATTTTGAAGCTGCTTGGAGGCTGTTTCTAGTTCCTCAGCTGAATCGATGGAAATATGTTGGTCTTCCAACTGCCTCTCGAGATGTTCTTTATAAGCATCCCAATTGGTCAGTTGGGTATCCTATATCCCTCGAAGCGGGTTTCCGATGACTCCAAGTCGAATCTTATGTGTGAATGATCCGACATCGGGGAGTCATCAGATACGTGCTGGTTGTGAATGTGAATGTTATAAATGGATCAGCAAAGGTTGGGTCAAGAACCTCTTTTCTGTCGTATTTATGAAAGTGGGTTTGTTACTTTCATTGACAAATATTCTAAAAGGTAATAACCTCGTGCGTTTATGTCTGTGCTTCCCCATGTGAGATGGTGCGCATTCGCCTCGCAGCACGGAATGAAATCTGTTTCCTCTTTGACACCATCTGATGAGGCTTCGGACTTTCTGTGGTGGTGGGTTGTGTCGGCGATTCCTCTGGGCCGAGGCAATAACAATCTGCCTCTTGCCTGTTTCAGTTGGCACTTTTATGATGGCGGTTGCCAAATCTCCAGTGATGAACTCTGGAACAGGAGGTGCGTGCAATATGACTGCTCATCGTTTTTCATAAATGTTGCAAAAAAGTAACTTACATGATTTTATTGCTCCTTGTATTCGTCCTCTGTTAATCCAGGGCTCTTGAAGCAACCCTATACTGAGGTTTTCTTCAATAAACTTCCTTCTTAGCACTTTTGTGGCAGCTTTTGAATGTTGCAGGTTCATTTGAGAAGCATTGAGCTCAGTCCCCCCTCCGTACACCGGAGAACAGTTTCAAATTTCGTTAGGAAATAGCAAAACCATGTATGATCTTGCTATTTCCTATCCAGGAGTTGCTACGTAGGAGCAAACACCCGATGGCTACATTTACCAGTCATTCCACGGCTCCAACACGCGTACATGTAGTGGGTTACAAGCAACGAGCTGAGCAGGGACACAAGGGCCTAAAGCAACCAACCCCGCCCAACGAAATCTATAGGAATTATCACCAAATATATAGCTCTCCAACACTGCTCCCAGCCAGTAATTGCTCCCATAAACAATAACTTCCTCTGTGTCCTTTTGAACTGGTGGGATGAAAAGAAGAAAACTGGTATTATTCGCGGTCATCACTTTTACTATACGAATCATCCCATCTTTCGCAGGATATAAATTAACCATAACTTCCTCTATGTCCTTTTGAACTGGTGGGATGAAAAGAAGAAAACTGGTCTTATTCGCGGTCATCACTTTTACTATACGAATCATCCCATCTTTCGCAGGATATAAACCAACCACTATATCTTTGGGCCAACAATTACTAGTTCCATTCGGATCCCAAATTAGTACATCTTCAAATTTGGTGTACTTTGTTCTTTGGGTCACTTGGCCCGTTTTGTGGGGAGTAAATATTTACGGGACCATTATTGTCATACGAAATCGGAATCTCCTGGGGTCCCTTCCATTTCGTCGAAAGATTTAGATTTTTCTTTTCTAGTTTAGCATATGGTAATGCGGCATGTAACGGTCATACCAGGAAATTATTCGGAGTCAATACCTCAGTATTATATGGATCAGTCGACACGTGAGTTAGTGGCCTGGAGTTGAAAATAATCTCGATCTGGGCGAAAGTTGTTCGAAAGACACACATTTGGGGATATATTGCTTTTAAAACTCTCTCGATTGATTCCTCAAGATTTTCAGCCAACTCCTTTTTGGCACCATTGAAATTGAGTCCATTGTTGCTGAATATTTCCTCTGGGATTCCTCATGAACCCACCAGTGCTCAGGTCGTTTGCTAGGTGAACTGATCGGGTTAGCCTACAGGCCAATAAAACCCCATATCTCTTGCTAGACTTTTTCAAGGTCACTTCAATGGAGTCTGATGCTTGCCAAGCGGTTTTCAAAGTAATTTAACTTTGGAGTTCATAATTTTCATGGGCTGGGAAAAGCAGACAGGAGATTTTGCTGTAGAATTCCAAAACTACTTACCAGTGTGAAGTTAGCAGCCAATTTCTCCCCAACAGCAAAACGACCAGTGGCGGCGGTTATAAATAAATTACGTTGAATATAGTATTGAATAATTGGGAATGAGCTTCTCACCTCTACCGCATGTAGTCTCCTATATGATGTTCATATACATTGTCTTAAAAGATATTTGAACCATTAATGAGCTTTCAGTTATACTCTAATATTAAAAGTTGAAAAAATGTTTTTTTCTGTGGAGGAAAATAATAGCTGCGTTTATAAATGGAAAAGAGTGTTTTATACACCAGAAGAGTACACTGTATGAAATACTTCAATTTGGGAGGCGTCCAGGGGTGGTTCCACCCTCAAAAAACCCTAAAAAATCAGTTTTTCTGTGAAGGAAAAATATAGCCGCGTTTATATTTCTTATATATCAGAAGAGTACACTGTATGCACGAATTCGATTTGGGAGGCGTCCAAGGGGTGGTTCCAGCCTTATAAAATCTTAAAAAATTGTTTTTTCTGCGAAGGAAAAAATAGCCGCGTTTATATTTCTTAGAGAGTGTTTTATATATCAGAAGAGTACACTGTATGAACGACTTCGAGTTGGAAGGCGTCCAAAGGGTGGTTCCACCATCATGAAATCTTAAAAAATAAATTTTTCTATGAAGGAAAAAAATTGCCTCGTTTACATTTCTTAGACTCTGTTTCATATATCAGAAGATTACACTGTATGAATGACTTCGACTTGGGAAGCCTCCAAGGGGTTGTTCCATCCGCATGAAATCTTAAAAAATCGATTTGTCTGTGAAGGAAGAAATAGTCATGT
Source organism: Gonioctena quinquepunctata (assembly GCA_018342105.1). NCBI lineage: Eukaryota > Metazoa > Arthropoda > Insecta > Coleoptera > Chrysomelidae > Gonioctena > Gonioctena quinquepunctata. The sequence goes on along the minus strand of JAFIRS010000724.1, from coordinate 209,164 downwards.
TCATATTTTGCAGAGAGTGTTTTATGCATTAGTAGAGTACACTGTATGAACGACTTCGATTTGTGAGGCGTCCAAGGGGTGGTTTCACCCTCATAAAAACATAGAAAAATCGATTTTTTTTGTGAAAGAAAGCATAGTCATGTTCATATTTTGCAAAGAGTGTTTTATGCATTAGGAGAGTACAGTGTATGAACGACTTCTATTTGGGAAGCGTCCAAGGGGTGGTTCACCCTCATGAAACATAAAAAATCGATTTTTTTTGTGAAGGAAAAACCAGCCGCGTTCATACGTTGCAGAGAGTGTCTCATGCATAAGAAGAGTATGAACGACTTCGGATTTGTGAGGCGTCCAAGGGGTGATTCCACCCTTCTGGAAATTAAAAAAAAATATTTTTCCGTGAAGGAAAAATAGCTCCGTTCATATTTTGCAGAGTGATTTCTTTTCGTACAGTTCTCTTCTTGAGTATAAAACACTCTCTGCCAATCATGAACGCGCCTTTTTTTTTCCTTTACAGAAAAATCAATTTTTTAAGATATCATGGACGCTTCCCAAATCAAACTCGTTCATACAGTGTACTCTTCTGATGTACAAAACACTCTCTGAGAAATATAAACGCGGCTATTTTTTCCTTAAAAATTTTTTTTTAATTTATAAGGGGGAACCACCCCCCCCAAATTTACAGTGTACTCTTCCGGATAATAAAACACTCTCTCCCAATTAAGAACGCGGCTATTGTTTTCCTTCACAGAAAAAAACTTTTTTAACTTTTAATATTTTAGAGTATAAGTGAAAGTTCATTGATGGTTCAAATATCTTTCAAGGCAATGTATATGAACATCACATATGAGACGGCATGCGTTAGCGGTGACAAACTCATTCCCAATTGTTCAATACTATAATCAATGTATTTTATTTATAACCGCCGCCATTGGTCGTTTGGCTGCTGGGGAGAAAATGGCTGCTAAAAAGTGGCTGCTAACTTCACACTGGTAACTACTTTCACCTACCGAAGATACTGACTGGACCATCTCCCGAGTGGAGAATTTGGAATCTGGGAGCACTTCAACTGAATTAAACTCTCTATTTTTTATAACCATTATAATAAGAACTGTAACATTCCATTCAATAATTTTTCTCCCATACAAGCAGAAGTAAAACAAAGATTTGACATTTTTTTTTATTAAGTTCTGATTCTGAATAAAGATAATCCGTAACTTAAATCCCTAACTTAGCCAGGGAGCAAAATTATATTTTATTTTTTTTATGTTCTGGTTCCCACGAAAAGGGATATCCTGTAATGTTCAGAGAACATCGTGGGAACCAAGGGAAAGAAGGTAGGAGTTGGTGTTCTTCTTAAATTTCTGGAGGTTGTATGCCTCGGGGAACACCTCCCTAGGCAATGAGTTCCAAAGCCTCGCTGTTCGTTGGATGAACGAGTCTTTGGAAAGTGATGTTCTGCAGGTCTCCAAAGTGACCACGAAGGGGTGTGATGACTGAACTTGACGGGTTAATCTCGAAGAGACTGCCAAAGCAGGAACGATTGTTGATATTTCAGAAGAGCATCGCCCATGAAAATATCTATAAAATAGAGACAAATCGCCAACTTTTCTACGGTGTTCCAGACAAGTGAGCGAGTTTGTAAGCGAGGCATCACCGACGAGACGAATTGCCTTTTTTTGGACAGAATCCAATAGCCTCAGGATATGTTTAGGTGCCGCGCTCCAAATATGGGAACAGTATTCCAGGACAGGTCGGATCTGTGCCTTATAGATCATAAGCAGCTGAGTGGGGTGAAATAGCTCTTGGCACGAAACAAAAAACCAAGTTTTGGGATGCACTTTTGGCAATGGACCTCACGTGATTTTCCCAGGAAAGGTTATTGCTGATAGTAATACCAAGCATCGATATGGATGACTTCAGTGGTATGGTTACTCCTGACAAAGTTATGTTAGGCACAGTGAGATCGGCTTTTCTAGAGAAAAGACATGCTTGTGTTTTGTTTGCATTGAATTCTACCAAGTTATTAGATCCCCACTCGAGAATTGTTGCTAATTCCATAATTATATTATTAACATTTCTTCCTCGTTCATTTCTGGTTTCACGGGCTGATATAGGGGCCCTGGAAGAGAAAGCGGTATGGAGGGTACTATCATCGGCAAAGCTGTGTACTGGACATGAAGTTGCTTTCAACAGGTCGTTGATGTGAAGTAGAAATAGTGTTGGTGCGAGAATAGATCCTTGCGGAACACCAGCATTTATGAGTAGAGTGTCAGATGAAACTCCATCGACCACTACATGGAGACACCTGTTTGAGAGAAAACTAGCAAGCAGAGAACACAGCTGAGGGGGCAAGCCATAAGACGGAAGCTTGGCGAGGAGTCCCTGGTGCCAAACTCGATCGAACGCCTTGGAGATATCTAATGCCACAGCTAAAGTTTCTCCATACTTTTCAATAGATAGCTGCCATATATGTGAGACGTAAGCGAGCAGGTCACCAGTTGATCTCTGGAATGTTTTTCTTTAAATTATAATGTGGACTAATCGAAATGAACGTGATCTGAGATTGTGATATTGATTTTGCTGAATTATCAGAAATTATACGAACCAGTCAAATTCAGGTTGGCGATACCTTTTGAGAGATGTTACACATAATATTAACAAACCCTAAAAATACCTGTAATTAATACTCAGTCATTCGGTCAAACTAATTTCTAAGGAAATAGATTTCTAAACAAGTTTTATCTTTAACCACGAAATATCTTCTTTGGCTGAGAAAAAGCTTATAATATTTCAGTGATTATGAATGGTGAGTTGAAATAAAAACTTTCCACTCATCAAGTTTTATAATCCTGAACAGTATTTTTCTGTTACTTAATTAGTCTCTCAGAAATATATTTTGTATCCCTCATCATAGGTTCCTTTATTATTTGAAACTTGGTACACTAATCAAGGTTTATCAACGTGCTAATTTGAAGTTATAATTTTTTATTTTCGTAAACCAGTGGCGTAGTTAGATTTAGATATCAATAGGTATTTTGAAGCTTCCTGTCGCATCCCTTGGAATTCCTGTAGACAATGAAACCTTTAGAGTATCGATTGGATTTCGCCTGGGAAAATGTATTTGTGCTCAACATAAATGCGTGTGTGAAAAATTAGTTAATAAAATAGGAACAAACGGACTGAGCTGTATATTTGCACAGGCCGATTTGCTCACTATCACCAATTTAATCAAGCGTGCTTATGTTCTGCCAATAATAGAACAGTATTGGAATCACAGTATTAGAACCTTTTGCATCGAGTCTAAGCTACCAGATGGGATGACACTCATTCCTCTACAATTCAAAAACAATATAGGGGACAGCCTCTCATTTTGCTGGAATATCAGTAAAAGCTTGGAAATATTTTTTCTGCTATCGAAATATTCAGCGTTTTTTGTCATCATCATCAAGTCTTCTCAGATAACTATCGGAAGGCCTTCGTGAAGACTTGAATAGAGTAACGAAGAAACCTGAAGTGACTCATTGAAAAATTGCGTGGTAATAAGCAGGCTAATAAATTTTGGTCCTGAGTAGACAACTCCAAGTTCACAGATGAATTCATCAGCCAGCTGAATCTACATTGAAATCTACTAACTCTGGTCCTTGTTCCATCGCATTCGATTATTTCTGGGACCTTTCTCTTTTAATTCCACAGATCACATTGCTCGGATATTCGCCCTAGAGAGGATATCTAATAGCCGTGCCTGTAACACTGTAACACTGATTTAAGTTATCCTTTTCACATGTTATTACAGATAATTATCCGATTTGAGATAATTTTGGGTACGAATAATATTTGTATCCTGAAGTTATTCGTATAATTTCCGATAATTTTCGGAAAGTTCAAATAATATTGGGATCTTACACAGTTTTTTTTTTATTCTGTTACATACTACAAAATATGCTTTAGTTTAATTGTTTTGAGTTTTTATGCCTCATTGTTCGATCTCATTCGATTCTTTGTGGGACCTTTCCTACTAATTCCTCAGAGAAACAACCAAATTGAATCTTTTCCCTAGAGAAGAAATCTAAGGTCGAGCCCTTGCGTATGCGTTTCATCAGAATTCGTTGGAGCCACCGATCAAATCGAAGCCCCCGATCACCGATCAAATCGGAGACATCGATCAAATCGGAGCCAATCATCAAATCAGCGATTTCACATGCAGGCGTTCAACATTCAACTCACAACATTCAACTTTCGACACTCAACTTTCAACATTCAACTTTCAACATTCAACTTTCAACATTCAACTTTCAACTTTCATCTTTCAACATTCAACTTTCAACATTCAACTTTCAACATTCAACTTTCAACATTCAACTTTCAACATTCAACTTTCAACATTCAACTTTCAACATTCAACTTTCAACATTCAACTTTCAACATTCAACTTTCAACATTCAACTTTCAACATTCAACTTTCAACATTCAACTTTCCAAATTCTACTTTCAACATTCAACTTTCAACATTCAACTTCCAACATTCAACTTTCAACATTCAACTTTCAACACTCAACTTTCAACATAAAACTTTCAACATTCGACTTTCAACATTCAACTTTCAATTTTCAACATTCAACTTTCAACTTCAACATTCAACATTCAACATTCAACATTCAACATTCAACTTTCAACATTCAACTTTCAACATTCAACTTTCAACATTCAACTTTCAACATTCAACTTTCAATTTCAACATTCAACTTTCAACTTTCGACTTTCAACATTTAACTTTCAACATTCAACGTTCTTTAAACATTCAACTTTCATCATTCAACTTTCATTATTTAACTTTCAACATTCACTTTTAGTAGGAAAATGCTTGAACGGCTATAAGAAAGAAGGTCAAAAGTATTGAAAGTTCAGGACTGACGATAGTGAGAAACAAAAGTTTACAATAAAATAAAGCCACGCTCGCCGGTTGTTAGTCGTCTATAACTTAGCGTCCACCTGCTGCAACGTTCAAAATGTCAAAAAATGGGCCCGAAAAAATTCACGGTTGACAATGGGGATCTTACCATTTGCCATTGAACAACACAAATTTCGTCCGCCAGTCTTTCAATGAGGTAAAACGGCTCTGGGCCCATCGATTTTGGATATTTTTTTATGATAAATTTACGACTTGACTCTTTCTAAATTAAGTTCAATTGTAACTACCTAATCGAAAAATGCAAATGCCAGTTATCCAACAGGTGCTAGGAATCTTATCAGTCGTAAAAAAAAAGTTCGTCAGGCGAGACTCTGTAGAGCACGGCTACTAGTTCTGGATTTGTATCATTATGATCAGGTGTTTATGACATACACTCAAAAATTTAGTAACAACGGAATCACGTTGAGAATAAAATAAATTTCTCAGCTGTTGATAAGTATGTTTAACGCCCCATGGGTCACTAAACTTGCACGTACGCTGTAATTTCTTGGCAGGTATAGTATTATCAAAACATCGCACCTAATTTCTTAGATACTGTATTCTGAAGTTTGGCACTTCAATATTTACCTGAATTAGACCTGCTGGATCGATTAATTCATGTGTTACTCATCTGAAGTGTCATATTCGGAACTATATATGCGCATATCATGGATTTTCATAGCTTATATGAAGTATTTGTGACTGGCACTCGAAAATGTAGTCACAACGGAAGCACGCAAAGGTAAAACTACATTTCTCAGCTATTTTTAGTATGTATAAAGCCCTTCCAGTTGCAAAAATAGTACACATGCCACAAATTTGATATAAGATTTTTCAAAAGATGTTTGTTGTTCAGTTGGTAGAGCGCATGATTAGAGATATAGAGAACACAGGTTCGAATCCTACTCGAAGATAGTTTTTTTCTTTAATTTTTTTTTCTAAAATGCTACAATTTTCTTTTTTTAATATTTTTCACAGCGTAATTATATATTTGGCAAAAAATCTTATTCAGTGGTCAGAGATCAGCGCCTGACCCTTGACTGAAGCCGTCAATCCGTTAGGAAAAGGTAAAATTGGTCTTGATGGCCATTGATAAGTTCTTGATATCCATTTCACCTTCGTAACGCGTATAACTGGAGATCTAGAGGACGCAGGTTCGAATCCTGCTCGAAGATAGTTTTTGTCTTCAATTTAAAAATTTGTCTGAATTGCCACAATTGTCCTTTCATATTTTTCACATGCGCAATTTTCATTTGTAATCATATATATTATATATATATATATATATATATATATATATATATATATATATATATATATATATATATATATATATAAAATACACAAAATTATAGAGGTGACACCTATAATTTGTGTGGTGAAGCTTAGACCTAATGACGTGGAATTTGATGACACGAAATTTCGTGCACATCAATAGGTCACAAACAGATGTCAGTATAGGCCAATCCACGATACCAAAAGTCGTACTCCTAGTGCGTTCTGAGTAACGCAAAACAAATAATGAGAGAAAGAGAAATTTGTTACGAATCCAAAGAGCCCGCCATCCGCCAACAGCTGTTTCATGATTTCCCAATCTTCAGGACGGCTTGTGGTCTCTTTCAAATTCGTTTCAAATGTAACGCAAAACAAATAACGAAAGATATTGTTATGATATGGTATATATGTCAAATAAGAAAGTAAAAATAGGTCACAATGATATTTAAAAACTGCATAAATACCTGCTATGATTGTTTTTATAATTTTTTTTCGGTACGGTTTGCATCTTGAAAACCTTTGGCCATATTCTAGTCGACGCAGGTAATCCAAGAGGATGGCAGTAGAGTTTTTCTATTATCATCATTATGTTTGATCAGTTTATTCAATGGCATAACCTATAAAAATATACAAATCCAATTTAGAAATAAATATTCCGAATTCAACTAAACCTTATATTCATATGCAAGAAACATCCTGTATACAAAATAAGAACCAAAAGGAAACATGACAGACAAATGTCAAATTATTTTCCTTTCAAATGATCAGAATCATGAAATTTGATAACAGAAAAATGGTACATGTGAACTTTGAAGAAAATTTAGTAAATAGAACTATGTGTAGAAGTCAAATTTGAAAATAAAATATGTATAATAGGTAAGAAGTTTAAATCAAAAGTGCTAAAAAATTAAAAAAAAAGGTTACCAAGGGAGAGAAAAATGAGGAGGGGAAGAAAAATTTTAATGAAAAGGGAAGCATATTAGAAAATTTTTTGATCGATTTTTGGGAGAAATCCAATAACTAAATAAAGTATAAGAAAGATAAAAACATGAAAAGAGGAAGGAATCAAATCGGAACCAAGGACTATCAAAGAACTACTTACCAGGAATTGGATATATATTGACTTCTCCAGCAGTAAGGAGGCTGAACATTTGCAAAATATCCACATGAACTATTCACAGAACATCCCAGGATTTGTGTGAGTGCAAAGCATAACTCATGAAAGGTACTTTATCGTCATAAATTTAATAAAGTGATAATATTCATCGAACAGCCACGTTGTTTTTGGTTTATTTACAATAATACATAATTTTTAGTGGCAAATATCTTCTTCTTTTCATCACAAATGACTGAGTATAACCTATAAATATTTATTTTAGAATATGTTCATTATTGCTCATGATCAAGTTTTTGAATGTTTTCAATTTTGATTGATTGGAAAATATAATTAGAATAAGTTAGATATCTCAGGGATAGGTTGGTTTTAAGCAATATTTTCAATAAAAAACAAGTATCTAATTTTTTCTGGACTCATTATTTATTATTTGACCATATTACAATCAATATTTCAAGCATAAACAGTATATTGACATCAAGCAAAGAAGTAGATGGCGCTGCTGCAATCCTCCTAAGATTGGGAGAATCATGTCTCCATAGGCGTACCGACTGAGCTACAGAAAGTTAAAAAGATAAATTAAAAAAAGAGGTTAAATGTACAGAGAAAGAGGGTAGAAGCATCATAGCCGGAGTTTTCTTTTGTTATGATTAGTATATGTCACAAAAATATAAATAACTTACTAAAAATCATATACAATATAACAATGTATATATATATATATATATACAGTGCTTCTCAAAAGTCCCCTCCCCCCCTCTTATTTTTGGAACGATTATACATAAACAAGTGAAATTTGGAAACTGAATATTAAAGGTTGTAAACTTCCCTACTAGTGATGATAGATGACGAAATCGTCAAAGATGACGTCACAAGGCCATTGTGACCAATAATTTTAAATGGAACCCTACGGCAAGCGACACCTCTTTTAAAAGGTATCGAAAAAACCTATTCAATGATACTAATTTTATTTGTGTTTATGGCAGTTTTTCTGGCTCATTAGTAAACATTAAAATTTAAATTCCATTCAGTATGATATTAATTACAGATTCAAGAATCAGTATCTACTTGAAGAAATTGCTCGAAGTGACCTCCATTTACTTCCTGACAGTGAAATATCCTATTTTTAAACTCTTCTCGTACTTTTGCAAATGTGTCTGCAAAAATACGTTGTTTTAAAACGTCAATATTGTCAGGTTCAGTGGCGTAAACCTTCGATTCAAGGTACCCCCCACAGAAAAAAATCCAAAGGTGTGAGGTCCGGTGATCGAGCTGGCCATTCCGTTGAACCTCGTCGTCAATCCATCTACCACGATACTCCTCATCCAAATACCGTCTTACTGCACCGTAATAGTGTGGAGGAGCACCATCCTGTTGGAATATTATTTCCAAATTGCCGAATTCATCTGGATTATCTTCCAAAATTTCAAGGATTAACGGTTCTATTCCGTTTTGCAACAGCTCCAGATAAACCTCACCAGTTAAATTAGGATTTGAAAAAAAAGGCCCAACGATGTGGTTTCCTAGGATACCTGCCCAAACATTCACCTTCTGGGGAAATTGGGTATGTGTTTCACGAAACAGGTGAGGATTTGTGTCACTCCAATACCTCACATTCTGTGTATTTACATTTCCATTTAAATAGAAAGTACTTTCGTCACTAAAACAAATTGTTTTGACATAGTCTGGCTGTTGGTTGATTTTAGTTTCCATATTTTCACAAAATTCTAGTCTTCGGCCTGGGTCGTCGTCTGAGAGTTGATGAACCATTTTTAGTTCGTATGGATGAAATTTGTTTTTTTTTCAACACCCTGTGTACGTACTTCGACTGACTTCACAGGTACATGCAACGTGAGTTGTTGAAGAAGTAGGATTAACTATTACTTCTGCCAGTATATCAATTTTTTTCTCATCAGAAATTTGTGGTCTGCCAGATTGTTTCGCATCATTGAATAAGTCCTCGAAAAGGGGCGAACGGGAAACCTCTCATTAAAAATGCGTTCTGCTGCATGAATATTCTGTCCAGTTTCACCAAGAATTAGGATCGCTGCTACTTCATCACCTAAAGCACGTACCATTTCGCTTCTTGAAGCACTTAAACGTTCGGCTCACAACAGTTTAACAAATTATCAAAATGTACAAAAATATTGAAAGTACCGAAAGCTGCTAATACAGTTAAACGTTCGATCAACAATACACAAATTATTAAATGTACAAAAACTTGGACAATTACAAAAACGTCGAATCAGGGAGACAACAAAAACGTCAGCTTATTTGACAACTATCCAGAGGCGGAGCTTGAATTTGGAATTTTAGTATCAACTGATTTAATTCATCACAGCTTTGCGTTTTTTAAAAGCGAGTTGCCAAAACTGCCATAAACACAAACAAAATTAGTATCATTGAATAGGTTTTTTCGATACCTTTCAAAAGAGGTGTCGCTTGCCGTAGGGTTCCATTTAAAATTATTGGTCACAATGGCCTTGTGACGTCATCTTTGACGATTTCGTCATCTATCATCACTAGTAGGGAAGTTTACAACCTTTAATATTCAGTTTCCAAATTTCACTTGTTTATGTATAATCGTTCCAAAAATAAGAGGGGTGGAGGGGACTTTTGAGAAGCACTGTATATATATATATATATATATATATATATATATATATATATATATATATATATATATATATATATATATATATATATATATATATATAGAAAAAGGAAGTTGATTTATGAAGCATAATTGAAGTAATTTTTTGCCGTTATCGTTCCCCAACTTATTTCCCTTTTATTCTTCAGCCATTTTTTTCTCTATCCACTTTGTTCCATGTTTTATACAGAAGCATTCGATTTTTTTCACCTGTCCATAATATACAAAGCCATTCAGCGATTTGTACAAATGTACTGTAACAAATTCGAAATGAATTTAGCGAACATATCGAAGGTAACAACAAAAATATTTTTAGTCTTCTACTTCAATTTGAAATATAATGGAAAAATGAAATCTGAATATATCCAAATAAAGCTTAATTACTTCGAAAGTTCTTAACATTCTCCATATGAACAAATTTTATTAAATTCATCAGTTAATTATTTCGTGTGTTGCATAACAGGAAATATTATTGCTGAATAAGGCCTGCTTTGTAACCTATAAACAAACAGTAAATTGACTCTCTACTCTTCCCAGAGGATTATGATTATCTACTAGTGGTAGGTGGTAAGCCAGTGTCATCAAAGCATAGATCCGATCAACATTTTATTATTTTTGTGACTTCAACTATACTCTGTATATTTTTGCTTCAACCAAATAACCCTTTTATAAACCCTGCCCAATTAAAACTTGGTGCAAATTGGAACGGTACACCGCATCGCACGTGGCAAACACAGACCAGGAGTCTGATAATTGGAGTACTTTTGTCATTGTTACTCGCGTCCAAAAATATAATTGCTTTTTATCCCACATAACCACCCCGACTTATTTCTAGAACAGTTACGTGATCGTATTTGTAGAAAATTGATTTTGCAAAACTCATATGGCCGTCGGTGTTAACAATAACTTCGGGGTTATATAGAGACCAGAGATGGAAGCGTTATGTTCTGATATCATAATCCATGTTGATGTGTTTGGTATAAATATTAATTTATTCCTCTTTAGGTTTATTAATTTTATTAACACAGCTCTAAACATGCTAGTTTTGTAATATGGTAACGATTTTGGCATGCCCTGCAAAATGCTCCTGCTATTAAAAAAACAATTAATTGTAATTTTTCTTTGTATGACTCAATAGTGATGTTTGGATAAATACAGCATTCAAACCTAAATATGATAACAATCGTTTGGGAACTTGAAATTTATATTATTATTATTCATTTTCATTCATAAGTTTACGAAAAAAAAAACTGTTTTAATGGAATAATGCGTTAAAATCCAACATTATATATTATTTTCATAAAACATATTAAGATGTAATAGTATTCCTTGTTTTATGACAAAAAACATATTTCAAGAAAAGAGTTATTCGCAGAATGCACGAAAACCATCGAATGTGGCATAGACTGAGCAAACGTGGCAATATGTTTGTATGTATTTATATTAATATCTTCAATAAGGAAAAAATAGTGTAGCCAATGACGAAGAATATCCTATGGTGCCCGCTCAGTTGTTTCTTTATGTATTATTTATTTTGTCCGTCATCTTGACATATCTTGGAATAATGCTAGTTTTTTTTAAATAATATAAGCTTGCTAAATTTAAAGCAATTCGAAAATTTGGAAGTAGATGAAAATCTGGTGGCAAGATTTCTTACAAATCTAACAAATTGGAACCTATACTTACTGCTAAAAGATATGCAGTTCGCGAAAAAAATAATTGATTTAGCCTAAGCGGGAACAGGGCTGTTAGGCTGAAAAGACTTGAAATACACAAATATATATTCATGGAGAAATGGCATGCGTGAGTGAATATGTCTTGTCCCCATATATTCAGTAGCTTTTCGCAAATATTTTCGAAACATGAATATTTACAATGTAAAAGATTCACTTATTTGTATATATTACACAAAACAAGCTTTTATGTGAACGCAATAATAGCACTAAAAAGATGAAAATTTTTTTTTTTGGTATGTGCAATGTTTTAACAAAAACATGTTATTCACGAAGAAAAAATACCAGGAAGAATGGAACCACCCTTTTGACGTCTCTTAAATTGAAATCATTTCTACAACGCACCCTTCTCTCGCATAAAAGAATCTTCCCGAAATATTCGTGCCTATATATTACCATTACAGAAACATCAGGAAGGGTGGGAATACCCAAATGTATGTCATTAATCAAGATTTTTCATAAAAAATTATCATGAGTTTCGTAAAAACCAAAAGACCTAGAACCATAGCTATGGTTTTCCTATAAACTTTATGTGAACTAATAGAAAACCTGTTTTTTCACAATTTGTGCATTTGACTGTGTTGGAGGAGAATTTTTCAATGCACATTTTCAGGAAATCTTCAGAATTAGAAATCACAAAATTCTGAAAAAATAATTTTTAAACCCTTATAACTTTTTTTTTTATATTTGACACTGAGCCTCTCCAAAATTATCGGATGAAGTTCAACTGTAAGAAAAATATGTAGGTCAGTAGGCTTCATTGTCATGCCGATTCCACTATAATAGGTGAGGCACCCGTTATCCTAAATCTCATCCTAAGTTCTCATCGAAAAATTTCTGAGGGGTGGTAAGGCTTCTAAGATAGTGGATAAAAAACAAAAGCAAAAAAAACTTATTTCTACGTAGAAAAAATTATTGGAACAGTTGGACATACGAATATGTGAGTGATTTTATAAGGTTTCCTTTTTCATTTTATTCTACCCTAAAATGGTTCCGCGCATACTTTCCGTCAAACACCTCACCGACATCCTGCCAGTTGGAATGAAATACTTTGTAATAAATTATCATTAAATCTTCCGGGATACGGCTAAGCGAAACTTCTCATGGATCACTCCTATATCGTGAATGCTATTCAATAATGATTGATTGAAATTATATTCGCGAATGATATCGATGATGTGATGCATATTGAAACCGATATCAAATTCATTGTTATCATTAATAGCATGCGACAAACCTATCAATTTCACATAAATCCCTGATAATTAAAATTAAATCTGGTCGTTTGCAAATGATATAGATTTGTCTCCCCCTTTTCCTGGTCACGTATATGTTATTCACGCATACATGCACTCAAAAAGATCCGAGGGAATCATAAATAGGGGTTGTCATTATACACAGCACGTGCCCACTCGGCACTCATGTGGTTTTAATGACTAACCAAATACGGCACTTGACAATAATATACCTACTCCAGAATCGAAGAAATGAAAAATAATCTAAAGATAATCTCCAACAGTCTTCGATAATCATGGAATGCTAGCTTATCCATAGGAGCTTTATTGCTTGAGTTAGCAACTAGTTCATAATTTTGTTATATAAATCATAAGTGTCCCCTCTTGGGACCAATGGATTTAGATTAATGGACTTTTCTTACAGAAAATAACTTCGTGAATTTGACATATTTTGTATGTGCTAATCAGAAGTGCACTGGGCACAATCTCCAAAATGTACACTTCTAAAGATATGGAGCTTTGAAAAAAAAAAATTAAAAGAAACAACTTGAGAAAATAATACCATTGATGATAATTGAAAAAAATTGCCCTGTATGATCCAACATTCATTGTATTCCAACATTTCTCAAATTCAAAGTCGATCTATATGAATAATTATTGGGTTATTATTTTTTGAAATGATATTGGGATCAAAACCCATGAAAGTACGTATATATCGATTTGTTGAAAATATAAACAGGATGTTCATAACATCAGATGTGGAATCATCTGCGACTGAAAGATAAACTTTCTATCAATATTCAATTGAGAATGTTTCCCTTTTCAATACGTATATATCCTTGTGTGATTTTGTTCAATAACTGAATTATTTGAAAAAAAATTGTTTGCTTTAGAATTGATCTACAAACTAATTTAGAGATAACTGTTTCTTTCATTAATTCTATTAAAATAATATTATTAGGGTGAAATTATAGTTAGGAGAACAATCAGTTGTTTCTTTTTTGTTTTGTCATAAACATTCCCCCTCAATCTGTAACTGGGTGACGACCAAACTTACTTGTTGACATCTTTTGCATCCACTCCATCTCTACGATTTTTTCATATCATAGAATGTGTATCAGTAGTGATCCATACGTTCTTTTATTTCTCTATCCAAACCTGAATGGGATTTTCTTGCAAAAACTTTTTTTGATTTATTGATAGTGCTTAGAAATTGTGTTGATTTCCTCTACATAAGGTAGGTATGTCAGAAGTTTGCAGTAGCGGCGTTAGGGTAGGGCGCGGTTGGGCGACCGCCCAGGGCGCCGGATATGAAGGGGCGCCGCAGGCACATCTTTACACAGGGTGTTATGTAATTACGTGGCCAAACTTGAAGGGGTGATTCTTCGAGTAATTCCAAGACGAAAAGTTCATATAAACATAGGTCCGGTAATGCTTCGTTTTCAAGATACAGGGTGTCAACATTCTCTAAACTCTAAATCATATATAGATGGTTGTATGCTGAGTGATGAACTCGTAAGTCTGAAATCTTTTCTGCCTGATCAAAATGTGGTTACTCCTGTTTTTGTTTTACATCTTATCAAAGATCGCTACTTACAAGAACTATATTCAAATGTATGGATAGCATTGCGAATATTATTGACTATACCCGTAACGGTTGCTAGTGGGTAGGGGAGTATTTCTAAGCTTAAGCTGATCTGATCGTCAATATCTCAATCTAGATTGACAAACTCGGCAACTTTGTCAATCGAAAATGAAATTGTTCAAAACATCGACTTTGATAACCCAATAAAAGAGTTCGCCGATAGAATAGCTAGAAAAGTAAAATTTTATTATGTTTTTTAATATATGGTTATTTCTTTTAATAAATGGTTATTTTCTTATATCCTTTGCGTTTTTTCGTATTGGTTTGAACTGCAGTTAGGGGGCGCCGTAGAAAGTTAAAGGGCGCCGTAAAAATCCCGCCCAGGGAGCTGATAGTGCTAAAACCGGCACTGGAAGTTTGAATCATTCCTTGTTCACCAATAAGAACAACATAAGTTCATTTCATTTTGTTTTCATTCTTGGTGAGGAATTGACGTTTTTCCAGAGGCACAATATTGAAGATGAGAAAACGCAGAAAAAAAAGTTGATCGAAAATTATCTCAACTAAAGATTGAAATACGTATCGCCTGCGACTCAAATGAGTTATAAACATATTTTTGTTCGTTGCTTTCATTTCAAATAATATTTTCTCAAACTCTCCTTTTTACAAGGTTTTATATATTTTTCAAACAATTTGTTATGAATTATATGTTTGAATGTTTATTCAAGCAAACAAAATGGAATACCGGATCTATCACAACTTCGCCCCACAGCCACTATCGTTTCAACCTTCTGTTATTATGTGAGTAATTTAGAGCAGGTACGTTGTATTTTGCATCCAGGAATTGCCAATGTTTTCTTACGGCTCCATCTAGTGGGTTATTAGCCATGCGAAAATATGGTTGAATTTGATTAGAATTTTTTAAGATCAAAATAACGAAGATACAAAACTTGCTGATTGAATTGGCCCCGATATGGTCAACGTCCTTTTTATTTTATTATGCTGGACGTAACGAGCAGTGAATATCTACAACACTACTATAGACGATGAAAATACTGAAAATGTGTGCGTCGCACAACATTTGGATTGTCGACTGCGCAAAGAATTGTATTATGAAAATTATTCACCACGTTGAAAATGGAAATTTATCCACGTTGTTCACTGAGAGTATGCTCGTCCAAGTTCAAGTATGCCCTGTCCAAGTTTCTCCACGTTATTAACTGAACGTACAGAGCGAAGATTTTCAACTGCCAAACGTGTATTATAGAAGTAATTCACACCATTTCGTTGATTTTAACGCCATTGACAATATTCAACCTTTTTGGAACGATCTTGAGGTTGTAACGCTTGTAAATTTCGATAACGATTAGATCAAATTGTTTCTTCCATTCTTAATGGTAGTTTGGAATGAAAACGTTAATTGTTTTTCGTATATTTTTCATTCCCGTTATTAGATAACCACAAATAAGAAGAACAAGGACAGCTGACGTGCTTAAGGCTTACTGTTTTCTGATTGGCTGCTGGTGGAACTTCTCATTCAGTGGCCTATCAGAAATGAGCTGTCATATGAATTCGCTGTTAGACAGCGAAATAACTTGACTGATGAAATGTTTTCTGAAATACCTACATACCTAAAGCCCACTTCCAGCAATACTTAAGATTGACTTCACAGGGTCATCACTGTTTTTAGAATATATGTTGGACAAAACAACGTTTCTCCAAAGCTGATATATTACCAATGGTGTTGTTTCTGTGAAAAGGAAGACATTTTCATTTGAATATTAAATAGAAAGATTTTTTCTGAAACTTGAAAAATCTACGACAATAATGAAGTTATTTCTTTGTAATATCTAACAGAAAACAACTACTTCCCCGGCTAAAGCCACGCTGGACATTGAACTACATCTGATAGATATTGTGAAAGGACCCTAACTGTAAAGAAAAAATCTGAAAGTGAAAATTTGCATTTTCATTCAGATAGTTATTTGATTTTCTATTCCTGTCTTGATTAAGGACTCATATAGATGAATGAGGCAAATAAGAATGTTATTTTTATTTTCTCGGCTGAAATGTTTTTCATTCTGTTTCTGAAGGTGTTTGAGAGGTTAACCTTGTGCAAATAATTCAATGAATTAAATGCCAAGATTTTCCTTAAGTACAGTAGGTACTAGCTCTCTCGGATCCGGTTATATGGGGGAAAATTCACTAATATGAATTTATTAATGGGATATTCGGGAGCTGTGTCACTATTCATTTTTGCCTCTCACATACAGTTCGTCTTTACTATCCCGATTCAAAAGCTCCTAAAATTTAATATCAGGTAACTACTGCAAAATAAATTCTGCATTTTTTCATAGCAGAAACCATGACGTAACGTAAAGAAGAAAAGTCTTGAATCAATCAAAGAATAAATTACGCTAATTGGTACACCAACTCGAAAAGTCAATTCCACTCAAACAAGCATAGATAACTTTTTTCACTTGAACTTTACAGAAATTTGCTGTGGAAACATGCTGTTAGTTTGGATAAGAACTATCCACTGTCGAAAGCACGAGTCTCGAATCGGTCAAAATATAAAACAGTTGGTATATCAACTCCAAAAGAAAAAGTAAGTTTCTCTCGAACAAGCTTTTATAACTTTTCCCCTCAAACTTTACAGAAATTGTCTACTGGAGTATTTGAACAAAATATATCCAAAACCAATAAAAATTTCCTATAGCAAATATGGGTATGGTTCGAGGAAAAATAGTAATACACACTTTGTCGAGTGGAATTGACAACCGTGTTTTAAACACTAGTTGGTATGTCAATTTAATGCAGACAAGCTCTGATAACTTTTTTCACTTGACCTGTACAGAAATTTGCTATAGGAATATTTTGTCAGTAGCGATGAGAACTACTATCCGTCGGAAGCACGAATTTCGAATCGGACAAAACATAAAACAGTTGGTATACCAACTCTAAAAGTAAGTTATTTTCTCTCGACCAAACGTGTATAATTTTCCTCCTCCAACTTTACAGAATAAAGTATTTCCAAAACCAATAAAATATTCCTCTAGCAAATATGGGCATGGTTCGAGGAAAAATAGTAATACACGCTTGGTCGAGTGTAATTGACAAGCGTGTTTTATGTTTTGTCTATTTTCGACAAATAATTAGTTTTAACCGATTTTATGAAAATTTCTAGTTTCCACCCGTTCTTTCTGTTTCTCCTTCTATTCCAATTTCCTATATTTTTCGTGATAGTTTTTCCCCTGTGTTCGGGTTTCATTTGGTAATCTTCTACTTGGGATCCTACATAGTCGAACCATCTTATCGTTCATATCAGGTCAAATCAATTCGGGAATTGATTTGAGCTATTGTTTTGATTACGACTTATTCCAGGAAACCCATCTAAATTAAATCAAATCAAAATTTCTTACAACAAACAATTCAATAAATCAACTGTATCGATACAACATTTAAGCGAGAGCAGGAAATAGAAATCATATTTTGAATTGCTTAATAATAATAATTAATGTTGATACAGCCCCAGAAGGGGCAGTAGTGGGTTTTATGTGGTATTTACAACGTTCAACGGAAGCCTCCCACAAACCACCTTGGAAAATCATTAATTTTATTTTCTTTGTGGAGGTTATAGAGCCTTTTTATATCATTGTCTGGTCCGATACAATTTGTAGCATTGTCTGACATGATTCGAGCAGTTCAAAAAACCATTTAGGCTGAGTTCACTTACCAATTCCAGAGAAACTGCCTTAGATGCAACAGAAACAATAATTCATATATAAAATTCAAATTTTTTATTTCGAAGATTACCATATCTCAAAAAGCCACGCGAAATCAACGCCAAAATTTAAAAAAGTACGGCTAGGAGTAACTTGTATTTTATTGGAATTTCCCTTTTTTTTTCTAAATAACTATATTCGACAGAAAAATCTATAAGTTGTGCAAATTTAACTTATTTCCAGTTCATTATTTGTGAGCTCCTTTGATCGCATTCAATTTGCAAAAACATGGAGTAATTTTTCAATAAGTATCTCTGAAATATGTCCTGACCCAAAATTCGTAAATTTATTTTGGAAATTTTGAGGTTGAGGTCCGTACCACTATTTCACTGAATCAACTATCTGAATCTAGGATCAATACCTTTTGACATAAGATTTGTTTTCTTCGCCTTTGAGATATGGTTGTAGATAATGATATTTTTTGAATATTGTTCAAGCCTTTATGTCATAAAAGCTGAACCAATTTTCATGCATCTGTGATTTCAAGTAATTTTATTTGAGGTGTTACCTTCCGCTTTTCATCATTTGAAACTTGAGCTTATGTATGCGTTCTTAAACTATATTTTTCAGCACGTGAAACTGACTCGAAATACTTTCTCGGTCTTCCAATGTTTCAGTAGATTAATCCAATAACTCCATTTTCGTTTGAACTTCACTGAAAGAGTTCCATACAAGATCAAGTTTGGATAACTGTCTACTTATTTCAGATATTATCAACTGTCAAATTATCAACGAAACTTACAAATCTTGTCAGCTGAGCTTTGAAAATACTCCTCTGACTATTAGTGCATTCAACTCTTCGATCATATTGTAGATATCTTGAATAAATAAATAAACCATTTTAATTGAGAATGGATGCATAGAGATGAAATGTTTGACAATTATGCATATAGAGATGAGGACGGAAAGGATATGGGAGGAATGTCTAGTTGCAATTTTTTCCATATCTGTTCTCTTGTATTTCGCCTGCACACCTCTGAGCTGCATACCAATCCAATATCAGTATTCGTAAGTGAAGAAACTGTTCCAAGTATCCGGCTCGCATATTAACTATGTGAATAGACCGCAATTGTCCTTGCAATATTTGAGTCTAGCTTTTCTTTGAAAACTTGTCGAAGGAAATGAATTTGTCTTTAAATCAATTATTCTTTATTCGATTACCACCAAATTATATTATTATAAGTCTAGATGTTGTTTCAATTTTTACCAATATCTCCAAAGAGTCAGTCATTAATAGCATCAATAATAATTGGAACACGATTAAAAATCATTGCTCTTTGAATAAAGATACATTTGTAAAAATAATAAATTTAATTTTCGACAACATTTTTTTCTCGTTCAATGAGAAATTTTATCAACAAATTTTTGGAACACCAATGGGATCAAAAATATCACCTATTCTTGCTCAATATGTTATGGATGATTTATTATTTTATTGTATGCCCAAATTATCTTTTGAAGTTCCTTTCTTGAAGAAATATGTTGATGATATTATTTGTGCCATACCTGAAGGAAAAGAGAATGAGATACTTGATACTTTTAATAATTATAATAGTCATATTCAATTTACAATTGAAAGATAAATGGATAGTAGTGTTCCATTTTTAGATTTAAAACTCATAAGAACTACAGAAAACAAAATCATATTATATTCACCTGGAGACGATTGCAGATACAAGCATTCGAAACGTCGTGAAAACCTTTTAAATACATTAAGACGATGGACGTCCGAAACGATAGTAATCAAGTTACCACATCGTCTATAACCTTCGAACAAAATCTTAATAGATTGGTATATCAAACCTACAAGTTCTGGTAAATACATGAATTATTTCTCCTATCATAATGAAAAAACAAAAATAAATTTAGTACTTGGAATGAAAAATAGAATAGCCAAAATATGTCACCCAACTTTAAAGACAAAAAATTTCAAAAAATTATTCAACATACTTTCAGATAATTCCTATCCAGAAAGACTCCTCAATAAATTAATCTTTTCCACAAATCATATTCCAACTCAGATAAGAAATAATCATGATAATATCGAAAATACAGAATCAAATGTCATTACAAAATTTCGTTCATTTCCATATTTGAAGGAACTCACTCCCAAAATTAATAATGTTTTAAAAGAAGAAACGAATATAATTCTATCTAACAAACCTGTAAAAACTGTTGATAAATTATTTACAAAATTGAAGGATAAAACTCCTGTGTTGGATAATACTGGAGTAGTCTACAAAATTAATTGTCACGAATGCGATAAAAACTATATTGGTGAAACATCAAGAAATTTAAAATCGAGAATTGTTTCTCACAAAAGCTTTGAACATAATTTATTCCAATATCTTAGATATTGAATCAAAATTGAATAAAAAAACCTTATATTCAATAATTCATCAGTAACTTGAATCAACCTTTTACACAAAATTATAATCTATTTTATTACACCCTGTATACATCTTTCATTTATAAACTTCATCTTGACTTTTCATTTTACTGTCTGAAGATCATACCATTTTTCTGAATGTTAATTTCATCTTAAACTCAGATACTGTTAGTAATATTTTATTCCTTTAAATATGTCCATCATCAGTTGTATCATATTTTCCAGAGTGACTGAAGAAGAAATAAACTTATTTCGAAAGCTTTCACAAAAGTAAAAACAGCGTTTGATTAAAACATAGCTGCATCCCCACAAAATATTTACATTTTAAATAGTGTTCAGCTACAAACAAGAGTCGTTATTTTATATATATATATATATATATATATATATATATATATATATATATATATATATCTTTCGATAATGCTCTTTTGAGAATCGGGATGTTTGTCAATCATTAATGAATAACACATTTTTCTAAGAGATGTTTAGAGAAAGCACAAGCAACCATGTATAAGGGCATGAGGTCATAATTATCTGGATAGTTAATGCTGGATTTCTAAATATATTTCTGGCGGATCTAATCTGTTGAATTACTTTCTCGGGTTTCTCTTCGCGTAATGTGGTATTGTTTCTCAGAAGGTCTGTTCACCATGTTTCGTCAAAATTACATTTGCCATCTTCAGGTGATGTCTCTTTGATGACTCGAACTCGCTCGCACACATAGTCACACCGACCGACCTTCTTTCCTCTTGGTGCATTTAGCAATAGAATATATTTATTTACTTAATCTACACTTCAATTATGTCGAATATTTTACGTAGCATACGGCTATTTGAAGTAGTTTCATGTAGACGCGAATAGCGATATACAAAGATACCAATTAAAATTACATACTTTGTCATTATTATTAGAAAGGGGGTTGGTTTTCCGTTTCCTTCATTAGCCATTGTATTTTCTCATGTGTAAATATAGTGGGTTCTATATGATTTGGTTTTCAATCTGTTGTCTTATTTGATATTTTATTTTTGACTTGTAAGTCAATTCGACTTCTGATTTCTTTTGGTCTGTAGAAAATGTCTGAATTAATGGTTTGTGCGAATAACTTCTGATATGATGTAATATCTATAGAAATTGGATATGCGAGGATTGTCTGCGTTTTCTCACATAACTTATTACGTTGAATGAATGAATTCACGTGACGCGCGGCTCTTTATTAGTCAATAGACCAGTTTACAATTCGCTTGAACTTCCTGGACTGCCGTTTCTCGAATCATCCCGAAATCCCTGGAATCGGAGGTTCCGGTTCCTAAGAATTCTGGGATTTTGTAGTCTCGTCGCTAAACAACATGCAGTGGCTCACTGTATCCGTTTTCGTTACAATATTGTTACAACAATATATAACCAATGGGCTTAGGGCTATTTTATTGTAGTGAGAAATATGGTATACCTCCTTTTCTCGTTTTAAATTCTTTGTGAAACCTACTTCTGATTAATAGATTAATAGCAATCTGGTTCCATGATCGAATAAATGGAAATTATGGGTTTAACTTCTAGTCAATTCAAATCAAAACAATCTATGAACAATATTATATTGAAGCGTTTGCGAGGCTGAATACATTCTAGAATATGATCGTTGAGTTCTTTATCATTGAAAAAATCCTTGATTTCCAAATAATTCCCCTCGTGCACTAATGAATTCATTCAATGTATCGCTGTCATTTAGGTTGCTAAGATATTCGCTTCACCCCTGTCTTTTCTCGAGTGTCGATTGAATTAATTGCGAAATCATTCATAAAAAATCTCGTTTCCATCTGGTTTCAATATAAGTATTAGTTAGAGGTCTATTTTTTCCTTTATTCATTACTCTTTTGGCGAAGTATGATCACTGAACTGAAAATCGAGAATATTGCATTCATAGTTAGACAAAATATTATCATAACCTCGTTTTATAAAAAACAACAGATTATTTGTATCTGCCAAATGATATAAATGTAAATCATGGCTATCTTCGAAAATACATCAATGTTTGGGGGAAGTTGCATAGGATGCAATAGTAATTAGCCTGAAAGATCGCCTGATCTGAACCCTCTTTTCACAGGCATTATTGAAACAGAGGGTGTATATATCAAGACCTCCTTAGCTGGAAGAATTAACAATGTCTTATCAAATAATCATTTCCGATATTTCACTGCAACAAGAGAAAAATAACCACCCAGTGATTGAAAAATGTATAATGTTGATAAAGTGTGTTTTTTCTTTTTCGTTTGTTCATTGTATACATTTTTTTGTTTCATGTTTTTCGAAAATTTCATCAAGGAGTTGCACTGCACTACGATGTTTTTCAAATGTTTCTGATGAGATTACGATCATGATTTGCGTAATTTCAATTATAATATTTTAATAGTTTTTTGTTTAGAGCTCATACTTAGCCAGGAGCAAAATCTCAGAACCAAAAAAATACCCCCAGCTGATCATTTATTTCACAAATGATAGTTCAGTTCCCGATTGATCGAAGGGAATTAGTATTAAGGTCAATAAGTAGCTCGTCACGTAAGCATCTTGATAATCGTTTACTTCTCTATACCGTCCAATTTACCAAAAATGAATGAAAGTACCTTGAAATGTGGGCTAAATACCTGTGATTGCAAAACGCCAAAAGTAAATCATGCGGATTATGAATAAATTCTGGAAAACAGTGCTATTTGAATTAGGTGCGATATATTTGAAAATTGTATTTGGATATATTTTCAAGAGTAGAATTGTGCTACTCATTCAAATTACCGACCACTGAAATTGTATTTTTTCAAAATGCCAAATTGAGATAACGCAATAATTAAGCAGATGCAATGCCTCTTTTTTGCAGATATCAGCCTGTTGATTTTGAGTTAAGTATTCTATTATAAGGGCGTGTTCCGAATGAAGGATGGTGCTATTTGGTGCATATGAACGCAGCGCTACCTATATTCGCCAAGTGATTTGTCCGAGTCCCATATACCTAACTCAATTCTCTATTATTGTCAGGGATGTACAGATTCAGATATATCATCTTTCAAACTATAACATGGATAACATGGTAACAATTTCCAGTTGAAAAAATAATTCCTGAAGGATTTTCCACAGGGGTTGGTTAAAAGGGGATTTTTTTATTTTATTTTTTACTTAATGATGTTACGAATATCAGAAAATTAGATAATTAAGGCTAGTTACATAACAACTACAATAACAACGAAAATAGGCAACCGTCAAATTTGATAAAATGAATTTTTCACTCAAACTCACTAGTGGCCCAATACCACCTAAAATCACATTTTGGAAAGGAATCAGTAGCTTATAAAACCAGTCAAATATTATATTAGACTATAACATGAATTATTATCTAATTATTATTGATTAAAATTAAAACCTCAATTTTATCCAACAAAAAAATCGATAACTATCTTTTGCCCAAAGGTGTTTGAAGTGTAAGGCACTCCAGATGTCATAATGAAATTGACAAAACATTCATATAGGCCTGGAAAGTGAAAAAAATATCACTATCGGATTTAGAATTTCCTGAAAATCCAAAAATTCAAAGTATACAGGGTGTTCCATTAGAAATTCAAAGGATAGGTTTATTACCCACCAAATTTTGTTTCGAAAGCTCTAATTTTTTTTTAAGGGATGCCTTTGTGGACACCCGGTGTATATAAAAGCGTTAAGCTGTTTTTTGGCACCCTGTAAATTTATTAAATAACGCTTTATATTAAAGTTATAATTTTTGCATGAAATGAATTTGTCTAGATTCTCTCATTAATGTCAGTAAAAAAAGTAAAGCTCTTGCACAATCCAATATCTAGCGATTGAAATCTTTTTTGCGGGAGTGCATTCAATTTTTTGAGATGGGGAATGAACACAATGGTCTCTCAGTGTATGGTGCGTTGAATCTCAATAGAATCTCTTCAAACTTGTTGAACTGAGCAACGGATATATTGCCAACCAGAAGGGCGCACAACAACAATCCGGAACTATGGCTGTATTCAAAATCGAAATTTAACAATGGAGACATTTACAGAGTGAAATTGCTTTGTTTAATGCAAGTATATTGAAGTCATTATTTACATGGGATTATTCCAGTTTAATTCGATGTGTTTATGGTTCATGTTGTAAGCCTATGGTTGGAGCAAAATTGCATATTGGAGTAAAATAATTCATTTACCCCGCGGCTCCGTCCGCGCAGATTTCGCGATTTGTCATGAATTTTTCAGCTATAATGTCTCAATTATGTGCGACTTTCCATATTATGAATTAAACAACCCAATTTAATTGACTAAACGTGGTTGATCTGAATTATTTATATAGTATTTAAAACGATAACAGTGTAGCACATGAATTCCTAGTTTGTAATAGAGATAGAATAATCCCGTATTGGAGAAATCATTTTCTCGAAAAGAGCCTCGCAACACTTCCCCTCTTCTAATTTATTCCACTTTGGGTAACTTTCTCCTGTTCTAGGTAGATTTAGTAGAAACATAGAAATACTAGCTATTGCGGACAATGCCACTAATACCTCGCTAACTTCATAGATGGGCAAAATTGGTCGAGTAGTTTCAAAATGGCGGCTGTTGAAATATTAAAAAAATCTCAACTCCCATTTTCATGCCAATACTGGCAGAATATTTCGTTGTCATGACAAAAATAATGATTTATTTTTTCTTTAAAACATTTTTTTTTATTGTTTATAATCGTTTTTTTTATATTTCCATTGTTCAAATAGTTAGTTGAGAAATTATTTTTTCTTTATAACTCATAATTGGCAGTTCTCAATAGGGTAAAGAAAAAAATTATCTATAATTTCAATGTTTATTGATTTAACAATTTGTTATAAACAAATTCTGACTAACATTTTTTTTCTGAAATAATTAGAATTACAGAAACATCCATATGTAACAAAATTCTGAAAAAAAAAAATATTACCCGATACCGAAGTTATAACGGCCACTTGATTTGTTAAAAGTAGCAAACTGATATAACTTTTAAACATTAGAGATACGATAATGGACATTCAAGCCGGTTTTATGAAGGATTAATAATTCTTTGGAATGAGTTAAAGACCAAGTTTGTAGCTATTGTGCTGTTATATGC
Organism: Gonioctena quinquepunctata; assembly: GCA_018342105.1. Lineage (NCBI taxonomy): Eukaryota > Metazoa > Arthropoda > Insecta > Coleoptera > Chrysomelidae > Gonioctena > Gonioctena quinquepunctata. Next base: position 183,323 of record JAFIRS010000724.1, on the reverse strand, counting down.
ATTTGTTTATAAACATTGAAGCCTTTTTGACATTTTCGTATATAAATATAAATATGGACTTAGCAACAATTCTCGAATGGGGATCTAATAACTTGGTAGAATTCAATGCAAACAAAACACAAGCATGTCTTTTCTCTAGAAAAGCCGATCTCACTGTGCCTAACATAACTTTGTCAGGAGTAACCATACCACTGAAGCCATCCATATCGATGCTTGGTATTACTATCAGCAATAACCTTTCCTGGGAAAATCACGTGAGGTCCATTGCCAAAAGTGCATCCCAAAAACTTGGTTTTCTGTTTCGTGCCAAGAGCTATTTCACCCCCAGTCAGCTGCTTATGATCTATAAGGCACAGATCCGACCTGTCCTGGAATACTGTTCCCATATTTGGAGTGCGGCACCTAAACATATCCTGAGGCTATTGGATTCTGTCCAAAAAAGGGCAATTCGTCTCGTCGGTGATGCCTCGCTTACAAACTCGCTCACTTGTCTGGAACCAAAATTTCAGCTGCTTATGATCTATAAGGCACAGATCCGACCTGTCTATCTCTTCGAGATTAACCCGTCAAGTTCAGTCATCACACCCCTTCGTGGTCACTTTGGAGACCTGCAGAACATCACTTTCCAAAGACTCGTTCATCCAACGAACAGCGAGGCTTTGGAACTCATTGCCTAGGGAGGTGTTCCCCGAGGCATACAACCTTCAGAAATTTAAGAAGAACACCAACTCCTACATTCTTTCCCTAGGTTCCCACGATGTTCTCTGAACATTACAGGATATCCCTTTTCGTGGGAACCAAAACATAAAAAAAAAAAAAAAAAAATATTTTATGACTTATAACTTATTGAAAAATGCAAATACAGTCATGGACCTCCAAGACAATTTTGTTCAGTGATAAAATATCTGCCAAATCACCTTCAAATCATATCCATATCTCTTATAGTTTAAATTATATACGTGTTTCAAGTTATATCTATCAAACTCGTGTTGAATGTATGTCAGACTTTCTCTATTTATTATGGTACTTCAACTTTTGGCAGCAAATATTTTTTCCTATAGTATTCTCCTTTCGTTTCGAATGTATAAAATTTTTGAAGATACAGCCGAGTAAACTCCAGAGTTTGATCGGAAAATCTATTTATTTTTAAATAAACAATAGCAGCACTTTCAGTTAGAAGCTAATATAACTTATTATAATATGAAGAAAGTAAAATTATAACAAAACATAAATAAGTGATGCAATAAAAAAATTAAATATCATATAAAACGGAACGCGAGTTTGATAAATATTACTTAAAACACGTATATAATTTAATCTATGAGAGATATGGATATGATTAAAAGGTAATTCGGCAGATATTTTATCACTGAACAAAATTGTCCTGAAGGTCCATTACGGTATTTGCATTTTTTAACAAGTTATAAGACATAAAAGATACGAAAATGTCAAAAAAATCTTCAATAGCTACAAACTTGTTTTTCAACTCATTTCGAAGATTAATTAATCTTTTATAAAATCGAATGGAATGTCCATTATTGTATTTTAAAGTTTAAAGTTATATAATAATTTAATATTTTAAAACTTTTCTTTCAGTATTTTGTTACATATGGCTGTTTCTGTAATTCTAATTACTTTCAGAAAAAAAATGTTAGTCAGAATTTGTTTATAACAAATAGTTAAATCAATAAACAATAAAATTATTGATAAAAAAATTTTTTGTGACCTTATTGAGAAATGCCAATCACGATTTTTAAAGAAAAATTATTTTTCAACTAATTATTTAAACAATGGGAAAAAATATAAAAAACAATTATAAACATATTTTTTTAAATCATGATAAAATAAAGATTTGAAAAACAATTTTTTTATCAATGAACAAAATTGTCTTGCAGGTCCATTACTGTATTTGCATTTTTTAACAAGTTATAAGTCATAAAAGATACGAAAATGTAAAAAAGTCTTAAATTTTTAGAAACAAATGAATATAACAGCTGATCAACAGAAGCTACAAACTTGGTCTTCAACTCATTTCAAAGATTAATTAATCCTCTATAAAAACTACTGGAATGTCCATTATCGTATCTCTAATAGTTTAAAAGTTATATCAGTTTGTTACTTAACAAATCAAGTGGCCGTTATAACTTCGGTATCGTGTAATAATTTTTTTTTCATGTATTTTGTTACCTATGGCTCTTTCTGTAATTCTAATTACTTTCAGAAAAAACTATAATGCTAGTCAGAATTTGTTTATAACAAATTGTTGAATCAATAAGCAATGAAATTATAGATAAAATATTTTTTTTGTTACCCTATTGAGAATTGCCAATTATGATTTTTAAAGAAGAAATAACTTCTTAACTAATTATTTGAACAATGGAAATATTAAAAAAACTATTATAAACAATAAAAAAAATGTTTTTAAGAAAAAAAAGTTTTTTGAAATTATTATTTTATCATGACACCAAAATGGTAGTTTTTTTTAATATTTACATAGTAAACTTGTCCATTGGTTTATCAATAATTGATTAAAAAAATATTACCCAGCGTTACTTAATGCCATTGTTAGATGCAAAAACAGCAATGACATAACATTTGTTTAAAAAAAATTTTACATCGTTTTTTGAATATTTCATTAATATTTAATGTTAAACAATTATAATAAACAAAATAAAGAATTTTTATAAATTTGTATCACGAGATCTTCTTAATTATATAACTAAGAAAAGCTCCAAGAAGCAAAAAATGTATAAGTCAATTATATAATTTTTTATATCGCCATTTGTAAAAACGAAGGTCGGAAAAAAACTTGTTAGTTAACAATTGTATAACTTTTTGAAAAATGAACAAGATTTTTTTTCCAACGGGACTTTATTCTCTCAAGTGTATAGATGACAGCATACTTTTTTCAAATGTTGAAATTTATATTTAATACTATAAAAAAATTATTTCATGTGGTATAGTGTCTTCAGCGGCGGTGCGCCCATGCCGTAACTGTCGCGCGTAGCCCTATTTTCGGCGTTAAATTAAAATTATGAATAATGGAGATATAGTTCCGGGTTGGGACTTTTTTATTGGAAATTTCCTCCTCCTTAAGAATATTTTTTTCAAATTTCTTAATTATAAATAATTTTTGAATTATTAGCGAAAAACTGAATGCGCTCATTTTTTCCTTTTATTTTGTTAAAAAAAATTATGTATATCATCGAAATACATTGTTTACGCGTCATTCCGAATCCAATGAGCTATCGCTCATATTTTCAGGAGCTTTATCAATAATCAACACCATTTTGAACTTGTTGATCAGACTACAACTTTGACAATTATATATTGGAGTAAATACTGAGTATAAGAATTGCAGATGAACGCAGCGCTACCTATATTCGCCAAGTGATCCGAGTCCCATATACCTAACTCAATTCTCTATAATTGTTAAGGATGTACAAATATACTTGTATTGTTATCATCTTTCAAACTATAACATGGATAACATGGTCACAATTTCATGTGTCGTCATTTTATCCAGTTTATCGGGATATTCCGTGATGTTTTGTAATGCTATGAACATGAATCTTTCAATATAAAAGGTGGGAACCATACTTCAGATTTTTTTAATACTGGTGAATACATTTTTTATTATCATTCTGTTTTTCTGTATTCGTTTTCGTAACAATATTGTTACTCAAAACAGCTGTTGAATCTATAACCTTGGGGCTATTTTATTGTAGTGAGAAATATGGTATACTTTCTTTTCTCGTTTAAAATCTCTAATTCTCCGTGCAACACTACTTCTGATTAATATATTACTACCAATCTGGTTCCATGATCGAATAAGTGGAAATTATGGGTTTAACTTCTAGTCGATTCAAATCAAAACAATCTCTGTGGTCTGAACAATATTATATTGAAGCGTTTGCGAGGCAGAATACATTCTAGAATACGATCGTTGAGTTCTTCATCATTGAAAAATTGCTTGATTTTCAAATAATTCCCCTCATGCTCGGATGAATTCATTCAATGTATCGCTGTCATTTAGATCCCTAAGATATTCGCTTCACCCCCGTCTTTTCTTGAATGTCGACTGAATTCATTGCGAATTTAATCATACAAAATCTTGTTTCCATCTGGTTTTCAATATAAGTATCAGTTAGAGGTCTATTTTTTCCTTTATTCATTACTCTCTTGGCTAAGTATGATCACTGAACTGAAAATCGAGAATGTTGCATTCATAGTTAGGCAAAATATTATCATAACCTCGTTTTATCAACAGCAGATTATTTGTATCTGCCAAATGAATAAATCATGGCTGTCTTCGAAAATACACCAATGTTTGGGAGAAGTTGCATAGGGTGCAATAGTAATTAGCGTGAAAGATCGTCTGATCTGAACTCTTTTTTCAAGACCAAGAAACCAGAAGGAGCTGAAAGAAATAACAATGTCTTATCGAATAATCATTTCCGATATTTCTCTGCAAGAAGAGAAAAATAATCAACCAGTGATTGAAAAATGTATAATGTTGATAAAGTTTGTTTTTTCTTTTTCGTTTTTCATTGTATACATTTCATTTGTTTCATATTGATCTTTGTGAATGAAATATTTTTCGAAAATTTCATCAAGGAGTTGCACTGCACTTTGATGTTTTTCAAATGTTTTTGATGAGATTACAATCATGATTTGCGTAATTTCAATTATAATATTTCAATAGTTTTTTGTTTGGAGTTTATACTTAGCCAGGAGCAAAATCTCAAAACCAAAAAGATACCCCCAGCTGATCATTTATTTCACAAATGATAGTTTTCGTGATTCAGTTCCCGATTGAAGGGAATGAGTATAAGATCAATAAGTAGCTCGTCACGTAAGCATCTTGATAATCGTGTATTTCTCTATACCGCCCAATTTACCAAAAATGAATGAAAGTACCTTGAAATGTGGGCTAAATACCTGTGATTGCAAAACGCCAAAAGTTAATCATGCGGATTATGAATAAATTCTGGAAATCAATGCTATTTGAATTAGGTGCGATATATTTGAAAATTGTATTCGGAGAAAGGATATAGTTTCAAGAGTAGAATCGTGCTACTCATTCAAATTACCGACCACGTAAATTGTATTTTTTTAAATGCCGAATTGAGATAACGCAATAATTAAGCAGATGCAGTGCCTCTTCATTGCAGATATCAGCCTGTTGATTTTGAGTTTTGTATTCAATTATAAGGGCGTGTTCCGATTGAAGGATGGTGCTATTTGGTGCATATGAACGCAGCACTACCTATATTCGCCAAGTGATTTGTCCGAGTCCCATATACCTAACTCAATTCTCTATAATTGTCAAGGATGTACAGATGCAGATTTACTTGTATTGTTATCATCTTTCAAACTATAACATGGTCACAATTCGATGTGTCGTCATTTTATCCAGTTTATCGGGATATTCCGTGATATTTTGTAAGGCTATCCAACATGAATCTTTCAATATAAAAGGCGGGAACTATACTTCACATTTTATATACAAAAATGGGATAAGGTAAGTAAATTATTCTTTTAAAAAATACTGGTGAATGAAAATTTTATATTATTCCTCTTTTCTGTGAGTGAAAGGAAATTATTACCTTCTGTTGCAATGGAAGTTTTGCAACGCCCACTATTTATCAAATTGCATATATTTTAGATCGATGGATGTCATAATGATTCTTCGTTTTCATAACATGCAACTATTTGTTGTATTCGAAGGGAGACCTTGCCCGTGAATTTAATTCTCGAAATATATGTTTATTTTCTTTATATTGAAAGTATAACCATATTAAATGGACACACAATTATTTGTTGAATTAATCGAGCGTTGATTGGAATAGGGATTTTCCATCACGTATATTATATACCTACCATGATTTGCCCATGAATGCAATCTGAAAATGAAAAAACACATATGATGAAACATTCCAGCCATATTCTTGAAATAAGTACACATTTAAAGGTCTTTATAATAGCAGAATAACCTACTGTCCAATCAAAATCTATAGCGAGTTTAAATGTTGATTTGAGAAACCCAATAAATAATCAGCAATGTCTTATAATGTCTCATACTGTATAGTTTTAATAAGAAAATATATGTATCTGAAAGTGTTACAGCGGCACGATTGGACAATTTCGGTCAATTAAATTTATAAAGAACAAAAGATACCGACACTGTATATATCCGATTGGATTGGTATATATATATATATATATATATATATATATATATATATATTTTCACATTAGTGGAGGCTAGTATAGGTATTTTTCAATATTTACTTCCGAGTGTCTAGTTTTATCCAAATTCGATATCACTTGATGTAATCAATAAGTTGGTTTATGAACCATATAAAAAAACTATTTGTAAAACCCCAATAAAGTGTTGCAGAACCTATTTTTAGCATTGAAAATCTATATACATAACTAGAAATATGAGTTCTGACATCAGCACTTTGGGAACAGAGGGTTTGATCACCTTCTTGATTTTAGAATAGGAAAAATTTTGCCGGCACCGATTTTTGATGAATTTATTCAATTTTTAAAATTCAAATTTTTCCTAAGATTTTTTTTGTTTTTTTGTTTTAGAGAATTGTTTATAAGTATTCTTTCATTTTGGGGATTCTCCCTATTCCAAGGAAGACCATACTGGAACATATATTTGACAGATGACAGTCCTCATTAGATTGATCATCTTCTAGTGTATTTTTCGTATGACAGGGATATTCCTTCCTTGATTCTGATATCTCCATGGTTCTGTGTTCCATGTCAATCTACTTCATCATCACTCCTAAACAATGGCTTTTTAAAAGATAATGAAAATGTAATCTCAATTTTCATCCTGGCGTAGGATATGTTTTTTAACATGTTTGTCACATAAACTTATACAACACTCATTGATCATGAGATATTTTATGGTCTTTTTGGCTTCTTGTACACCTGACGAGTAAGTAAGCTCACATTTAAAATATTTAAATTTTCTTTCTTAAAAAAAAACTTTTCAGTAACTGGTTCTTTATCATTATTACTACTTACTTTCAGGTACGCACTGATGATGACCTAAGGGTCGAAAGCGCTTCGCTACGATTTTAATAAATTATGTTATGCACGAAATACAATTTTTATTTCATCGATTATATCGATACGTGCACACAGTCATACTTCTCAATAAATATTTAAACCTCCATATATATATATATATATATACATATATACTCTTCATTTCTTTGTGAGATGCTTATTTTGAGTATTCTAACTCGAACATTGAAAATCCTACATAATTCTCGATACACTCCAATGATTTTGGTTTAGTACAAATGATTTTAAAATGCCTGTTTAGAAATAATTCATTTCAAACTCTAATCAAAATGTTATTTTCAGGACTCACTCGACCCCCAATGTACCCTTTTTCTGCTGGCCAGTACCCCTACCCAATTCTTAGTCCAGAAATGTCTCAGGTGGCGAGTTGGTAAGTTATAATTTCGATGCCCCAATCTTTTAAGCATTCAAAGTATCACTCCGAACATTTTCCGAACTTTGTTCGAAAATATGAACAGGCTGTTCATAAAATCGGTTATGGAATCATCTGCGACTGGAATATACATTAGTCAGTATCTTCCATCGTTCAAGATAACCTCTTAGGAGGTATGCATATTGAAAAGGGAAACATTCTCAATTGAATTTTGAATCTGAAAATTAAAAAATATTTTGGTAAATCTTGCAATGAGAAAACAACCACTTCCCGGGCTAAATCAATGCACATCTGATGGCGTTCAATGTCCAGCCTGGCTCTTTTTCTGTTAGATATTACAAAAAAATAACTTCATTTTTATAGTAGATTTTTTAATTTTTTGAAAAATATTTTCACACAATATTCAATTGAGAATGTTTCCCTTTTCAACATTCTTGGGCATCTTAATATCATCTAATATCACTCCTTCGAAGTTTTTCATAAACTGAGTGAAATCATTGATAAATCAAACGCGTAAATTCTTAACTGAACATGTGAAACATTCAGATATATGAAATGATCATAGAAATTTGGGTTGATAATATAACATTTTAATAAGACTTTTCAAAGTTAAAATACAGCAGTGAGGGTTTTTCTAGAAAAGGTCAATTATGATATTTGCCAGTTTTCGAATTGAAAACGGCCGTAACTGGAAATTTATTGATAAGTAACTCTCACACCTATAAATTTAACGGATTTCTTTATGTTAATCTATTAATTTGAACAAGCCGTACAACACACTTCATATAGTCAAATAATTTGGGCCCAAAACCTACTCATAGACCACTCTTCTACTACCTTCAAAGCAAGAAAAGATGCAGAAATAGTTGCGGATGTATTTATTCGAAAAAATATTGAACTGATTATCCTTCGTCCATTTACAATTCACAACACAAAACAATTAAATAACTCAATCGAAATTTACTGCCAAAATATACCGACTTCTTCACTAATTTGCCTTTAATCTGAATCAACTCCTTTTCCTCAATAAACTAAACTTTCGCTCGAGTACGCTGTCTTTTATAAAGGGCATTAGAATACTCCTGACGGTTGGTTCTCGGTCATTCTCCGAATCCCTCGATTCTACTGTTGTTGTATTTTCTAGAATTGCCGTTGCGTCATACAATGGCGTGGTATATTCGTTTTCGAAACAGTATATTCAGGGTCTTTTCGTCACGGCATGAACATGAAATTATTTGTGACACCCTTGCAACCCCAATATTCCATTCCTAAATTGAAATATTCGCAAATAGAGTCTATTATTTTGAATCTGCTCTATACGCTCCATACAGTGAAATAATTGGTTGGGAGAGTCGTTACTGAAAGTCTAGCAGAAAATTGTATTTTAGGGTCTTTTTGGCATTACATGACTACGCAATAACTCGTGATATCTTAGCTATCCCAATATTCTAGCCACAAATTGAAATTTTTGCATATGAAAAAACCGTTACTGTTGATTTTTTTTACAAGGACTTCAATTTTTTTGAACTTGCTCTACACGCTCGATAAAGTGGAATGATTGTGACCCTAAAACTATCCCTCGACTACCCTCTACTCATATACAAATTTTGCGAATATGGTTCATATATTCTTTTCGTTATTTGGACTGTGTGTTGAGTCTTTTCCACGCGACAAATAATAATTTGTGACTCTCGATGCCTACAGAAACTTCAATTCATTAATTTTTTGAAATCCAAATGGAAGTCATTAATTTTTAGGCAAGGGATAGTTTTGGGTCGCAAGTTATAATTTTATACAGAGGGTTTATAGCAAGTACATAATGATTGATTTTCATGAAAAAATCACCAGCAACGATTATTTCTTACTTTTACGAAAACTTCATTTTGAAAGTGGGACATTGGAGTATCTAGATGTAACAAATCACTTCATAGTATCTGTCTTGAAAAAACGTCCTGGAACATAGTTTGCTGTCAAGAAATCTCAACAATGACTGTTCCAAATAATTTTGTATTATTTTTTTATTTGAGGCTGGAAGAATTTCTGACAACAAATCATGTTATCTTATAGAGCAAATTCAAAATATTGGATTCGCAAGAAAGATAACCAGCAATGGTTTATTTAAAAAAAAATACATTTATTGGGGTAGCTGGGGTGTGACAAATTATTTCATTGTGTTGTAGTGCCAAAACGATATTTAACATAAGACCTACAACTGTTGCAATTTTTTAAATCTACTAGTAAAGTGGTGGTCGAAAGGTAGTTCTTGGCTCACAAACTATTCCACTATATGGATCGTGTAGAGAAAGTTTCGAAGGAAAGATTCGCATGAGAAAAATATCAGCAACGGCTTATTTTTTCCATCATTTATTGGTATTTGACAAATTGTTATATCTGAAAACCTCCAGCAACGACTATTCCAATTATCATGGCATTAAATTTTCGATTCGAGGATAGTAGAAGGGTTGTTTGGCTCACAAATTATTTTACTATATCGAGGATGTGTTCAAAATAAAAGATTGGCTTTAAAAAAATATAAGGAAAGGTTTATTTTTCAATATTCCAAATTGGGAGTCGGATATTGGAGTAGCAAGAGAGGGTCACAAATTATTTCGAAAGATCTTCAGTTACAACTTTTGGTAGCTTATGGGTCACTAATAAATAATTCAACTATATAGAGCTCTATAAATAAACCAAACATTACATACCCAAAGATACCCTTTTCTTAACCTCATCAATCATTGCATGAATAGTACATACATCATTTTCCAGGGCACATATTAAAACAAGAGGTGCATGAATGTGATCTCCCCTTTTTACAGTCCCGGTAAACCTATACATGAAGGAATTCGAGACTAAGGCGATAGAGTCATTTGACCACAAGCCCACTTGGCTCAGATACGTTGACGACATTTTCGTTAGATGGGCCCATGTCTTCATGAATTCCTATATCATCTCAATAATAGCTTTCACAACACAAACTTTACTATGGAAACCGAAGCTAAGATCCTAGAGGTTCTCATCACAAAAAGCAACGATTACTTTGCCCACAAAGTATACAGGAAACCTACACCAACCGATTTCTGCACGCCAGCTCCCATCGCCATCCAGCTCAAAAAAATGTCCTAAACCCTCATCCACATATCCTTTCAACTCACCGATAATCACAACCGATCACAAGCTCAAAACCGCACTACTTCAAAACAGTTATAACAACACACTGCATAACTATCCATTATCAACAAACCCGTTTTACAAATTCCCAAAATTCAACAGATACCCATCAAAATTCCTCCCTTCATCAAAGGTGTCACCGACAAAATTGGCAGAATTTCAAAGAAACGCGACACAAAGACAATATTCATGGCAAATAACCAAATTTAGAACTTTCTCAGATCTCCTAAAGATATCGTAGCCAAGTCCAAGGAATTGCAAAATACCATTTTGCGAATTCTAAGACAGGAATAGGACATATCTTTGAATATGTTATGTTTGGTTTTCAAGATGTATAGTGTGTCTAGCAGAGGGCTGTTCGTGAAGCGGCATACTATGTCGAAGCTAACAAGGATATCAGTACTATGGATTCTGCGAGTTTTGAAGACTTCTATGAAGTGGTATGAGTGTCGCACATACGATAAAGCTTCTTCGGCTAGAGGCTAAAGAGTGCTTGCTAGATGTTTGGCAAGGCTGTGAGGTAATGATCCGAAAACACTGACAATAGGACGGAGGAGGCTGTTCGGTTTCTGTATTTTGGAAGACCATAAATACGCTGTGCGTGAAGATTTCACCTAGGATTGGTAGATTTTCTTCCTTTTGGCCTATTATAGTTCGGTGTTGTTACTAAGTATTTTGGTCTTTTTCTCGAGATATGTGGTAGGTCTCGTTCGGTGGTCTGATGCTGAGAGAATCTAACGCTTTGACCTACCTGAGCGACCAGCCGAGGTCGACGCAGGAGTTGCGGACGATGCGAAAAATTTAAAACTACGGTATTATTAGTATGTGTCCCATGTATGATGCGATCGAGCGGATTGGGCGGTCCAAGCGACGCAGACGGAACGCGAGCGTTTCAAGAAGTTAAAATATTTAAGATTTCCGTTTCAACCGCTTCTAAGGATTTTGAAGCAAAAAAGATAGATTTTCTATCCAAGCAACCTGAGCAAGACGACGAAGATATGAGTTTCTTCAAATGTATATTACCTCACGTTAAACAACTCCATAGTATTGATAAAGTACTATTTCGCAGTAATGTACAAAATTTGTTGACTACTGCACTTACAGAATTGCATGAAGGTCGCCAAACCAATCCTTCAGCAACTGATGTTTATCACTCGTAATTAGGAAATACTTATACGGTGTTAACAAGGGAAACATTCTCAATTTAATAGAAAGATTTTTCTGTGAATTGAAAAATCCACGATAAAAATGAAGTTATTTTTTGTGAATGTCTAACAGAAAACAACTACTTTTCGCTAAAGCCACGCTGGACATTGAACTACGTCTGATAGATATTCTAAAAGGACCCTAACTCAAAAGGAAAAATCTAAAATTGAAAATTTGCATTTTTATTCAGATGGTTATTTAATTTTCCATTTCAGTCTTAATTGAGAACTCCTATAGATGAATGAGGCAAAGAAGAATATTTTCCAAAAGAGAGTACTCACCAGAAATCATTTGTTAAAATGACGCAAGTGCCTCTCTCGCATTCACTAGGTCTTCAATACATTTTATCGACGAAAATCTATTTCACGCTTCCACGATCATCAGGAAGACCAGAAGAAATGGGAAACACATTTTCTAGAAGCAATCTCACTTTGCAAAGATGGAAAAAGGCTAGAAACATTTATTTTGGAGAGACACTTTGAAATTTGTGTTTTTCTGACATTAAAACCTATCATGGGGATAGATTGATTTGTTTGAAAATATAAACAGAATGTTCATAAAATCAAATGTGGAATCATCTGCGACTGAAACATAAACTTTAGTCACTATCTTCCATCGTTCAAGATAACCTCTTTTGGGGTATTCATGTTGAAAAGGGAAACATTCTCAATTGAATATTGAATAGAAATATTTTTCTGTGAATTGAAAAATCCATGATTAAAATTAAGTTATTTTATGTGAATGTCTAACAGAAAACAACTACTTCCCCAGCTAAAGCCACGCTGGACATTGAACTACAGCTGATATATATTCTGAAAGGACCCTAACCCAAAGAAAAATCTGAAATTGAAAATTTGCATTCTCATTCAGATAGTTATTTGATTTTCTATTCCAGTCTTAATTGATGGTGTTATAGAAATTAGGGCTATGAAGAAATGGAGTCAATAAAAATTATTGGGTACATAACAGTTTCTGGCTACTACCTCAAGGTCAACATCAATCTTCTCCAACTGTTCCTTTGTGTTGAAATTATCTCTTGATTGCGCTCACTATGTTGTCGAACGTTTTCGGCTGCATTCGAGTATACCGTGTAAAAATTTGGGATGATTACGTAGTTTTTCATTTGGGTGATGAAATTCACCATGCAATCTTCTTTTTGGAAAATGGGAAGTGCTGGTTGTCTTTGAATCGTTCTGCTTGCAACACGAACTTTTGAGTAGGTGTGAATTTTCTAATGCAGGACACACTGATCGCGTTTTCCGCATCCATTCGCGTAACCCGCATCGCCAGCAACGCCCGTTGCCTGGTCGCTCAGGTAGGTCAAGACCTTATAGTGTTCTCATCTTCTCGACATAGTCTGATGTATTGAGAATCACTGTGGCATTGCCTTTGTCTGCTGGGACGATGATTATGTCTTGGTTGTTGCGAAAACCTTCGAGGCAACGCCTTTCAGCATGAGTCATGTTTGGTGATGGGAATTTACCTCTCCTGATGGTGGTGCCAATATCTTGTCTAGTTTCTTCCGCGATGTTTAGATGGGTTATGGCACTTTGTATTCTACTGATAATGGTTTTTGTTGGGAGAGTTCTGAGATTGATGGAAAAGTTTAAACCTTTCGTTTGTAGGTTATGGTTGGTTTCGTCGTTGGAAAAGTTTTGTAGTGGCTTATAAAAAGGCTTTTTATTTGTTTCTGATTTCTGGCTGTTGATACGGTCTGCTTTTTCTTGGGATAATCTAGAGAAAGTGTCCCATATTACCGGATGGATGTTCGCGAATGATAATTTTCTGAAAGGAGGAATTAGTGATATCGAGGTATTTTCTGATGCTGTGAATAGTTTTACATACCAGGCTTGGTTAGATTTTTAAGAATGAAATTTCAATAGTTGGTATGGGGAGATATGTATTTTCATAACATTGTAAATAATTTATATCGCCGCTCCAGTGCCGGCTAAAATACGCGAAAACCTGACCAGTATTGTGTCCAAAATCAGTGTGTGAGTGACCATGTCGGTCGTTGTTACAAAAAAAAGGATAATTTCGATATGCTATTAAATATGCTTCATAACAACAGTGCTTTCGTAAAAATAAATAAATTCGTTAAAAAATCAAGAAATAAATTCTTTATTTTATTTCGGAATGTGAAAGAGCTAATTTTTTATTACTCCATACTCACGGAATGACTGGGAGACTCAACAATAAACATTTTCTATCAATATGAACGACTCGTGAGCCATCCGACGGTGGGAGTTGTCGAATCGTATTTTTGAAAAATATATTCTAGCCATTCCGACCCCCAAGGAGTTGGAAATATTGGAAGGTATTCATAAAAGAAATTTTTGCGAATTGTAATCATTCACCCCGTTGGATGGCTTGCGAGTCATTCATATCCATAGAAAATGATCAGTGTAGTGTCTTCTAGTCACTCCATGAGTATGGAATTTGCTAAATATTTTGGTCTGCCTGAAACATATTTTTCAAAATTTCAAAACAACAACTCACATCGTTGGACGGCTTGCGAGTCATTCATAAGACCACTACCGCCGTCGAAGAGCAATTACCAACCAGACAATTTCTCTGGTGAATTTTTTTGCTTATTAATAATGTACAAAGTTCATGTTCACAAAATACCTGACAAATTAAAATATTATACCGAAGGGTCATACTTTATATTCGAAAAAGCTGCTCTTTCACTCCACTCCTGGTATGTCGAAGTGAACTATGCAGTGTTAAGTATTGTTGGATACTTAATGAATCGATAGAACACCAGTAATGTAGATGAGGTATAAAAGAAAACTATTATGCAATTTCAAAATACCAAATTTATTAACAATAATTAATTATTTGTGAAATCAAACGAATTGAATTTTCAAATTGTGCACTGTTAGCTGCATGACAGAAGCGTTAGGACCGTTAATGTTTTTTTCTGGCGACCTCGTATTAACAAGACTGTTTAATCTACACGAAATCGATAGTTAATGACTCCTATTAACCTTCAATTTATCTTTTAATGCATAATTGTGATATATGCGACTAAACATACACCGAAATCGACTATTAAAAACCTGTAAATGGTCGATTTGGTCCATTAATGTATAATTGTGGTATAGGCAACTAAACATACACGAATTCGAATATTATTCAAATGTCAAATCATATTATCTTCGTGCTGTCGAATGTATGTATTTTAAAATCCAAATATTTTAGGTTTCCTTCTAGTTGAAAGGAATATATATATAAAAATTCACGTTGACCCCCAGGAACGAGAGATTTCGTAGAAAATCGAACAAGCCATTTGAAATAGTTGGAAAAGATCTAATATGCCAGATTGATACAAAACCCAAAAATTAAAGCTTACCACTTTTTTCACTGTTCCAGATTCTGGATTTCACACACAATATTTTCAACAAGCTATTTCTAAATTCTGATTTTTAATTATCAATTTATTTACTGTTTTCTTCGTTATTATTTAATTATTATTTTAAGTAATTAAATACGAATCTTCATTGTCGCGCACTGATTCTAGATAAAATATTTTGTTGTTCCGATAATTCTCTAACACATTTAGATGTATATTTCAATTATTTCTATTTGATCGTTGACTGAATTTTTAGTCGACTAAATCGAATATTTAAATTTAGTACTTTGAAATATGTACTGGTTCGAATGAAAGGCTGTGAATCAGTGAAAGGTGAATGAGTTAGCTGCGAATGAGATTGAATTAGAAACATTCTGGCTTTTTATACCCTTCTAGTGGATGACGTTTACGCGTCAGTTATTATTAGTCTCCCATGTGGCGGGTAGTGATGACAACTTTATGTTGTTGATTTATAATGTTAGATTCTCAGGACGAGTAAAAAACATAATTTATTGCCCTGCCCACATTTTTATCAGCGGTTCCTAGGGTTAGCACATATGGAAATCATTATTTTCAGTCATCTGGGTGTATTAGAGTGCATTCTGTCCGCAGCGGTAATTAATGACCACTTTTTATACATTAATATTATAGGTTTATTACATCTTAGCGGAAGGCGTCCACATGTTTTTGATTTTTATCGACTCATAAGTTTGTCAATTTTATGAAGTAATTCCTAATCAGTTTTCTATCCCCCGCAGGATGGGATCATATGTGATGAAGGTTTAGCTCATAAAAACATTTTTTATTAGATCTTCTTATTTTATCTTTTGACATGTTTAGTACCTAATGGATTTTTTCCTCGAGCACATCTGGTATGTATTTTTCTATGCATTTTCGACTTCTTAGAATGGATTATTCTTTAAAATAACTTATCATATTTGAGGTGGCCACTCCTTCATATATAGATTCGTTATATCTATGTAGACATATTCTCATTACATTTCTCATACAAGGTCTCATTTTTTCTCTTGGATATCCATTAGATAAGAATATGGCTCAGATCTTCCGATAACATTACCGGGGAAGAGAGCCTTGACCTATGGAATTATCCTAAACCGCTTCATGTTTTTCGAAATCTTGATTTAGTCTCGTTCAATAACGTTCTTCGAAGGTGCGCACCGCTTTCTACATGTTCGTTCGATTTAGGATGATTTGGAGTTACTAAGTATGTCATATACAGAGTTATTCATTGGGAAATGCGTATACAGTAAGGGTAGATGGAGGACACCGAGGTGCTTCTAAATAACCTATATTTTATGGGTTTATCGTTCTTTATAACCAAGATTCAGGGTGATTTATTAATTTACCCCATTTTTTCAATTAATTATAACTTATGAATCACCCTATACATTTTTGTAATATTTGGTTCGTATGTTCTCTGTTCAGAGTGGTGTCGATTAACATAATTGAAAAAAAGTCCTATTTCAGGTCCGGCCTTGAAAAAATTAATTCGTAGGTTTCGAGTCGTAACAACACCCTGTATATCAATATTTTAAAATTTTATTTACAAATTTGGAAAAAGCAGAAAAGAATAAGTAAGACTAAATGTATTTAGTGTTTCCGCGTACAACTTTTTTACTTATTAACTTGAGTCAAATCTAGATGTTTCGATAATGAGGTGGCACAAATTTTTTTTTCCCCAAATGGCTTTTCCAGCTTTAATCCATAAAATCATCAACAATTTCTTATTCTCCTAATTTCTGGATCCCAACCTTATTGAAGAACGAGAGGACATGTCCGTATTTGGGACAAATTATTATTATCAATGACTAACTTTCAAACACCCTGTATGCGTAAAAAATTATATTATACAATTGTTCATTGCGATAAATTGATTTTTTTTTTATAAAAAACAGGAAAAATGCCCATTCCGAAAAAAGCATAACTATATTTTAAACAAAAATAACGTTGCAACAAATCTACATTTTGAAGGTTAAACATAACAGAAAATCAAAAAAATAGAATTTTCTTTATCCGCGTCTAATTATTTTTTTAGCTAGAGCATAATCATTTCTCGATTCTTCTGATGCATTCTTGATAATAATAATAAAATCAAGCAGTCTGTACGTATTGTTTAATTTAGTAAATAATACTCTTTAGGTTTGATATCCCAAATTGTTGTAATTGTCAAGTTGGCTGATGTCAGAGTACAATTTTGACGTTAGTTGATGACTTTAGAGTTTGAACTTGTGTTGTTACGTTATTTGTTGATAACAGTTATTGCTTACTTAAAATGCCACACAAATTTGATATTAATGAATATGCAAACATGTTGTATGTCTATGGATTTTGAGATGGTAATGGGAAAGCTGCCCAAAGAGAATATGCACGGCGATTTCCTGGCCGGCGGTTACCTAGTGACAGGACTTTTTCTAATGTGTTTAGTTACCTTAGAGAACACGGTAAATTTCCAACTGTAGCACAAAGTGAAAGTTATTCTTAACCTTGTATAAAATGATCCAAAAATTAGTACGAGAAGAATCAGTCACGCCACTAATGTTCCTCAGTCTACTGTTTGGCGAAGATTAAGAAAAAATAATCTACATCCGTACCATTCACACCAAGTTCAGAGGCTACAAGCAGGAGATGAAATTGCTCGATTGGCTTTTAGTAGATGGGTATTACAAAATAATAGGATCATATACATGTGTTTATTTAGCGATGAAGCTCAATTTACCAGAGACGGTGTTAATAATTCAAGGAATTCCCATGTTTGGGCCGAACAAAATCCGTGCGCCATAAAACAAACACATTCACAAATCAGGTTCTCCTTTAATGTTCGGTGTGGCGTTATTAACAACCGATTAATTGGACCCCATATCCTACCACATCTACTAACGGGTGAAGTTTATTTGGAGTTCCTGAAAAATATTTTACCGATATTGCTAGATGATGCAGGAGTTGATGTTGGAGGCATGTACTTTCAACATGATGGGGCTTCACCTCATTTCAGGGTAATAGTGAAAGAGTTTTTAAATGACAACTTCCAAATCATTGGATAGGCAGAGGAGGACTTCACAACTGGCCTGCAAGGGGGCCCGATTTTAATCCACTCGATAACCATGTTTGGGGTTATTTAAAATCAAAAGTTTATTTAACTGAAGTGAACACTAGAGATGACCTTCTACGGAGAATTGAGGACGCATGCGACGAACTGAGAAATGACCAAGCTATGATTAGAAAGTCAATTAAAAATCTTACTTCAAGAGCACGGAAATCTATTGAGCAAAATGGAGGCCACTTACATATACAATTTGTTGCAACGTTATTTTTGTTTAAAATAAAGTTATGCTTTTTTCGGAATAGGCATTTTTCCTCTTTTTTATAATTGTTTTTTGAATGTAGCGCAATGAACAAATGTTATGAACATTTTTTTACGCATACAGGGTGTTTGAAAGTTAGTCATTGATAATAATAATTTGTCCCAAATACGGACGTCCTCTCGTTTTTCAATAAGGTTGGGATCCAGAAATTAGTAGAATAAGAAATAGTTGATGCTTTCATGTATTAAAGCTGGAAAAGTACCATTTGGGGAAAAATAATTTTGTGCCACCTCATTATCGAAACATCTAGATTTGACTCAAGTTAATAAGTAAAAAAGTTGTATGCGGAAACACCAAATACATTTAGTCTTACATATTTTTTCTGCTCTTTCCAAATTTGTAAATAAAATATTGATATACAGGGTGTTGTTTCGACTCGAAACCTACTTATTGATTTATTTAAGGCCGGACCTGGAATTAGCCTTTTTTTATTATGTTAATAGGCACCACTATGGACAAAGAACATACGAACCAAATATTACGAAAATGTATAGGATGGTTCATAAGTTATGATTAATTGAAAAAATGGGGAAAATTAATAAATCACCCTGTATCTTGGTTATAAAGAACGATAAACCCATAAAATATAGGTTATTCAGAAGCACCTCGGTGTCCTCCATCTACCCTTACTGTATGCGCATTTCCCAAAGAATATCCCTGTATATTGGTTTCCTTATAAAAAAAAACAAATTCATTCGACATTAATTGTGGCCCATTATCCGAAACTATAAATTTTGGAAGACCAAAACGCGAGTTAGAGCACTTATGCTTTTCACGTGAAACACCTCCAATCATCAACAATGAGCCATATTTTATTTTCGAATGGTCCATCGAAGTCGATATGTAAACATGACTATGCTTCTGCACTCCAGCGATATAAGGAAACATTTGGGTCATTTTGTTTTGAGTATCGGCAATATACATATGATTTCACATGGATGACTACTATTGGGCCAGTACACATGATACCTAGCATCGCCCTGCGGGCGTGCATCATGCAACATCTGCATAATATCAAGGCAGAGTGTCCCAGTTTTACTAATTTTGCTTTTCCACAGTGAAGTATTTTTTCGAAATAAAGTTGGTTCCTCTTTTCGTAGGTTTATGATGTCATCTGGAATGTTCTATTATCTGGGCAGTAATCATGATTATAATAAAAAGCGTGTCATTCGATGTTAATTTGGTCCTCAGCATTTGAAAATGTCTTCTTCTTCAGCATTCCATATCCAATCTTTTTTTTCTTGGGAAGTTTGTACAAGGGCACACACTATAGCAGATTCTCGATGTACGTGATGGAACCCAAAAATGAACGAAGTTCACTGGTATTGGTGGGTGATGGCATAACGATAACTCATATTCGTTCATTCGTGGGAGGAAGTCGCTCACTGATATTTTGAATTTTGCATCCTTATACCAATATTTTGAGGAAGGCCAAAAACTTGTTTGATAGGTTGATTGTGTTGATGATTTGGTTGCTGTTATTCATTTGTCATCCAGATAACAGAATCACAATTTTTTTTTTTTTATTGGTGCCCCTTTTTACCCATTTAAAGCACGCCTCAGCGTGTTTAAATCGAACTTTAAAAAACGCGCGTTTTTTAGAGGTAACCATGACAACATCAACAAATCGAGAAACGTGAAGTCTAAATGACAAATTTTTTATTATTGATCTGACAGGAGTACCTTGTAACGTCAAAATATTACTCACAATTCGTTCATTTATATGTGCTCCTCCATCCATTTGATGAACTTTCCATATTCTTTTATATATATCACTGGATTTTCGCGGTATTAACCGCGATTCTGCCTCACTATTCAAAAAATCGATATTAGAATAATTCATTTTTGAGCTCTGGTGACAACAAATATTGATCTTTGGTAACAAATTGCAAATGAATGTTTTTCTCATTTCCATGACAACGAAAGGTATACTGATGTCACATCACGAATTCAACCTTCTTGCATTATTAGTTCTTATTTCTATTATTTGTAGTAATAATACCAGTATATATGATTTCAAAGTGCACCAATAAAAAAAAATAACGTAAAGTATTCGTGGATAACTGGTCTTAAAAACACTTGCTCTATTTCGAGCACTCCGGCTGTGCCGTCGTGCTCGAAAAATCGCGCGTGTTTTAAAGCCCTTTTTATCCACTTATACTTTAATATACTATTCTTGAACCTTGGTAAACTTTTAGCTGAAGGTATGCGACCTTCAAGTCAATGGTTGTGAAATATTTTCCTCCACTTAGTTTCGCTGTGATATCTTCAATCCTAGATAAGGATGGTTGACGATCTGAACATATTCGTTATTATTATCATTTGACTTGTAATGGGAGAAGCCCATTCTACAGGATTCAAAGTTGTATCAATTGATTCAAAAATATCATCACGAACAATCTTGTCAATTCCAGGTTTGACTTGGTCCTGTATTGGAATTGGTACGGCCTTGCTCTGAGTGTTTTGTATTCATTGATAAGAATGTTTGCGACATGACTTTTCATCACAACCAATTCTCTATTGAATAATTCTTTGAATTTCGATTTTTTTTTAACTTCCAGAGGTCTTTGCTACTATAGAGTTAGTCTCCGGAATCCCATCAATCCCATATAGAATATGAAATAACATCATTGGTTCGCATTTTCAACTTCCTGGAGGAAAACGCGTTCTTTCAGAAAGTTTTTCTATATTTTTGGATTGTTTTTCTACTGGCTATTTTGTCAAGACACACTGAAATGTTTGTACAAAAATGTGCCATGTATGTGCCACAAAAAATGGAATAGGTAGATTTATTCGTAATTTGCTGCTTCGTACGTTTGATATAATTAATTATTTATTTATTTATTATATAACACAGTGGGTTATTTTCTAGGCACACCCCCAGTATGTACCCTATCCCAACCGGCGCTGGATTTCGGACTCCATACCCTAGCACGTTACCAATCACGACGAGCAGTCTACCTAGCGATTTCTATCGATTTTCACCAACCGGGTTGATACAGCCACATCCAGGTTTGTCTCCACACCCGCCGCATCTCTCATCACATCATGCCATTGTCACTCCTGGTCCTAAACAAGAACTGCCTGATCTCAATCACAGGTAATTTTTAATCTGTTATGAAGGGAGTTCTAACACCTACCTGATACATCATTTTATTTTCTCAATGATAGTTGTTATAGTATGATAGCTTCATTTTGAATCTAAATATGTTCTCAGAATAATTGCAGTGAGTAAGAATCCGAGAACTGATTCGCCAACTTAGTGATCCAGAAATTAAGAACATGTATCGATTCCTGTTCAGGTCTCATTTTCAGCAGGATATTCAAAGATCAACAGTATGGAATTCTATAAACTATCATGATTTACAGAGAGGATCACCACTTATTTCACACATTACTATACATCACCAAGAGTCTATTCGATCGTTTGAATGTCAACAACTAATAATCATGTCTAGAAACCTTGGTGTATTCACACTTGTAAGAGTGTGAGACAAACTGGGCGATACCAACCCGTTTGATATTGCCTCGATGAAGAGAGTTAAATAGAGTTTCAGATGGTACCGACGTCGTTTCTGAGTATAATTCATTATAAACTCCGCCATCTAATGATGAAGTGCTAAGCCTCATGTAACTCCAACAATTTTAAATAATATTGAATCATTGAATATACCAGGGTTTTTCGACTTGATCATATAAAAAATTTGACACAAATCACAAAATTTAGGGAAATCTTCATATAAAATTGAAAAAATTGGAATTTTGAATAACTAATAGTCCCATTTTTTTTTAAATTAATCTATAAGTGGTTATAAGTTGTACAAAAACATCTTCAGGCAATATTTTGATTGATATAGTATATTACAAACAATAATGGACAAGTTGATTTTGAGAATATTATTTTTTATTTTTTTTTCTCAAAAATTATAAGAGCAGATTTTTTTTGCAGTTACATATATGCAAAATTAGTGTTTTTCGTTCGGAACACAGTCTGCAAAATCCAATTTGGCCAAACTCAGTACAAAATTCGACATGTCTAAAATATTATAATTTTTTTTTACAGACTACAACCTTTTGATATCTCCATCAAATGAGCCTGTAAAATATTTTCACACAATGTCTTGGAAAATTTGTTTGTCACACCTGTTATGATAGTAAAGTATCTTAATATTGTAGAAGAACTGATTTATTTTATGAGCATCGAGTTTCCTTCAGGTAGATCTTTTTATGAAGGTACAAAACAATCAACAAGTATCAATACGTATCGATGTACAATCATTGTCACAACTTTATAAATCCATAACATCTCCCTTTTTTATGTTACTCTATATACAATCAATGCATCAGTCTTTCAGTTTTTTTTTTATTTTCCTCCCATACATAGTTCTTTCTGGTATTTTATATAAACTGTTATCAGAAAATGTGTTTTCAAAAGTATCATCAGAAGAATGAAAAGAATCATCACCACCACCTGTTTCGGTGGAGCTACTTTCATTATTAGTGGGGCTTGGTAAAGTTTCAATAAATCTACGATTTCTGGTTAACAGCAAACCATCGTTTTTTTCCAAAATATAAGACCTTCCTTGTGGTTTACCTATAACTTTCCCAAACTGCCACTTTGATTTCAATTTGTCTTGATATCTCACATTTCAATAGGTTTCAATTTTTTTTGAATTATTGTTATAAGATTTTTATTGTTGTTTTTGACTTGATTCAACGTAGCTATTGAATTTACCAAAGTTGATACGTTTGGGTTCCAAATAGTTATCAGTTATAGGAAGGATATCTCTTAAATTTCTTGACATCATCAGCTGTGCTGGTGAAAAACCACTTTCTAAGGGACTATTGCGATACATTAGCAATACTAAGTCTCAATCTTTTCTATCTTCAATTGCTTTATCAAGTATTTTTTTCAAAGTTTGTTTTTGTCTTTCTACCATCCCATTTGACTGAGGATTGTTTGGACTGGATGTTGTTTGAGTAAAATTATATTCAAGATTTAGACTTAGTATTGCTAATGTATCGCAGCTTCGGTCCATTCAATAGCTACATTGAATCAAGTCAAAAACAAAAACAAAAATCATATAACAAAAATTATCCACTTCGTGAACTACTCAAAAAAGATGTTGTTTTTGAATGGACTGACAGGCATATGAAATCATTCAACGAATTTAAAAATATATTGACACAAGTACCCGTACTTAAATTTTATGATGTAAATAAACCTGTACTAGTTTCTGTTGATGCTTCAAAGGATGGCGTAGGTGCTTGTATATTACAAAATAATCTACCCTGTGCATATGCTTCCAAAGCTCTCACAGAAACACAAATAGAGAAAGAGCTTTATACAATTTCTTTGGATGTGAGCGTTTTTATGAATATGTTTACGGTCGGAAATTTACTATCGAAACTGATCATAAGACCCTACTGGGTGTTTTTTTTAAATCTCTCACTTTGTGCCCTTCCAGATTACAAAAAATCATGATGCAACGGCAAAAATATGATTTTGAGGTAGTTTTCACACCTGACAAGGATCTTTATATTTCAGACGCCTTGTCTAGGGCATACATAAAGGAGGAGGAAAAAATAAAAGTTTTGAAAATTATTCAGAAGTATGTGTGATCAACATGAGTTAGAGGATGTCTGATAATAAATTTAAAGAATTGAACATCTGATGATCCAGATCCACAATTATTGAAAATAATTATAAAAGATGGATGGCATCAAAAATTAACAAAGTTCCAATAGAAATTATGAACTATTATAAATTCAGGAGTGAAATTGTTGAAAGTAATGGATTAATTTTCAAAGGTCAACAGTTGATCATTCCAACCAAATTAAGATGAGATATTGTACAAAAAATTCATTTTGGGCACTTTGGTATCCAAAAATGTAAAAGCCATGCTAAGGAAATAGAAGATACAATATTAAATTGCCGAATATGCGAAAAACATAGAGTCTCCCAACAAAAACAACCCCTTATACCACACGAGATACCAACAATTCCCTGGTACAAAATTGGATGTGACATACTATATTTGGGAAGTACTATGTATTTACTTGTAACTGATTATTATACCGAATTGGTGTAATTGATATTGTTGAAAGATAATGCTCACTCAAAAACCGTCTAGGCTTTCCTGTAATATTAATCTCAGACAATGGACCACAGTTCAAGTCACTTGATTTCACAAATTTTTCTTGTGAATATAATTTTACTCATACAACATCCAGTCCAAACTATCCTCAGTCAAATGAGATGGTAGAAAAACAAAAACAAACTTTGAAAAAAATACTGCTTAAAGCAATTGAAGATAGAAAAGACTTAGACTTAGTATTTCCAAAAGAACGCGAATTAACATCAACTTGCCGCCCTGGTGTCTGCCATTGCATGTGATTTTGATTAGTGCCCTCACTCTGATTCCTGTTCAAGATATTTTGTTTTGTAGATTCCCGAACAGCTTGTACCCCCAAAGAAACTGAAGAACTGGATGCTTGAGTGATAATATTAGACTAGTGTTTCGAGCTTTTTACTGTGACACAAAATTTTATTGCTTTTTCCAAATCCATTTCATCATCCTGCAGCAATTTTTCACGAAGGACTTGATTTTGCAAACTGCATATGAATATATATTTTATCAAGCTTTCCTTCAAGTCGCCGAACTCACATGAACGCGATTTGTTTTTCAACTCGGTCACGAACTGTTCAATTGATTCATTTGCTATTTGCTTACGAGTAAAAAATGTATATCGCTCATATGACAAATTTCTCTATGGTAGGAAGTGATTGTCGAATTTCTGGAGAATTGTTTTCAATTTGTTTTTTTTCATCATCGCTAACAAATGTGAAAGAGTTCCACCAAATAGTTTTAAAATTTTTGTCTCCATGTTTTCCAATTTTCCGAAATATTTCCAGAAAAATCCATAGAAGTCATACGATTTCGACAATCCACTTCCAAACTTCGTGAAGTGAAACCCTCGAAACCGTGGCAATATCTACCAAAATATCGTAGCGACCAAGTACTTCTTACCCGTTTACTTCTCACACACTCGGCTTACCCAAATCGACAATTGTAGAAGAACTCATTTATTTTATAAGCATCGAGTTTCTTTCAGGTGGATCTTTTTATGAAGGTACAAAACAGTCAACAAGTATCAATACGCATCGATGTACAATCATTGTCACAACTTTATAAATCCATAACAACGCCAATATTTCAACACGCTCTAAGATTATTCATATTGCTGATTTGATTTTTCAGGTATTGAATCAGAGGAGTGCAAGGAATTCAAATTATCGCTATCTGACATTTTTATGATTTTTTATGAACTTTCGCAATTACTATTGAAGTAAATGATGAGTATTCCATTTGGTATGCTTCTATTCACCCGATTTTGTGGAAATAAAATTAAACTATCTTAAATAAAACCGTACAATGATACCTATATGCGCCACCAGTGTGAAGTAAGCAGCAATTTTCTAGCAGACACTTTTATTTCAGCAAACAAAATATCAGTGGCGTCGGCAAAAATGTTTTTTCACATGATCCATTATCATTAGTTGGAAGAAAATTATTCAGGTTGGGCATCATTTCTACTCGATCTATCATTTCATCGGAAATGATGCCCAACCTGAATAATTTTAATTGAATGCATTCTAAAAAATCCCATTATAAATGGATCAGGTGAAAAAACATGTTTGCCGACGCCACAGATGTTTGGGCAGCTGAAATATATATTTTTTTAAATATTTCACTCATTTTACTATAAAAGTAAAGACTGCTCTGCTCTAAGAACTTTTATTTATGTAAATTTATTGGTTGCATTTCAATTTATTGTCATGTTGAATATACCATCATCTTAGTGAATGAGGATACGGGTATCTCATATAAACTGATCAAATGGGGTAACAACTGCAGTGGTATACGAAATAAAATGGTGTTTTCTGAAGCTCCATCCGTGTGGGGTGAAACGGCCCTTCAAATATTCATTAGATGTCCTAAAAACGTTTTTTTTTTATTCTAAAATAAATCAACTTTATTTTATTTTCAATCTAAAGAAGATTATATATTCGACCCGTATGTATGTATGTGCACGATTTTCTCGAAAACTATTTAACTAATGTGAATGCAACTTCCTGCATAGTGATCCTTCAGACCCATAAGAGGAATCTTACCCTATTTGCTTTTATATGTATAGGGTCAGTCAGAAATATGTATGTCCGCGACTATTCAAGCAATCGATCCTTAAGATTCAGAAAATATTTTCTATAGTATTTTTGTCATTAGCTCAGGCTGAGGAAAATGAGCTTTGAAGTAGAGATATTTGTATTAGTCAATTCGGGTTCGCAGGCATTAGTTGTTGTCTGCATGACCTCCCCTGTATAGTTGAGGAGCAAAAAACCCGAAACCGGTATACATGTGGTCAATTCGAATTGATTTAATAATAATAATAATGAGTTGATTGATATGTCTCTGCTTCGCAGCAATCATTCGCGTGTTAAGAGGCTTTGAACGATTATTCATCAGATGTTATCCAACGTTCGTCGATGCATTAGCCAGGAAAGTAGCTGTTTTCTGATGGATATTTGACCACTTCGCTAATCTCTTCAGTTTAGGGATAGCGTACAGTGAGCTACATATAGATATATATATATATATATATATATATATATGTATATATATGTGTGTGTGTATCTAGGAAATGTTTTTATCCTATTTTATTTATTAAAACGAATCAGATTCAGTTTTTAAACTTATGTTTGTATGTACCTTCTAGGTTACGCCCGCGGTTTGGCCCTCGTGGATTTCGAGAACATCATGCTTTTTTGATTCGATACAAGAAATTTGCGTAATACTATTTTGTTAAATAGGGCGTCTCGCTAACATTTCTCCTTCTTTTGACAGTAGTTCACTTTTCTTTGACAGACATAGCTCATCAGTCTTGAATTGAATATTGTAGAACAGCTAATCTGTGAAACACGAACAATCAATATATTTCAGGTCGAACGTGCCATCACATTTTAATATTTCTCGAATTCAAAGTTGAACTTTATACATAATTATTAGTTGTTATTTTTCGAAGGAAATTAGTATGGATATTGATACCCAAGTGAGTACTTCATCCATCTAGATGTGCTTTTGTTTAGTAGATGAGTGAACTTTTGTATTTTCAGAAAGGTTGTAGATCTGGATTTTTGACTTTTCGATATTATAGAATTTTAGAGTTAAATCTAACCGAAACCAGTTTGGTTAAAAATAAAATATTTCAGTTAGATTACATTGAAATATTGATTTAGGGAGATTTGAATCCTACGACTTTTGATCGTAGAGTTTAAAATTTACATAAAGATACAAATGCTGTTTGTGTTTTCCAAAAAAAAATGGTCCTATGATATGTCGACTTGATTGTTCATAACTCCAGAATGAATACATAAATTGTAAAATCTACCTTCATGACTGGCCGTGCCATCAGTTTACACCGATTCGGATGTTCCCAACATTAAATATAAAAGGATTTAGAGCATGTTATAAATTAATGTAATGTAATGTCTCCATTATATTATCCAAATCCCACATTTGTGTAACTACTTTGTCTTTTACTTTACTTTGTATTTCTGTCTACTACATAATTCTTAATATAAGCCCAAATGGATTGAGCTCGCAATGGTACGATGGCAATCTAAAAGAATATTATTTTAATTTTTTGCCAGTTCATCGATGACGATGAATTTGATTTTGTGTTGTTATACAATTGCCTGAAGTTTTAAATTCAAATGTCCACAAACCAGCTCGAAGAAATACATCCTCATTGCCAATATGACATATAACAAGCTTTTTTTCCTTTGCCTAAAATCATGTAATTATTATTACAATTATTTGACAAAAAATATATTAATTATTGGATTAACCGAATTATAAATATTGATCCGAATTGACGGCTCAAAATATTGGGTACTTACCCAAGGGATTTTTAGATCCGGTTGAAAGCCCATCGATAAATGCTATTTTCTATTAAGTAAAAGAATTGTCCACCCAAATTTTAGCTTTGGTGGGCCCAGTATTAACCCTAGTCTCGTCAGTATAATTTAATTTTCCTACTCTCTTTTCGGTAGGATTTTTTTTCGAGAATTATCTCACCCTTTTCCAATATTAAACTATTCCTTCCATGTGGTTGAAATTTGATCTTCAGTTTCTTTAATAGTTCATAAAATGTAATCTTGAAATTTGGTAATACAGGAACAAGTCGATTTTTCGTATTTCCCTGTTGGAGTGAAATATTCCCAAAGGCTGAAAACAATCCTCACAACTATCAAATCACAAAATCTCGCAAATCGATGGATGAGTTGCAAAACTAAAACTGGAGTAAGAGTTTGGTCACCATTTGAAATGAAATATGACGTGGCCTTGAACTAAAAGGGTAAAAAGCTTCCAAGAGAATCTTGAACAAATGGAAAATGGTGACTGAAGTACACCCACCGATATTATTGGTTTATTCCATTGAAAAAAACTTTCAAAAATGCAACTTATTTCTTGTCGAAAAGATAGCAGAAGAATTCCCAATTTCTGAATAGTTTTCCAGAATAGTTTAATAATTTTTCAAAACTGAACGAATTCTCGCAAAATACGTGGTGAATGGCTTTTAATTTCCCGACAAATCAAACGCTGAATGTTTGATAGCTATTTTCTATCAGTGTACTGACACACAATCATCTCTTAACTGAATAGTATCCCTTTCAGAAGTCAAATTATGTGCCAGTTCTCATTCAAATACGGCTCTGTAGAGAAAGATAAAATAAGAGAGGAAACTCCACCGCCTGTACCATATCGGCAACAGGACTTGGGGTACAACGAGATGCGGTTGCCAAGCAACGGGTTAGCCAATGGCTACAATGTCGATAACCAATCTTGGGATCTCATTTCTCCCTTGGCCGCCCCCAGTAGGATTACCGCTAGGCGGCAATTAACGCGTGCCTCACCCCTTTTACGTTAAAAGTTTCATATCTGATTTTATGCTTTCATAAAATTGCAAAATTTTATTTCATAGGGGCATTTTTGGGTCTAGGATAAATTATTACATTTATCCGCTTGCAGCATCTCCATTTCCAGAATATTTTTGGGGGACTAAGGTGTAAGCAATAAATGGGGATTTGATAAGAAAATCTAATATGGAGGACTTCCAACGTCAGCACCTTCGTTTTTTAAATGTATTAGTTTACATATTTGGATTCTTGTAAAATATTGAGAAAATAATCGAAATACAAAAGGAACGATTATTTCATTGGTAATGTAATCATTTAACAAGATACTAAGACTGTCGAAAGGAATTCCAATGAAGATAGATAATTTTCACCCGACTACGGCAACTCCAAAAGGAAGGGTTTTGTTTTTAGCAGTCTATGTATATTCGTATTTACGTATGTTCCATCGTAGCGCCTAAACTACTCATCCGATTTTGATGAATGAGGTGTCAATCGATTCATTATTATGGTTCGGGTGACATAGGCTACATTGTATACGAACAAAATCAATATGACAGATGTTACATCCAAAAAAGTATGTTTGTATTTATTGTAAAATAATTTAAAATTTCATTAGGTAGGTACACTCAAGTAGTAACGATTTATGATGCCACTCTAAAAAAAAAAACAAAATATAAAAAAGTTTAAAAAATTGTAACCAGACTACGGAAAAAAGATCAATAATTTAAAAAAAATTCAAACCTTTCACCCGACTAGGGATAAATAAAATAAACTAAAAATTAAGAAATAAGTTAGGTGCTGATTGTTATCATCGTCATTGAGTGACAAGTCTTTTGATATGTTAGATATTCCTGTTTATTTAGTTCTATTGAACTCTTTTGGCAGTTTCACATTAATAACTTTTTAATTCAATTCAAATGCCGTGGTCGTTCGTTGTCAACTACAAAAATCAAACGTAATTTGATAGACAAATGAAAAATGGAGATGCCGTCAATCAATGATAAAGATACGCAAAACACGGCATTTGAATTGAATTATAACGTTATTAATGTGAAACTGTCGGAAGACTTCAATAGAACTAAATAAACAGGAATATCTAACATATCAAAAGACTTGTTTTACTCAATAAGACGACGATAGCAATCAGCACCTAACGTGTTTCTTACTTTTTAGTTTATTTTATTTATCCCTAGTCAGGTGAAAGGTTTGGAACTATTTTCCTTCAATTATAGTTATTTTTTCCCTAGTCGCGTTACGGTTTTTTAATTTAATTTTTTATATGGAAAGCTGTTCATCAAATTCGTTTCTGAGTAACGCAAAAAAGGGAAAAAAGATTAGTATAATGTATGGGAGCTAATCTATATAATAAAAATGAAAGTCAAATTGTGTTGCTAAGCGCAAAACTCGAGAACGGCTAGACCGATTTGGCTATTTTTTTTTTATGTTCGTAATAGAAAATTGGAAAGTTTGGGAAATTCCTTTTTTTATGGGATGTAAGAACTCCAAGACCATAACTCACAATGGATATGCGTAATTCTTTTTTTGTTTTATTCGTTATGGTCCTGAAAAAGGTTTCAGGAAAAGAAAATTCGGAACAATTACAAAGGAGAGTACAAAATAACTGACGATAGGAACGATATATTTTGTGGATTCTTTTTTTGAAAGTAAGTGTTTTTCCATGGAGAAGATTTGTATGCTATCCCTTTTACTTCAACTCGCCACTAGACGACGCTGTAGCGCATCAAGTCTATACCGTTCAACCGATCGACATGAAAATTGGTATACACAGATATTTGAAGTATTTTCTCGCTACCAATAACGGGAAAACGGAATAAAGAATTAACGGGGTAAATGGAAAACGGGATAACAAGATAACGGGATAACGGGAAAACAGGATAACATGATAGCGGAAAAACGAAATAACAGGAAAACGGAGTAAAGGAATAACGGAATAATGGGAAAACGGAATAATGGGAAAACGGAATAAAGGAATAACGGGATAAGTGGAAAACGGGATAGCGGGATAAGGAAAACGGGATAACATGATTGCGGATGAATGTAATAACGGGATAAGGGAAAACGGAATAAGAAAATAAAAAACGGGAAGGGAAAACATGAAAACGAGATAACGGGATAGCGGGAGAACAGGATAACGGGATAACATGATATCGGGAAAACGGAATAACGGCAAAAATTAGGGAATATAGAAATTTGGACAGGACAACGTCTGTCGGGTCAGCTACTTTATTATAAATATATTCATATCAATCTACTTCATTTGATGAAAATAATGAAAATTGAACGTGGCCACCGTGCAACCGTCCATGATTTCGACACGATACCACATTCCAATCAATACAAAATCGAGTGGGTTGATGTTAATATTCATAATAATAATTCCATACTTCTTGAACCTGTTCTGAATAATCCTCAATTTTTTGTATAAAAGTTTCTTGGAAATATTTCAATCCGTCTCTGAAACTCTTGGGAGCTAGAACATTAAGTACTATCTATGACCTTTCCCTCAATCATTTCAAATAATATTTAGTTCTGAACTACTGAAAAGACTTGTTTTCTCTTTTCAATTTCCCGTCGGTATACCAAATGGTCGTTTCTGACATAATTTTCAGATGATATATATATATATATATATATATATATATATATATATATATATATATATATATATATATATATATATATATATATATATATATATATATATATATATATATATATATAAAGGTATATACCTGAAATGGTAGATTCGGATGGGAAAAGAAAAAATATTAGGAATATTTTGTGCCAAGCTGATATTGGATTTCAGACAACAGTCCCATCTACAATGCAAAGGGTGAATCACAACGCCTGGGTGAAGATCACTTTAATCCAAGCCCTTTTTCGCTTCTACCGCTCAAGAGGGGTCGCTCGAATCAGGGCTGTTGTTGGTACCTTCCAGAATCGATAACTTGCAAAGATCTTATACGTACTTGAGATCTGAGAGATCAACATATTTTTGTTATTTTGAAAATTCCAGTTGAATTTCAATACTGCTTCGATTTTTGCACATCACCGGGGTTGATCAATGATTATAAAAATCATCAAATTGTTCAAGAGGAAAACCACGGCATCATTTCTAAAAACCGATATTATTTCAACAAAAATAAATTATTTGATAACTAATATAGTTAAATACTGAAAATACAAAATACAATCCTTTTGAAGTTTGAGAAAATATAAAAATAAATAATGTAGAAAACCAGTGCACAGTGGCGGCCCTAGGGCGGTGCGACCGCACCGGGCGTTGTCATGGGAGGGGCGCCAAAATTAACCAAAATGCGACCGCCGGGCGAAATTTGAAGAGAGAGAAAAAAAATGTCGACCTCGAGATTCGAACCCTGAGCGCCCGCGCAGTAGGTGAGACCGTAACCTCCTCGCCTTGACCACATCGCCGTAAACGATTATTTGATTATGAAGCTGTAGATGAGCTACCAATTGTTCCTGTAGAATTGTTTAAAATAAACGTCTTCTACCCCATGATTGATACCATTGGAAGTGCATTGGTCACTCAATTTAAACAACTATCAAAATTCAATGATATGTGGTCTTTTTTACACAACATAAAAAATGCTGAAAGGTCCATATTGGAAAAAGCCTGTGCTGATTTGCAAATCAGTTTAACAGATGTGGGAAAATGTGACGTATCTGGTTGTGAATTGGTTGAGGAAATTATGAGCCTCAACCCATTATTAAAAGATCTTCAATCAGCAGAGCCAATTAAAGTTCTTCAACTTATTAAATATAATGAATGGCAGGATATTTTTCCGAATGTGTGGACAGCACTTCGTATCTTGCTGACTATACCTGTAACTGTCGATAAAGGGGAAATTGAAACTCATAAAATTTACTTATGTTCTACTATGTGTCAGGAAAGACTGTCGGATCTTGGAATCTTGTCCATAGAAAATGCAATTGCCCAGTAGTTAAATTATTCCGAATTGATAAAAAAATTTGCAAGCGCAAAAGCTAGGAAAGTAGACATCTAGATTTCTCATTAAATTTGATTAAACAATTGATATTTGGTAAGTACTTTTTAAGACTGTTTGCAGCATAACAGTGTAAATAAAAGTTATTGTTATTGTTTCTTTCCTGTACAACTTTTCACCTCAGCGCAGCAGGGCAAAAAGGCAAGCACAGAACACTGGCTATATCAAGCGAGACAGACACTCCACTGTGCTTGCCCCGCAGATACACCTACTTATTTGGTACGTCTACCTGATACTATTCACAAATTCGTATAAGCAACTACATAGTATATGAACACGGAGCACTAAGATTTTGTATGCAGAAGGCGCCACTTTGAGATCTCGCACCACCTAAAAAATTTGATAGGGCCGCCACTGCCAGTGCATAAAGCGTTCTTTTAGAAACAGGAACAATAACAATGTATTCGTTAAAAATAAAGTTTCAAAAACAAAATATAAAATTTCCTGACCCATTATCGCTCGCAAATGATTCTTAAAAATCATCATACAAATCCAACTTAAAATATCTCGAATTACTTTTCTGGAAAATAAGAGAGACCCGTTGGTTGTTTAGATCCATATGACATCAAAATTTGAATTAAATTGGACTTAAAACCAAACCAAGTAAGTCTCCCAGAAAAAACGTTCCTATGATTGTAAACATTCCTATGAATGAATTATGAGCGCGCTCGTCGTCTTTCGCGCGAACCTCTGTACGGTAAAATGCAATACATCTATACACATTTAATTACATGTCCTGAGTGATTCACTGACTGACATACGATGAACGTCCAGAACTATGATGACATAGGTAAGATTTCTTTGAAACTCCATCCCTAAAGAGGAATGAGAAGAGGGGTGAAAGTGAAAGTATCGTTAATTTTGAAGTTAGAGTCATGGAAATTGATATTTGAGGTCTTCGTTACAAATAAAGAAAAGGGTTCATAGATGGTTTTTGTTGGAAATTTAACGCATAAAGGGGTGAAATGAGGGGATTCCGTTGGTTTTTAAGTTACGATCATGGAAATTTGAATTGAATTTGAGGACTTTGTTATAAATCAAGAAATATTTGTTTCAGTGTTTTTGGAAATTCAACCCCTGAAGGGGTGAAATGGAGGGTGAAATTTTTTATAGGGGTTCCGTTAGTTTTCAAATTAGGGTCATAAAAATTTGAGTATTTGAGGTCTTTGTTACAATTAAAGGTATAAATGTTTCGGTGTTTTCAAAAATTCAACCCCTGAAGGGGTGAAATGGAGGGTGAAAATTTTTTATGGGGTTCCTTAGTTTTTATTAGGTCACAAAAATTGGTATTTGAGGTGTATGTTACAAATAAAGAAATCGTGTTGCAGTGTTTTGTAAACATTCAATCCCTAAAGGGGTGAAATGAAGGGTGAACATTTCTATGGGGTTCCGTTAGTTTTTAAGTAAGGGCCATAAAAAATTGTATTTGAGGTCTTTATTACAAGTAAAGAAATACCTATTTCAGTGTTTTTAGAAATTCAACTCCTAAAAGGGTGAAATGGGGGGTGAATTTTTTTATGGGGGTTTCGTTAGTTTTTCAGATAGAGTTATGAAAATCCCTACAGGCGTGAAAAGGGGTTAGTGAATTTGTAGTGAATTCGTCACAGAGCATTACTTTCGCTGTCAAATTAATTATGGCACCCAAACGAGATAACGGGATAACGGGGAACGGGATAGCGGCAAACGGAATAACGGGAAACGGGATAACAGGAAGCGAGCAAAGCCACAGACATAAGCTAGATGGAACCACACGAAGAAAAACGTAAGAAAAAATACAAATTATACGCAAACGAAGTTGCGGGTACCAGGTAGTTATTCTAAATAGTTCTAAAATATAGTATATGCATATTATACTACCTCAAATATTCAAAGCAACAATGGAAGCATTATACATTTTTTCCCGTTCCAAGTTTATGTAGTTTGTGTTTCCAATGACAATATGTCCTCTTTTTTCGGACACATGATTCGTTAGCTCGATTGATGGAAATTTCAGAATCAATAAATAAAATCTGAAATCTACCTTTCCGACTGGCCTCACCATCGGATATTTTCAATTGTATCCTTTGTTACGAAATCATCGACCTTTTCTTTACCCATTTTTTCTACTTCTTTCTAGATTAGCTAAAATATTGGTTTCAAAAAATTCCTTTCACAATGATTTTCATTATTCTTTGGCGTTATTTACAAAAAGTTGTGCTTGTGTAAAATAACTGTTGGTTCATGACCAAAATTGAGATTATTCCATATTTGCAAAAATTTGATTGTGTAGAGGCTTCTGAACAAGTTCTTGTATTTTTCCACTTTCAGATATGTTTATATTATTCTAAGAAGATGCAATTATTGTTGTTTTGCATTTCTACATCCACCGCGCAGTATATTGTTACGAAAATGGGTTTCCTTTGGCAATCAAAAAAAATATTCCACAAAAATGTCCGTTTTATTTCACTTTCAATCACAACACAATACAATACTTGTTTACAATTTAAACGCACTTCACTAAATATACTTCATTTCTAAGTTCAATATTCACAAAAGTAACTGAATAACTAACTCCATCTCGCGTGTGACCTGCTTATATATAGCACCGTTGATCCCACGAGAATATTCCCGAAGTCATGACGTCATCGGTCAACGGCCGTCTTGCTTGGACGTGCGATGTGAACAGGGGCGTACTCAGGGAACTCCGTTACACTCATCATTAATTTTCATTGTTTCCCCATGATAGGGCTTCAATCTTTCAAGGTGAACAACCTTCATCCCGGTTCTAGGGCTGCGCTGGATTCAGTACGTCGTTGATCCTCTTCATCTCGTACGATCCTTCCCATCTCGTACGATCCTTCCCAAAACGGTGTCAGTTTGGGTCAGCTGCTTTGAATCCTCCTGCATTAGCTTTCAAATCATAACGAGCTTTCATTCTGTCACTGGCCAGTTTCAACATATTCCGAGCTGTTTCGTGGATATTTAACAGGCTATCCCTCAGTTTATCTGCATAGTCGTGTATTTCCACCTCTTGGGTGCTTGGTGATCCGAACACCAAGTCACAGGGCAACCGAACTTCCCTTCCGAAAATAATGTTAGCCGGGGTAAGCTTGGTTGAGTCATGGACGGCTGCTCTGTATCCAATTAGGAATAGTGGAAGGTGTATGTTTCCAATACCGTGGAAAGATACTCTTCCATAGTTTGGTTGAATCTTTCAACCATGCCATCTGACTGGGGGTGAACGCCGTGGTTCTGGTATTGTTGTTACCAAGCAGATCACAAACTTTCTTGGATAACTTCGACTTGAACTTCCTTCCTTGGTCGGAATGTAGCTAGTTGTCCACCAATGTCCTTGCCACTGTGGATGCTTCCTGGTCTGGAATGGCATAGGCTTCCACCCATTCGCTGAAATAGTTCATGGCAACGAGGATGTATTTGTTTGCAGCGTCCGTCACAGGAAAGGCAATTCGTTCGAATGGTGCGCCTACATTGTATTTATTCATTTCACCCCTGGACCTTGTTTGGGTCCTTTAGTGCTACCGCACTGAGACATCTTTCTACATCGTCTCGACATCGAACCCAGTTAAAGCTCTGCTTGATCTTGTCCAAAGTCTTATTGACTCCCAGATGTCCTCCGGATTTTCCTTCGTGAATTTCCTTCAAGACTTCACTCATCCTCTTCCTGGGCAGAACTACCCGTTTGAGTAGTCCATTTTCCATTGCCAAGGAATCCCATTGTGCCCACATTGCCTTGAAGATTGAATTTCTTTCCGAAATATCTCCCTAGGAGGGTCTGTCGGTTCCGTCCTCTTTCCAATGTAGAAAGTCCCCAATATTGGGATCGGTCTCCTGTTCTTATCTCATGTGTGCGGTACTCTATTGGTCTTCGGTTAACAGTCTAATATCGGCGACTCCTTCATAGCATTCAATCCACTGACAGTGCCTACAGGCTTGTGGATACGTTCTCCTAGATAAGGCATCCGCATTACTATGTAGCAGTCCTGGGCGATGTTTGATTTTGAAATGGTACTGGTTAAGCTTTTCTATCCATCTGCTATTTGTCCTTTTGGATTTTTCATCACCAATAGTCATTTCAGGGCCGCGTGATTGGTCCCAATGAGAAACTCCCTTTCATTTATGTATTTCTGGAAGTGATCTACAGCCCTCCTATCGCTAGAAGTTCCTTCCTGGTGACTTGGACATCCCCCTGCTGTAGTACTCGATGACTCTTTCCCGAACTCTTTTCTGAACACAGCTCCAAGTCCTATATTACTCGCATCGGTGTCCAATATGAACAGGCCATTTTGCTGATTACTGCCTTCAACTTCAAGCTTCATAACATTCGATAGACCAACGGAGGTTGACTCGATCTCCTGTCAACTTATGCAGGGGAGCTGCGATGTCTGCAAATCCTTCCACAAAATGATGGTAATAGGTACACAGGCCAAGGAAGCTCCTGACTTCGTGTTTAAATTTTAGACTCGGCCAGTCTCGGATAGGCTGTATTTTCGATTCGTTCGTCTGCCGAGACTGTGTGGCCCAAGAAGTCCACTTGCTTCTGGAATAGGGGTCACTTCTGAAGATTCAGCTTGAGGTTGGTACTCCTCAAACGACCGAAAACTTCACGCAGGTTGGTCAGATGTTCTTCCAAATCATTTCCCATAACCATTACATCATTCAGATACACCAGGCAAGTTTTCCAAGTGAG
Organism: Gonioctena quinquepunctata; assembly: GCA_018342105.1. NCBI lineage: Eukaryota > Metazoa > Arthropoda > Insecta > Coleoptera > Chrysomelidae > Gonioctena > Gonioctena quinquepunctata. The sequence continues at coordinate 145,011 of JAFIRS010000724.1, read as the reverse complement.
TTCACGCAATATCATATCAACTCCATCATCTCTCGAAGGTTACTGGAGCATTACAGAGACCAAAAGGCATAACGCTGAACTGATACAGTCCGCTACGCAGTCTTTTTCTTGCCGTCTTCATGTATGCCCACTTGCCAGTATCCGCTCTTCAGGTCCAGCGTTGAAAACCATTGCTAATGTGGTTAGTGTGTCATCGATTCTGGGTAATGGGTAGCTGTCCTTCTTCGTGACGTCGTTTAGTTTTCTATAATCTACACAGAATCTTGTAGATCCATCCTTTTTGGAAATTAGTACCACCGGGCGGACCACGGACGCCATAATTCCTCGATAACGACATCTTTGGTCATTTTCTTGACAAGCTTTTCCACTTTCTGTTGTTTGGCAGATGATAATCTTCTTGGTGGTTGTTGAATTGAATAGGCTTGACCGGTATCTATCCTATGCTAGACCAAGTTGGTGACCCTGCGGATTCGAATACGTCACTTAACCATTGGCAATGAATCCCATGGCGGATTCGTATTCCTTCGGTGGCAAATGTTTCCCTATGGTTCTTAGTATGTCATCAGCCGTGCCTTTCGTGTCCGAATATCCGCTCGTTTGGCAATTTGCTACTCACTCAACTGGCTCGCATACTCCTATGATGTCTTCTTTCCGAACTGTTATTCCATTAGGAAATATATTGGCAATTCTTACAGGGATGTCCTGTTTTGTCCTAATGAGAGCTCGTGCAAGTAATAATTTGCTGGGGGATTCTTCACATGGCTGTACTTTTCCAACGCAGCACCGAAGGTCTTCTTCCAATCGGTCCTCAACGATCTTCTCAGATGAACCCAGTTATCCTGACAGTTTTGGCTATTCGCAATTTCACATAATGGCCCCTTTCGGATGGTGTTGTTGAAATAAATTCTTCCCCTCCAAATTTCATGGCTTTTTGTTCACCATCGATAGAAAATCCATAGTCACTGATCAGATCCATCCCAAGAATGAACTCGTCTTCTGCCAACTCTTTCCATTATTCGTAGTCTTCCGAGGGTTAAGGGGATGTCCGCTTCCCATCGTATCGGTGCATTCTCTCCAGTGACCGTTCGTAGGACGAAATTGGATGTAAGCGGTCTCACGCGGTCTACCGCTGCGGACCAGGGAAACTTAGGCACCAGTATCTATAGTGCATATGACGTCTCTTTGGTCTTGTTGACGTGGATGACCCTGGGGGCTTCGTTATCGCTAGCCAGCATGCGCCCCGAAATGCTGACTAATTTTGTTTTTCCTGATATCTATCCGAGGACTCTCTATATGGTCCTGTCCTCGCATGTGAGTAAGAACGTGGGGGTGTCCTGGGTGGTGATGACGATCGTGGTTTTACTCTCACCCTACAATCTCTCTTGAAATGTCCGCTCCTACCACATCTGAAGCAGTTTCCTCTTGATTGGTTAGTCAGGCTGCTATTTCTGGGTTCCAGTTTTTCTATTAGTCTTTCCAGCATGTGTATCATTTTGTCACCTTGTGTATCTTCCTGAGATGGCTCTTCGATTGACACCGCCCTCACTTTCCTTGATGTGTTGAAAGCCGCTTCTACTTCCAAAAAACGAACTAGAGCTTCACTGTGTTTCTTGAAGCTTGCCAGCCTCGAGGTCCTTTGTATTTCAATGTCCCTGAATTCATCAATGAATACCTGTACCGCTAATTATTCCTTGAAATTGAAATCCTCCGGGGCTTCTGGGTAGGCAAGCTGGATGAGTCTTTGCACGTCTGCTTCGAACTACTTTCACCCAACTTCTGCACACGTGTTTTCAACTGTGCCCGATAGCTGCTCTGGATGTTCGTTGCCGAATCTCAATTCTAAAGCAGCAGTAAGATCTTTATACTTGCGATTTGGGTCTTCCGCGATGGTCTGTAACATTGCCAAAGCAGGTCCCCTCAAAGCCACTATAACTGCTGTTGCCGCCGCTTTAAACTGTTTCCGATGAAGGGACCTTGGTGACTATCCATCAAAAGTCGGTGGTTTTACGGTGGTCCTGAATCTTCAGTGAATCAAATTTCTTTTCAAAGTCTTCTTGCACCGCCCACACTTCTTTCTTTGCTTCTTCTCGGACTGCCTTGACTTCTTTTTTCCATCGTTTTCCAGACAGTGTTGATTTCGGCCCCAATTTCATCAACATCTTCCTTCAGGCCTATCATTTGCTCCTCGTTTTTCTGGAAATGTTATTGTAACCGTTCCTCCTCTTTTTGTCGGCGTTCCTCATCCTCTTGCTTTGCTTTCTGCCGTCGTTCTTCGTCCTTTTTCTTTTCTTTCTGCCGTCATATTTCCTCCCTTTTTCGACGTTCCTCTTGCACGGCAAACTGCTGCCAGATCATTTCCATTACGGCCTCTATCTCATCATAGGGTGTATTTCTCGTATTCACCATTAAGTGTCCTCGGATATTCACTAAAAATACTCACTTCCGACACCAAATGTTACGACACTGGGTCCTGGGTTCCTTTGGCAATAAAAAATATATTCCACGAAAATGTCCCTTTTATTTCACTTTCAATCACAACATAATACACAATAGTTTACAACTCAAACGCACTGCACTAAATGGACTTTTCTCTGTATAATATTCACAAAAGTAACTGAATAACTAACTCCATCCCGCGAGTGACCTGCTTATATATAGCACGGCCGAATTCTCCAGAAAAGCGTTGATCTTACGAGAATGTTCCCGAAGTCATGACGTCATCGGTCAACGGTTGTCTTGCCTGGACGTGCGATATGTACCTAGGCGTCTCAGGGAATTCCGTTACAATATATTATATTTTTCATGTTTCTCATTGAAAAAGGATTGTACCGATCTCAAATGGGCAGACAGATTTACATGTCTTTCTACATTATGATATACATATATTCATAATATTGCATTATATAAATATATATATATATATATATATATATATATATATATATATATATATATATATATATATATATATACAGTGCTTCTCAAAAGAGTCCTCCCCCCCTCTTATTTTTGGAACAATACATACAATACAATACATAAACAAGTGGAATTTGGAAACTGAATATTAAAGGTTGTAAACTTCCCTACTAGTGATGATAGATGACGAAATCGTCAAAGATGACGTCACAAGGCCATTGTGACCAATAATTTTAAATGGAATCCTACGGCAAGCGACACCTCTTTTAAAAGGTATCGAAAAAACCTATTCAATGATACTTATTTTGTTTGTGTTTATGGCAGTTTTAATGGCTCATTAGTAAACATTAAAATTTAAATTCCATTCAGTATGATATTAATTACAGATTTAAGAATCAGTATCTACTTAGAGAAATTGCTCGAAGTGACCTCCATTTACTTCCTGACAGTGAAATATCCTATTTTTAAACTCTTCTCGTACTTTTGCAAATGTGTCTGCGGAAACAGCCTCACATTCTGCAACAATACGTTGTTTTAAAACGTTAATACTGTCAGGTTCAGTGGCGTAAACCTTCGATTTAAGGTACCCCCACAGAAAAATATCCAAAGGTGTGAGGTCCGGTGATCGAGCTGACCATTCCGTTGAACCCCGTCGTCCAATCCATCTACCACGATACTCCCCATCCAAATACCGTCTTACTGCACCGTAATAGTGTGGAGGAGCACCATCCTGTTGGAATGTTATTTCCAAATTGCCGGATTCATCTGGATTATCTTCCAAAATTTCAAGGATTAACGGTTCTATTGCGTTTCGCAACAGCTCCAGATAAACCTCACCAGTTAAATTAGTATTTAAAAAAAGAGGCCCAACGATGTGGTTTCCCAGGATACCTGCCCGAACATTCACCTTCTGGGGAAATTGGGTATGTCTTTCACGAAACAGGTGAGGATTTGCGTCACTCCAATACCTCACATTCTGTGTATTTACATTTCCATTTAGATAGAAAGTACTTTCGTCACTAAAACAAATTGTTTTGACATAGTCTGGCTGTTGGTTAATTTTAGTTTCCATATTTTCACAAAATTCTAGTCATCGGTCTGGGTCGTCGTCTGAGAGTTGATGAACCATTTTTAATTTGTATGGATGAAATTTGTTCTTTTTCAACGCCCTGTGTACTGTACTCCGACTGACTTCACAGGTAGATGCAACGTGAGTTGTTGAAGAAGTAGGATTAACTATTACTTCTGCCAGTATATCAATTTTTTTCTCATCAGAAATTTGTGGACTGCTAGATCGTTTCGCATCATTAATACTACCCGTTGTTTCAAACTTACGAAGAAGCTCCCTTAAATAAGTCCTCGAAACGGGGCGATCGGGAAACCTCTCATTAAAAATGCGTTCTGCTGCATGAATATTTTGTCCAGTTTCACCAAGAATTAGGATCGCTGCTACTTTATCACCTAAAGCACGTACCATTTCGCTTCTTGAAGCACTTGAACGTTCGGCTCACAACAGTTTAACAAATTATTAAAATGTTCAAAAATATTAAAAGTACCAAAAGCTGCTAGTTGAACGTTCGATCAACAATACACAAATTATTAAATGTACAAAAACTTGGACAATTACAAAAACGTCGAATTAGGGAGACTAACAAAAACGTCAGCTCATTTGACAACTATCCAGAGGCAGACCTTGAATTTGGAATTTTAATATTAACTGATTTAATTCATCACAGCTTTGCGTTTTTTAAAGGCGAGTTGCCAAAACTGCCATAAACACAAACAAAATTAGTATCATTGAATAGGTTTTTTCGATACCTTTTAAAAGGTGTCGCTTGCCGTAGGGATCCATTTAAAATAATTGGTCACAATGGCCTTGTGACGTCATCTTTGACGATTTCGTCATCTACCATCACTAGTAGGGAAGTTTACAACCTTTAATATTCATTTTCCAAATTTCACTTGTTTATGTATAATCGTTCCAAAAATAAGAGGGGGGGAGAGGACTTTTGAGAAGCACTGTATATATATATATATATATATATATTACTATATATATATTTGTGAAGTTTGAAGTTGACGTGCAAGACATGCGAAATTTGTTACATGTCATAATCCCATCAAGATGTTTAAAATCGATTGCAAAATTTCACACACACACACATACGACCAAAATATAGAAAATAATAATTTAAATACAAAAAATATATACCACGTTCTAAAAACGAACTAAAAAGTATAACATAATTTATTCTATCCTCATACAGATTTACAATCCCATACAGATTCCTAACACAGATTGTCCTGAAAGTTTGTGATTGTGAATTTTTAATGGCCAAGAGAATACTTGTAGGATTCAAAACGAAAAACGTGGGGCGCATGCAATTGATAATACATTCATTCAGAAATATTCCAATGTTTATTTGAGTCGATAAAAAAATCATTTTTCATTTCTGCATTATACTCTTGTCTCCCGATTTTCCCATGGGGTGAAGGAGGCTTGTCATCACTGGCAAAACACTGTTATGGTCCTGTTGGACGTTCAGTTCGATACCGTTTGGATAGAAGGGTTAGTCGCAAAAACTGCTAGACTCGTACCGTACCTCAGTCATCGGACTCTTAATCTTAAAACCGCGTACTGACTTGAATGTACATGCGTTGAGTCGAGGCGCATGCATATGCACATTCAAATCTGGACGGGTCATTCGCAACGACTCAGCGCATGTTTAACTTCTCGCGAGTCGCCGCGAATGCACATAACTTGAGCCGATGGCTGTCGATTTTTGGTCCCGCTCAAAGGACAAATATCGTGCGTGTGTGATCAGTGTGGACCGGTTTTCAGTCTGCAATAGTCTGTCGAGCGACTAGCAGTGAAGAAATTTTTGAATAATGGTTTCAAAAAGGACAAAATGAAGTGGTCAAACGAAGACTGTTTGCAATTCATTGATTTGTACGAACAACATCCCGTTTTCCCGTTGCTAAAAAGCGAAGTGTTATTGCTAGACATTCTTGAACCGGAACAGCATGCCTGAGCTTGTTGTCTTTTTCTACAATTTTTGGTCCAATGCTATTAATTAAATATTCGAAATTCTCTGACGACATCCTAACAAAGTTTTGAAACTGTTCAGAATGCAACTGCCGTAAGAGTTTTAGAGTCCCCCATATAAGTAGCACCAGCAATAATAACTTCTGCCATTACTTGAACACATGGATGACCGGAAAGGGCTGAAACAATACACATGCGTGCGGGGAAATATATTTGAACAAATGTACCGAGTCGACACAACGCATGCCCGTTCAAGTGGTAAGAATTCATAAGTAACGCAGGAACCCACAACATCTGAATTTTGAGACTCGTCTAGAACTAGAGGTTGTAATCCTTTTCGGTTAATCTTAAATATTTGATTTGCAGTCGCCTCATTTTCTCCATTTTCCCTAGGGCATCGAAAGTACTCTCTACAAGCTGTCGGGACACCAGACAAGTGTCTCATTGTTATGCATAGTGCAGGTTCGGCTCTGAGTTCACATAAGCATGACATGTTTTCTCTTTTCAAAGTCTTGAAATGCCTCTGCACATTCTCGAGCCAGTTTCGATCTGGTCCTTGGAGTTCAGGACCCCGAGGGCGACCTTATCCACTCTGGTTACATCAAGCGTACCCCACTAGTTGAAAATTCATCCTAGTTTTCCCTTCTAATATTTTCAAGGAGATCCCACCTACTTTTAACCTCTGCAACTATGACTTTGATGGAGGCATTTCTTTTGGCTTTTTGTGTACTCTTCTCGCCAGCTCTCGTACTCCCAAGCGACTCTCTTTCATGTATGTTGAAAGCGCTGGTTATCCCAACCTTTTAATTTTGGCTAATTGATAACTATTCTCTGGTATACATTTGGAAAACAGATCAGTTCTCTCATGTGGTACTATATCCGTCAAAGAATAAAATTTGTCTAAATCAGCACTAAAAATACATGTTTATATTTTTTTTTATATTAGCCTGTGGGCTGTGACAGACAATCAAGTATGGATCGGGGCAATCCCTTTTTACTATTATTGTTTTTTGATATCATATACCTACATACACTATACAGGGTGTTTCCTAACTACGGTACGAAACTTCAGGGGGTGTTTCGTTAGGTTATTTGACAAAAAAAAGTTCCTATGAACATATGTCCGGAGTTGCTTTGTTTCTGAGATACAGGGCGTTGAAGTATAAAAAAAAGGTATTTATAAAATATCCTGAATATCCTGAAACCGATGTGGTTGAAATGTGGTACAGCTATTTGAAGTAATGAGGCAATTATTTGGCCCTAAGTAGGTCCAGTGGCGTCTCAGTGGGCACCACAGCCAACAATACTGAGAAAAAAATTATTTCCTCCTTTTCAGTGCATTTGAATATAAGCGTGGGTTCTAAAAAGTGTTTTGTAAGCGTGGTAAAAATACAACTTTTTGGCCTTCTTTTTTTTTCATATTTAGCTTAGTTTTCGAGAATAAAAAAAATGAAGGCACTCTACAATCATGATTACCTGTTATGGAGACCAGCTGACAGTGATAGTATTGTCATATCAGTAAAAGTCAGGGTTGTCAATTAGCAGTGATTCCATCATGAATACTTTTACTAACGCTGAAATGGCTGACATGCACTTTATTTATGGATTAGCAAATGGAAATGCGAAAGAAGCACGGAGAATCTACCAGGATAGATATCTTAACAGAGTAATTCCATGTGCTAAAACATTTAGAACGCTACATGCAAGATTATGTGAAACTGGAAGTTTTAATAAAAATGTAAGTGGTGGAAGACCAGAAACTGTAACAACGCCTGAACTAGAAGAAGCTATACTTGATGCGATAGAAGAAGATCCTTCAAATAGTACCAGGAAGATTGCACTGCAGCTTGAAGTAAGTAATTTTTCACGAGATTCTATTATGAACTTTCACAATAACCATTTCTGGGCCGACGAAAATCCCCACATTATTAGAGAAAGTCATTTTCAGCAACGATTTTCGCTGAACGTTTGGGTAGGAATTATTGGTGACTACCTAATTGGACCCTTTTTTTTACCAGCAAGATTATCAGGTCCATCCTACACGGCTTTTTTGCGAAATCATTTACCCATTTTGTTGGAAGAAGTACCCGTACTTGTAAGAGGCAACATGTGGTCAGCTCATTTTAGTGTTCTTGCTCGTCAGCATCTCGACATCACCTACCCTAATCGCTGGATTGGACGTGCAGGACCTCAACATTGGCCCGCTCGCAGTGCTGATATGAATCCGCTAGATTTCTATTTATGGGGTCATCTGAAGGCTCTCGTTTATAAAACCCCTATACCATATGTGAATGACTTGAGGAATCGAATAAGTGACAATTGCAATGTCATAAGGAATACTCCAGGTATTTTTGAACGTGTCAGACAATCAATGACACATCGATTGCAGTCGTGTATTTTATCAGACGGTGGACATTTTGCTAATTTACTTTAAGGTCGAAATTGTTTATTTTTTACTTTAGGTTTGTATTTTATGTTGTCCATGGATCATTTGTAGAATAAGTTAAAGTATTTTTTTCTCGAAAACGAAGCTTGGTATGAATAAAACACAAGGGACCAAAGAGTTGTTGTTGTTTAATCTGAAAAAATTAAATACTACAAAAAAAGTTTTTTTTTCTCAGTATTGTTGGCTGTGGTGCCCACTGAGACGCCCCTGGACCTACTTGGGGCCAAATAATTGCCTTATTACTTTAAATAGCTGTACCACATTTCAACCACATCGGTTTCAGGATATTCAGGATATTTTATAAATACCTTCATTTTTAATACTTCAACGCCCTGTATCTCAGAAACGAAGCAACTCCGGACAAATGTTCATAGGAACTTTTTTTTGTCAAATGACCTAACGAATCACCCCCTGAAGTTTCGTATCGTAGTTAGGAAACACCCTGTATATATTTATACGTAAAATTATTTTTCAAATAAAATGTGAAGTTAGCCACACTTTTCCAGCCACGGTTTCTGACGTGTAGACTGTCGACTGTGGGATAGCGTGTTTTTACTCGCAGTGTTACCAGATTGATCAAATAAAATCTGAATTCGATAAAACAAACCCAGCCACACTTTCTAATTGAATGTACAGGTATAGTATCCATTATTTGAACTCACTATGGATTTGCCTCAAAAGATAACAAAATGAGTGTGTTGCGCTGCCACGAAAATAAAAAACCATTGGAAAGAGGTCAACAAAAATGCATATATCCATTTTGTGGAAGTCCGTAAATATGAGAAACAAAATTCTCGTGCTGAAGAATAGTCTAGAAAGAGTCGGGTTGCCACGAAACGAAAACTACTAGGGGAAACAATCATCAAAATGCAAGGAACAAATAAATGGATTTCTTTGGAGGCGTTTGGGAGAAAAAAAACCATTGAAAAGGACATCACAATGCATAAAATACGATGAATGGAATTCTTTGGACGGCTGTTTGTTACAAGGAAAAAAAATTAAAATAACTTATCGGACTTTGAAGAGTCAAGAAAGAGTAGCGCCGCTACGGAAACAAAAATACCGTTAGAAAGGGGATATCAAAATGCATAGAAGATAATAAATGGTTTCTTTGGACGGCCGATTATAAAGATAAAATAATTAAAATAATTCATCGGGCTACAAAAAGTCAAGAAAGAGTCGCGCTGCTACGAAAATAAAAATACCATTAGAATAGGACATCAATATGCATGGAAAGTAATCAATGGCTTTCTTTGGACGGCCGTTATTAACAAAAGAAAAAATCAAAATAATTCATCGGTCTATAAAAAGTCAAGAAAGAGTCGCGCTCCCACGAAAATAAAGATACCATTGGGAAGGGGACTTCAAAATGCATAAAAAAAAATCAATGGCTTTCTTTGGACGGCCGTTTATAACAGAGAAAAAAATTAAAATAATTTCTCGGACTATAAAAAGTCAAGAAAGAGTCGCGCTGCCACAAAAACAAAAATACCATTGGAAAGGGGACTTCAAAATGCATAAAAGGAAATCAATGGCTTCCTTTGGACGGCCGTTTATAACAGAGAAAAAAATTAAAATAATTTCTCGGACTATAAAAAGTCAAGAAAGAGTCGCGCTGCCACAAAAACAAAAATACCATTGGAAAGAAGATATTAAAATGCATAAAATGTTATCAATGGCTTTCTTTGGACGGCCGTTTATAACAGAGAAAAAAATTAAAATAATTTCTCGCACTATAAAAAGTCACGAAAGAGTCGTGCTGCCACAAAAACAAAAATACCATTGGAAAGAACACATCAAAATGCATAGAACACGATGAAAGGATTTCTTTGGACGGCCGTTTATAAGAGATAAAAAAATTAAAATAATTTCTCGGACTATAAAAATACCATTGGAAAGAGGATATCAATATGCATAGAATGTAATCGATGACTTTCTTTGGACGGCCGTTTATAACAGAAAAAAATTAAAATTAGTTCTCGGACTATAAAAAGTCGAAAAAGAGTCGCGCTGCCACAAAAATAAAAATACTATTGGGAAAGAGGACATCAAAATGCATAGAACACGATGAAAGGATTTCTTTGGATGGTCGTTTATAAGAGATAAATACATTCAGTTTCTCTAAATTACAAACGATTTGATTTTTCGATAGAATTCGATGAGAAACACATTTTTTTCTCATAAAGTTTTGCGGTCCGATCGACAGTTAACGAGTTATATATATGATGTAATGTCGCGTTGGCTACTTTTGTGCACCTCAGAAGGCCCGTTTCCGTGAGCACTGTTAATTCGTATCGTGTCAGTCCGTTGGCGATACACAGCGTGTCTTCCATTTTCTCATAATTACTGTAAATTGTTTTGAGTTTATGGTTTTTCTGATTGTTTCATTTTTTATATTATGAGTATAGTTTTGATTATATTGTATATATGCATTATTTGTGAATACTTTTAAGTTTATCTAAATACGTTCTATTAATATATTTTATTTTTGATTTTTTCATTCCAATACTGAAATGGCTGCAATAAAAACAAAATTTCCCATAAATGATTTGGCAGATTACTTGAATGAGAACCTCGACGTAATGAAATGTCCTGTTGAAGATCTCAGTATATCCAGTCGAATCGTTCAAAATGCTGCTCTCCATCTTTTCTCCTCCAGCAGTAATGCATCTGGCAAAGCTGTATTGCGCGTACTCAAAAGAAACACTGGCAATATATGGGCAATGACACCGACTTCTATCGCACCTAAATGGAAGCGAAAGCTTGAAACTTCGGAAAATATTCGAAATGAAAAAAATACATTAAATATCAGATTTTCTCAGAGAAACGAATAATTCGACCGATATTTTTGGTCGAGAGAGCTATCGTTCACAAAATTCAGTTTTTGGAAGAATTTGTCAATTTGTACATAGAAAAAATAATGTAAAAAACCGAAAGGTGTTTTTTACCTTCTGCAAAATATTTTAATGTTATAAGAAAACAATTGTTAGGGATGCCGACCTGATTCCAATGATGATGGTTTTTCACCCAATAATACCAACCAGGAAATAATATTCCATTCTACTCCCATAAGAGATAGAGGAATCGAAGGAAACCGGAACCCGAAAAATATATCTGATATTCAACATGAAGCTGACCTAAAAAAATCCAGTCGGCAGAATGTTCGTTCGGTAATATTTTCGACGAATCTATTGAAAGTAAGCTTGACGCAGACTATGTTGCTTTTTTTTCAACACCTGAAAGTGATCAAATTGATACCAATGGATGTGTGAATAATGGAAAGACACCAATTGATCATGTTACTCCCGATTCCGAAGAAATTTCGATTGGATTGGAGCTTTCCGATTGGGAAGAGAATAAAATAAGTTATTCGGGAATTTTACCGCTCGGTTCGAAGAATATAGAAAATGAAAATTTTAAAGGATCAAGTTATGATATATGTACAATTCGAGAAGAGTCATTTTCATTATCGAAAAGAGAGAATAGAATGATTTATAAAAATGGTAGGCTCATAGAGGGTACATATCAATTTGTTATCAACAGAAATATAAGTCTGTGAATAATACTTGTGCAATATATTTCAAACATCACCGTTATCCCAAGAAAGCTGATGCATTTAAGGTGTATGCTTATTGTCAGCACATTTGTAAAAAAATTATTCTCACGATCAAAGATGCTTCTGTGACAGATGTTATAACCCATACTGTGGAAGTCTACAGCAGTTCTTTGGATTTCAACCATATCAATAAACTGGGCAAGCAACTGAGAGGTGTTGAAAAAAAGTTATCAAAAATAAACTTCCGCATTTGAATCCACTGGATCAGCTTCAAAATGATATATTGGCACTGTATGAGTCGACACTAACGATATCGAAAAATAAAGGAAACGTTCGATGTGACGCTGTCTACAGAAAAGCCAAAGCAGAAATCGTAGCAAAAAATGACAGAGATTCCAACGATATACAAGATTTGATTTTGATGAAAAAAGATCATCCGGAGTATATAAAATGTGTAGGTGTTCCGTTGCACGTCTATATATGGAGTAACGAGCAAATGTTTTTGAGTAACAAAAAACATACTTTGCATCTGGATGCAACAGGATCTGTGATTCAAAAACCAGATAAATCTACCTGAAATGCCGAGTATGCCCGGTCATCGAAATGGTTTCCTGCGAATATGATGCTGGGTCCATCGCTTCGTGGCTTTTGAAATTCAAATCATTCTGTTTATCTTCCAGTTCAAAGAAATGACCTATTATCGAAAGTATTGTGGTTGATTTCAGTTTCGCATTTTTAAACGCCATATCCATAGCTTGGAATTCTATGGAACTCAAAGACCTTTCCTTTGACGTTGTTTCCAATACGAAACCATTTCCACGAGATAAAAAAAGATTTTATATTTGCTTCCATATGTTCCGATAATGTCGAATGATATAAAAGAACATTACTCTGACAATATAACTCAGACTCACATCAAAGAAATAATGGCTACCGCTTCCAAAATTAATGGATGGGCGAGATTTTGCCAGTGGTTCAAGAATTTGTATGTCGTTTTGAACTCGCCAACGAAAACACCCCATTATGAGTCTTGCCTCAAATCATTGTTGGATATATGCTGTGATGTTGGAGATATTCTGAAGGACGATAATTCTATACAGTCCAAAAGTAATATTTTCAGAGTAGAATATGCCTCCACCGATAATGCTTTGTTTAGAATTAGTCCTTTTTTCAGATTCCTCCAAGGGGTTGCGATGAAAGAAAAAGAAAAAACATTCGAGATGATGATGAGTATTCCAAAAATATGTATTTCAACGCGGAATTTTTCAATGTGGTAATGGAAAAATACGTACCATATGTCTCACTTTGGAGTACCTCAATGTTAGAGGATAACAATCGAAAAAGTAATGCCCCTATCGAACGATTTTTTGGTATTATAGAAAACAGTATGCTTAAAAAACACATGCGACAAAAATGCAGCAGAGTCATAAGAAAAATAAGGAAGTATGTTCTTTTCATATATAAAGAGGATAAATTAGAAATGAAAAATAAAAATGTAGGTTCTAAGAGACGCACAAAACGAAAAGAGAAATGCGCAGATGAAGGTTTGGCATCATAAGAGAATTGGCAGCAAAAAAGAAAGAAGAAAGAAACTAATTTCAATGGGTCAACATTGACGAAAATATTGAATTCTAGGAATAAATCGAATGGAACCGTTGAGCCTTGCCTCTGCTGTGGAGTTGGACTTTTAGACCAAACAGCAATTTGGTATGGATGTGATAAATGTGAAGGCTGGGTTCACGCACTTTGTGAAAATAAACCTCCCGAAAATGAAAGCGATAAATATTTTTGTAAATTGTCAATTTACACCACTTCTTTGAAAATCAATTGCATAGAGTTTTTCGATAAGGAATACAAGAAATCTCTCGATGAATTACTGGATATTGAAAGCGAGACCAGGAATCAGTCTAAGTGTCCGCTTTGGTTCGAGGAAAGACACGAAAGGATAACGGCATCTTTTTTGGGAAAGTTGTCAAAGCTAGCCAAAATTCCACACTCGAGAAACTGGCATTGAAAATCATTACCCAGCCGAAGGTAACGTCGGAGCCAATAAGTCATGGAAAAATCAATGAAAGTAATGCAAGAATAGCGTACGAAAATATAAATAATATTCATTGCGAAACTGCTGGATTATTTATTCATGAAGATTTTCAGTATATTGCTGGTCCGAGAAATTATTTAATTTTTTTTCTCTGTTATAAACGGCCGTCCAAAGAAAGCCATTCATTATTCTCTATGCATTTTGATGTCCTATTTCCAATGGTATTTTTGTTTTGTGGCTGCGCGACTCTTTCTTGACTTTTTATAGTCCGAGAAATTATTTTAATTTTTTTCTCTGTTATAAACGGCCGTCCAAGAAAGCCATTGATCACTCTCTATGCATTTTGATGTCCTCTTTCCAATGGTATTTTTGTTTTTGTGGCAGCGCGACTCTTTCTTGACTTTTTATAGTCCGAGAAATTATTTTAATTTTGTTCTCTGTTATAAACGGCCGTCCAAAGAAAGCCATCGATCACTCTCTATGCATTCTGATGTCCTCTTTCCAATGGTATTTTTGTTTTGTGGCAGCGCGACTCTTTCTTGACTTTTTATAGTCCGAGAAATTATTTTAATTTTTTTCTCTGTTATAAACTGCCGTCCAAAGAAAATCATTGATTTATCTCTATGCATTTTGATGTCCTCTTTCCAATGGTATTTTTGTTTTTGTGGCAGCGCGACTCTTTCTTGACTTTTTATAGTCTGAGAAATTATTTTAATTTTTTTCTCTGTTATAAACGGCCGTCCAAAGAAAGCCATTGATTACTCTCTATGCATTTTGATGTCCTCTTCCCAGAGGTATTTTTGTTTTCGTGGCAGCGCGACTCTTTCTGGACTTTTTATAGTCCGAGAAATTATTTTAATTTTTTTCTCTGTTATAAACGGCCGTCCAAAGAAAGCCATTGATTACTTTTATGCATTTTGATCCTCTTTTCAATGGTATTTTTGTTTTTGTGGCAGCGCTACTCTTTCTTGACTTTTTATAGTCGATAAATTATTTTAATTTATTTCTCTGTTATAAACGGCCGTCCAAAGAAAGCCACTGATTTTTTTTATGCATATTGATGTCCTCTTTCCACTGGTATTTTTGTTTTCGTGGCAGCGCGACTCTTGACTTTTTATAGTCCGAGGATTTATTTTAATTTTTTATCTCCTATAAACGGCCGTCCAAAAAAATCCTTCCATCGTGTTCTATGCATATTGATATCCTCTTCTCGATGGTATATTCGTTTTCGTGAAAGCGCGACTCTTTCTTGACTTTTTATAGTCCGAGAAATTATTTAAATTTTTTTCTCTGTTATAAACGGCCGTCCAAAGGAAGTCATTGATTACATTCTATGCATATTGATATCCTCTTTCCAATGGTATTTTGTTTTTGTGGCAGCGCGACTCTTTCTTGACTTTTTATAGTCCGAGAAATTATTTTAATTTTTTTCTGTTATAAACGGCCGTCCAAAGACAGCAATTGATCACTTCTATGCATTTGGATGTGCTCTTTCCAATGGTATTTTTGTTTTTGTGGCAGCGCGACTCTTTCTTGACTTTTTATGGTCCGAGCAATTATTTTAATTTTTTTGTCTGTTATAAACGGCCGTCCAAAGAAAGCCATTGACCTTATTTTCTGCATATTGATGTCCCCTTTTCAATGGTGTTTTTGTTTTTGTGGCAGCGCGACTCTTTCTTGACTTTTTATAGTCCGAGAAATTATTTTAATTTTTTTCTCTGTTATAAACGGCCGTCCAAAGAAAGCCATTGAATATTTTCTATGCATTTTGATGTCCTCTTTCCAACGGTATTTTTTGTATTTGTGGCAGCGCGACTCTTTCTTGACTTTTTATAGTCCGACAAATAATTTTAATTTTTTCTCTGTTATAAACGGCCGTCCAAAGAAAGCCATGGATTACCTTCCATGCATTTTGATGTCCTCTTTCCAATGGTGTTTTTGTTTTTGTGGCAGCGCGACTCTTTCTTGTCTTTTTATAGACCGATTAATTATTTTAATTTTTTTCTTTGTTATTAACGGCCGTCCAAAGAAAGCCATTGATAACCTTCCATGCATATTGATGTCCTCTTTTCAATGGTATTTTTGTTTTCGTGGCAGCGCGACTCTTTCTTGACTTTTTATAGTCTGATAAATTATTTTAATTATTTTATCTCTTATAATCGGTTGTCTGAGAAAACCTTCTATGCATTTTGATGTACCCTTCCTAATGGTTTTTTTGTTTCCGTAGCAGCGCTACTCTTTCTTGACTTTTTGAAGTCCGAGAAGTTATTTTAATTTTTTTTCCTTGTATTTTTGCATTTGATGTCCTCTTTTCAATGGTATTTTTCTTTTCGTGACAGCGCGACTTTTTTTGAAATTTTTATAATCCGAGAAATTATTTAAAAAAATATCGCAGTTATAAACGGCTCCAGAGGAATTCAATTAATGTGTTCCTTGCATTTTGATTATTGTTTCCCCTAGTAGTTTTCGTTTCGTGGCAGCCCGGCTCTTTCTAGACTATTCTTCAGCCCGAGAATTTTGTTTCTCATATTTACGGCCTTCAAAAAATGCATTTTTGTTAACCTCTTTCCAATGGTTTTTTATCTTCGTGGCAGCGCAAACCCACTCATTCGCAAGGGGAGATTGTTAACTTTTGAGGCAAATCCATGGCGAGTTCAAAGGATGGATACTATACCTGCACATTCAATTAGAAAGTGTGGCTGGGTTTGTTTTATCGAATTCAGATTTTATTTGATTAATCTGGCAACACTGTGAGTAAAAACACGCTATCCCACAGTCGACAGTCTACACGTCAGAAACCGTGGCCGGAAAAATGTGGCTAACTTCACATAAACTTAATATTAAACCTTTTTAAAGACAAGCTTTTATTCAAATGTTCTAAAAAATACAAAATAATTGCTTTTGATGTGTGATGTAGGTTATTTCGTGAATTACGGATTCAAGAGCTTGTCGCGCAACTCTTGAAATAACCTACGTCATACATCCAAAGCAATTATTTTTTACTTTTTATAACATTTGAATAAAAGCTTGTCTTTAAAAAGGTTTTTTATTAATAATTTTATTTTGTGCTTTTTAGTTAGCAGGTACGCCTTAATCTACCCATTTTTGTTGAAGCATCCTTATTATGAGGCCTTTTTCCTGTAAGTATTTAGCTATCTAGTTCTTCATTGAGGAGACCATCTAAAAATTAACTCGTCCGTTATCCTGGAGATGTTATCTTCAATTTATGAATTTTGACAAAAAATCAATAATCTTCGAGTAAATTCATAATCTCCGATCCCAAAAACCCCGACATTTTGACTAGAAACGGCCCATAATCACAAAATTCGTCCACCATCTTGGAGCCGCCATCTTGAATTAATGAATTTAGATAATTAATTCATAACGTCCTACCCCGAAAACCCCCCCGTACCAATTTTGAATACAATCGGACCATAATTACAAAACTCGTCTGCCATTTCGAATTTGTGAATAGTGACAAAAAATTCATAATCTTCGACTCCGAAAACCCATACCCATTTTCAATCGAATCGGACCATAACCACAGAGATCGTCCGCCATTTTGGTTTTTTCTCCAACAGAAATTCCATAATGCATTGTCACGGAGACTATGAACATCTACCAAATTTCTCGTTAATCGGACAACTAGAAGTGGGTCAAATTTATCTTGTAGGATTTGATCACACACTTCGGGACAGGTGAAACTAAATAATAGTCATTTGTATGCCAGGCCGCGAAATGTCTTTTTAGCGACCGAAAAAAAAGTTATCGCCGAGGCCGCTTGCGGCCGAGGCACGATAATCTTGAGGTCGCTGAAAAGTTTCGCGGGCATGGCATACACACTATTTTTCGTGCAATCGTCAAAATTATTAAACTAGATAATTGCAAATAAATGTATAATTGCTTCAAAATCGACAGCAGTTCAATTTAATCAATAAAGTCATAGCGTTGCCCTGGAAATGATATGGTTGAATATATACAAACCATTTTGGCAGTTCTTGACAAAACGCAAATATGTCAGATACTGATAGTGATATTTAAGATACTCCTCCAGAGCCAATTGAAAACTTGGCGCCTTCCGTTTTAATACCTGAAAATTCTAAACGGCAGTACGAAAAATGTTACAGCGAGTTTAAATATTGGTGTGACAAACAGAATGTAAAATAATCATTGTCGTTGTCGTATTTTACAAATGTCAAATTTGGAAGTGACGTTTGGTTTGGTGGCCGTTGCACGAAAAAGATTGTAAAATGGTTCATAGCAGATTCAGACACGTTAGAGTAGTTATAGTATATCAATTCTCAGTTGGAATGAAGATGGGTATTATCATCCACCCCTGATAAAACGTTGATACGGTTTTTTCTGGCAGTGCTAATTTTAAGAGTTGAAGCTAGTATAAGTGTTCTAATAATTAATTGTACCAAAAATTTATAGTGATCTACCTGTTAGCCAGTATTGAAAAGTAGGGTAGAACACTGGATAGCTCAGTGGAGAAGGGGAGGTTCTTGTACAATAGTTACGTTGATAATAAACCCAGTTTGAATGGAGAATGAGAAAAGTTTATATTAACCAGAACGTTATTTATACAAAACAGTCAGTTTTTAGGGCTAAAATTCCTAGCCCAGTACGTACTAGGGGTTATGACAGTTCTACAATTAAAAAACTAAGCGGTGGATATGTATTTTCCTATATGGTTTCAAAATCAGTGATTGAAGGCAATAGGCGAATTAAAATAAAATGGGTACTCATCCAAATCCCTGCAACCCCATGAACTGCAAGCACTGAGGGTGGTTTTCTACTTCTAAGGACTACAGCGAGAGTGTACCCAATGACGGATTGAAAAAGGCCTAATAACTGAAAAGGAGAAGAATAATTCCATGTACCGAGATAAATGGTAATTGATTCATACCTTGGATGGCGTGTGGCCTCAGAGTCTGATTTCAGCTTATATCCCTCTTAAAGTGAGGAGACAGATACCAAATAATCTTGATAATCACAGAAAACGAACACAGAGATTTAATCCCCACACTTGGGTAATATTCAATAAAATTAACAGAACGTTATTTTAAATGAAAGTAGACACCACTGTGCTCTCACTTGAAATATTTTGCTATTGATTCGGTTTTTAAAAATGTTAAATGGAACTCTCGTATAGGAATGCGCGAAATACTCCAAGTGGAGTACCTCGATTGGCCATCCTTTTTCATCACATTAAATATTAGTTGTAATTAGCGACCTATTGTCGGTTCTCACTACTGTATTCGTTTACATATCGAACGACTGACTATTCAAGAATTTTCTACGTTTATCTGAGGTCGAATGATAGAACATCCAAATTATTTGTAGAAACAAGGAAAAGGATCACTGAAAATATTAATACGCATTATTAGAATTTTTCAGGCTTAAGACCGGCATATGTTATCACTAAGCGATCTAAGATATAAAAAGTATCAGGAAAGGGTATAATAGTGTTCTGAAGAATAATAATAATGTATTTATTTAGCATCAATGCTACATAAAAATTACGAAAGTTGACAATCAGAATTTGTTACAAACATTATTATATATAGGAAAACTAAACCTAATTAAATGAAATTTAAATTGTCTATGGAATTATAAAAATAAAAGATGACAAACAAGTTATAAAATTTTCTCAAAAGCTTTTTCAACTGATTTAAAATATCGCAGTTTTTAATAGTCACAGGTAGTATGTATTGAGCTCAATTATTGATTTCTATCAAATAGTCTTAAAATCGAATTGTACAAAGTATTAGGATTAAATATCTCAATAGGAGTAAATGAATGTTTATCTGACTCATTCTAATCCTCTTACGCTAATATACAATAGAAAGAAATGTAAATAACTTTCCTAATGATTAAGAATTTTAATATTTATTTTTTATGATTTATTTAACGTAAGCTTGATTCTGCGACTAGGCTTAATACCGACGCCGGTGAATACACTTCCCCCAACCGGAAATTTTGACGAATCCTCTGTTGTTTCAAAGGTAGGATTCTTTAAGGAGCTCAATATCCGTGAACTCGGGACCGCCATCTTAACGTTCCCTCCGAAGGACTATCGTCATATCTCGTGATCATTGATATGACGCATGCAGCTGCGAAAACGCTACTGCGCTACAGTTATTCGGGGCATTTTTAACGCGCACCTTGTGATCCTTTTGCATTTGTGATTTTCACATCTGAGAAACCTTTTTCTGAATTCATGTTACATTTGTAACACAAAATCGAATTATAGAAAGATTTTTTTCTCAAATCAATGAGAATTGATTGGACTACTTTTTCTTAGTTTCAAATATGAGAATATTATATTTTTATTTTTGCCCTAATTGTTACTCATGTTCATGTGAATCATTGATTTGGAATAAGTTCGGATTTATCAAAAAATTGCATTGATAAACACTCACACACATGTTTGCTTCGTCACAATTGTCATTTTTGAAATTAAAAAGATTTTTCCGAACTTTTGTTACATCTTTAAAAATTTGTGAGATATTCTAAAATCACATCAATATAGCAAACAAAAGACAATTCAACAAATACTTATTATTTAAATTAATCGAAGCAAGTATTCTGACTTTTTGTTTTTATTGATATCCAAACTTTCTAGAAGGTCGAGTTTACAAGCTTTTTTTTTATGTAATATTTCAAACTCTTTAACAAAATCTACCTGCTATGTTGACCCTATGTAGCTAATTAAAAATATCGGAAACCTGCTTTCTAAAATGATTAGTATTAAACACTTTCATTGGTTATTGTACAAATTTAAAGCAGCTTTGCTTAAGCCAGAAATTTAATGTGGATGGTACTTTCGACTACTGTAAAAAAATAATCTTGCACCACTGTTCTACTAATAGATTCTATTGTCTATACCCCAAATCCAATAAAGTATAATATGTAGTGCTTTACGGTAATTTATGCTATAAACGGTCAGCGAAGTTATCGACTGGTTTTTACGCGGGAATAGTTTTAACTCAATTTGGTCTACTATATAAGGGGAATAATATTTATATATTTTTCCGGTTTGCTTAATAATTCAACATTATAATTTGTACGATTTTGAACGAACAGTATATTTTGAGTCGAAAATGGATTGATTGAACTAAGAATGGATATACTATAACCCCCCAAAAATATAAAATCTGAAATCCTTCCATAACATTCTATTATGCGGAACTCAACGAGTGCGCCTATTTCCCATTCGGTTCAACAATGATGTATCGGGTCGATAAAACATTTCCATATCGAGATTTATTTAATATATCTTGTGATTCAGGTCTAGTATGGCAGAGTTAACGTATCTTCTGTTGGATATATTTTGTATAGAATATTTTCAGAAAAATCGTGTGAAAACAGTGCTTTTTATTCTGGGATGTACGCATAGGAATCTGCACTTCTCATCCAACCCGAACAAAGGAGAGCTCCCGCTCCAGCCATACATATCGATTTTCTGTGATGAACTGCCTTATAAAAAACTTGTTGATCTCGCTTCAGTCTCGAACCTACCGCTCGGCATTACCAAATGTGTGACAACCTTCGGAACATTGAATCTAACAGATATTACAGATTTTTTTCGAAACCGGTGGGGATTGATTGTTTTCATAATAATCAATCAATGTGTGTATTTAGTGCTTAAAAAAATATTGTGGTGTTGGTTATTGAACAAACATGATATCAATCAATCACCTATAGAAACGAAATCCTGGTATCGATTATGGAAGTTCCTGATGAACCACTTAATCTCACTATGAAAAAAATGCCAATAGCGGTTGTAGCTCCCTTTTCTGTGATAAATAAAAATCAAATCGGTAAATGGCAATTCAGCAACGAATCCAAATCAATTAACTTAAACGTAATTGAGGATTTACCGGAAGATTTGTCTACGAATAGAAAATTCGACGAAGGTGTGGATATTACAAAAAATACCAATTATACCGAACAACTGAGAAAATATCTTTGTAAAAACGAAAGTACTTCATATGAAAAGAATATGTTCATTAATTCAAAGGACAATAATTTCGAAGAGAATTCTCTCAAGAAATTATATTCTATTTGGTATTTGAACTGCATTGTAAAACCAATTATAACCCACAAGAATCCCTATTTGATGACATCATCTCATCAAACTAAGTCGAATTGCAGCCCAAACTCTAATAAAATTCTCAATAATCTTTTGGACACAAAATCTAATAGTTTTGGTAAATTTCCTAGTGGATTTGGTACTTGGATAAAAAATGAAGTGGAGCATGACAAAGAAGAAAAGGGACAACATATTAATCGGTAAAGAGTTTGTGTAACTTTTCCCATCATAGTTTTTTCAAAATTGTTATCCTCACAAATTGAATACAATATTGCAACGAGAGTTAATTGAAAACAATCCATTTTAGTGCAAATAGAATTTTAAGAAAAAATGTCGCCCCATTTTGTTATTCCTCATAGCTGATTTTAGGTGTTGAATCGGCTGAAAGGTCCATTATTATGGCTTTTTTTATCTATATATCAACCTGATAGGCAAAATGTCTTGATATCCCAATTCTCGACTTCCATATTACTTCAGTTTTTTTCAATAGAGGTGAATATGACGAAAATATGACATAATTCATTTTCGCAAAATTCAGCGCCGATCTATTCGATTAAAATGATGTCAATTTTGCTAACCACCATTTTTGGTGGGATGATGTATGCTTTATGAAGTGTCAAAACTTTTTTAGTTTCAAGCTAATGCTTTGTAAAAAGTAACGATTTCAAAAAAATTATTTTCAAATTAACTGTTTTATACTTAGCTTTCTTCGTTACATACCTAACACTGGAATGTAATACTCATGCAAAATTTAATTCTCCTGTTACTGATGTTTTTTTGAAATAATAAGGGTAGTTTTTACCGCATGAGTGTAAAATTCAGAAATGAAAAAAATTTAACAAAAATTACGTATTTTTCCTGTTTTTGTTAAATCAACAGTTTACACCATAAAATTAAACTACCTCGCAAATTTCATATTCATAACTTCAGCGCTTTCGGCTAGGCGATGATAAATCTGTCAATCAGGACATGTTATTGTATATATTACACTAGTTTACAAAATTTAACTTTTTGTCTGTTGCCGTGAATTTTATGGTTAATAATGTTCACTAATAATGCTTTTTTCACATCTATCCTCAAACAAATTTGTGCAGCTCAATGTAGGTACTTTTTTTAAATTTTTTATAATTTATACGTATTTATTTGTTGATAACGTGCATACTTCACTGTGTTGAGACTATTTTCGGAAGTTTTTGTGACATGAGTAGTTCAAGGAGACGTTGTTTAAACAACCTAAATCATTTTTGCTACATATGTGGAGAATATGTGTTTAACGATTGTAGAAAAGTTATATCAGAGTACGTTAAAAATACCTATTTTCTGTATTTTGAGATGGATAAAAATGACAAGATTATGGAAAAACGGCAAAGGAAGTGCTTTTGAATTTGGAACACCATCGATTTGGCGAGAACCACAAAATCATATCGATGACTGTTTCTTTTGTTGTATCAACATAAAAGGCATAAACGCTGAAAATCGAGCTACATGGCCGTATCCAAGTACTACTTGTGTTCAGCATCCAGTGCAACATTCACCTGACTCTTCAGTGCGTGAAAATAGATTTGAACCCTCAGTACAAGGCAATAAAGAACCAAACCCATCAGAAAATTATACTGATTTTGAAGATGTATCAAATGATCCAAAATGCTTTTTACAAAATGAGTTAGATGATCTTATAAGAGATTTGAATCTTTCTAAACAAGACTGGAAGACACTTTCTCCGGGCACTAAAATTAATTTTTATCGTGGAAGAACGTATTTATTTTTCCGAAGACGACAATATTGGTTTTTGTTCAGATATTAACAACTTGTCGATAAAAATGGGTTTGAAATAATAACCAAAGTGAAAGGCATTTAATCATTGACTGCTCAAAACGTAGCAAAATGAACATTCTGTTACATTACGGAAATGAATACGCTGGGGTACCTATTGCTCACAGTACAAAGCTAAAGGAAGGATATTGTATCCTCAGTCAACACATAAGAGAAGAAATTAGAAGCGAAGTTTTTTAGTACTCAATGATTAATTCAATTTTTAATTATTTTTTTCTGTTTTCAACGTAGATATCTGAAACTCAAAAATAGAGCCGACAAAAATAATATACTTATATATTTGAATTTAGTTTATCATATGTAGTCAGCAACAGCACAAAATTTCCCAGCAACAGATGTAAGGTAAACTAGTGTTATAGATAGTATTGTATATAGTAATATGGGAGATTGATTCATAAATACACCTCCATTTTATATCACCCAGGTTTAGTATCGAAGAAATCAATGATTTTTATGATATTTTCCTTGTTCACATTTTAAAGCAAATTGTTCGTACTTTTATTAGAGTATTTGCTTTTTACTTTATAACAAAATCAATGATTCGGTCACTCGGAACATTAGATTACACAATTTATTGCTGACAAATGGATGGCGTTTTGATCTTGTTCTTTGTTCAAGTTATTATATTTATTGTATCTAACAAAAATCACTTCGTTTTCCTGTTGACTAGGCTAGAAGTCGCTGTGGAATACTGTTGACTGGCGGTTTATTATGAATACGTGCCCTCGGTGGCGCTCCTCCGAAGGGGGTGGGGTGTCCCTCTCAATAACTTTTCCAAGACGGTAAATATACGCATTTTCCGATTTTTTTTACGATTTTCCTAGTTTTCTCAAGACCAAAAGTGTTTGTATATATTTTGACAGAAGCTATCACTGGTCACCAAAGATGTGGTTTCGACGACATTCAAGTGAATTCAAAACCTAAAATTGTATTGAGTCACAACTTTCAAAAAATATATTTGGTGTCGAAAAAGAATCCCGCACGAAAACATATGGGAAATTGGCTCTCGGTCGAATTGGCTGAAATTTTATTATGTTATAGTAGGATGGGTCATTAAAAAAAAGTGAGTTTAAATGATTTTGTATGTTTAGTTTCTGAGATATAAGCGGCCAAAGTTCGTAAAAACGTCGTATTGGGGTAGGATTAACAAAAAAAATATTGTTTTTTTAGTCGAAATAAGACAAAGTAAGGATGAAAATGTATTGATCGGAACTCATAAACATGTTCAATTATAATCTTATTGATGATAGTACGTTAGGGTGTATACGGGGCATAGTAAAAAAAATCGTTTTTTCGGATTTTTTTTCCAGCACTATTTCAAAACCAACAAGTTATATTTCGTTAAGATATTATAGTTTCAGTCTATTGTAGGCGAAAAAGCGTGTTTTATTTCTTGGTGACCCTCTCTGTTTGAAATATATATATATTTTTTAATTTTCGTTTATACCCCTATACTGAAAACAATTGACAGATCGTTTTTGATACAAAAAAAGGAATTAATTGCTACTGCCATTGAATAAAAGATAGGGAAACATTTTTCGAAAAAAAAAGGAATCCAGTAGATCGTAAAATTTGACACATCCGGGTACTTTCAATCACTTGCAAAGAATTAGTGAATATGGTCTACTGTATTGGCGAAGCTGACAGAAGTCCTTTATTACCAAGCAGAATCTATCATCAGAAATGTCCAGAAGCAAGAACTCCACGGGGGTCTTCTTCCAAAAATTAAGAGATCGGTTTGAACTCCCTGGTAGTGTGTCTTATACCAAAAAGGAAATTGTTGGTGGTCGGATCAATGAGAAAAGGAGTTACAAGTTTTATTGATGCTACAGGAAAATCCTCACTAGGGAAATAGCAGCGGAAACAGATATTTCACAAAGTAGAGTGAACAGAATAATATTGAAACATAAGTACCACCCTTATCATCTGAACCTACATCAAGAATTGAGTGGTAATGATTTTGCAAATAAAGTTTGCTTATTGTATTCAAATGAATGGCATGATTGACGAGGATAATAATACTTTAAACAAAATTCTGTTTTCTCATGAAGCAACGTTTAAGAACAACGGGTCGGTCAATATACATAATATGTATCATTATGCAATCGAAAATCCTCACATGATGGTAACCTATTTGAGCATTTATAAGTAGCATTCCCTCAAAATGTTTACATTGTTTTCTGTTAACATCCTTTCCTGTTCTTCTAAAGACTAGAATTGTTTCCTTTGTGATGTCTTCTGTTTCATTTTGTTGGAACATATTCTTTTCAGAAATTTTACGACAACGGCTAACTCGATCCCGTTTTTTGCTGAAAAAATCATCAACATTTCTTATTTTAGATATTGAATTGATGAGGCCAATACTTGATGAACATCCATATTAAAGTAAACAAAAGACACCCACTTCACTAAATGATTTTCACTAAAATGGGTTTACAAAACCACGACACGTGTTTCGCTATACAATAGCTTTTTCAAGTGGAAATAATACTAACTCATCAATCACGATGTATCATGTTAAATAGTCAAGCCAGGTAGTAGCAGGTATAATGAATCTAGTAAGGAATATTAGGTATTTATTAGGAATGAGGCTAAGTAGAACGGATATTATATACATGACCTGTTTAATCTTCAGTAAAACAAAATCAACAAAGGAGAATTATTTAAGTTAATCTGGTAAAACTTATATATGCAACATAAAGTCAATCCAACTTTTCAATTTGAAGAAAAAAACTGATAAAATCAGCAATTCTCCATTTTAACGAACTGTATCTCGAAAACTGGTCATAGGATCGGATGTAAAATTCATGCCTCTTAGGACGTTATTAAAATTGTTATATACTGGAAAATGATTACATTTGACAGGAGAAATTTTGGTTTTTGTACTTTTCTCAAAATATAATGCCTTTCGACAAATAAACCACCTTGTATATTTTGAAGCTAGAGACACACATATGTTAGTGGTATTGCCTTTTCCAAAAATCAATTCATAAGTACAGGGTTTTGAATTAATCCTGATAAAAAATCTTTGAAAGGCCCTGTATAATAAATGAGTACTTTGCAATATTTTCCCGTCAAAATACTATATTGAGGAGTACCTTTTAAAAATATGCTTTTCTGAAGTCGCAGTAGAAAAAGTTAAAATAAAAACAAAAAACTGACCGGTCGCCCCTTTACATGTTCGGAGGTCGAAATGACGTTAATTTTACCTGTAATGTTTGTGGGAATGAAATCTTGCAACTCTATTTTGACCTACTTTCATATCGCACCCCGGCGAAGTTCACCTACATTGTGAAATCAAAGATGTATGTCGCTTTAAAAAGGACAATTAGTGCAACATGTACCTTTATTCGTAAGGAATTGAGTTACTTACTTATTGTATTTTTTTATTTGCTGTTTTGAATTTGGGACTTCTCAAATTTGTACATGTATGAGTTGTGACGTTATTCTTGCCGGGGTGCGATATGTTCAATTGAGATGAAGATTGGTATGTGCCTGAAACAATACATTTTGACACTTTTCATTGTGAGAATTCAGATACTAACTCAAATATGGCAAATATAGTCATTTATGGCCCCCTTCCAATAAAATTCCGGAATTTGAGATGTCGTGCGACGGCGCGACGAATTTGGTGATTCATGGTCCGATTCGACTAAAAGTTTTTCTAGCTTTTGTAGATATTTCTCAATTATTGTGCTGTTAACTCTCGATTATTTTAGTTCATAAGACTAAATATGAAAGCACGGCGATGAAGGTCACACAGTTTTATCTTACGCAAAACCAAGAACTATTCAATTATTGAAGACACTCTGTGGAAGCTAAGAAATTAGGTTAAGCAACAAAAGTAGGTAGGATATAATTCAAAATATAGACGAACATATCGTCATTGGATTGCCTATCGCAAGTCGGTCGACATATGTCTGGAAAATAATGTTTGGTGGTTTTTGCCATTTTTGCGACTCATTAATATATAAAACTTAAAAAAAGGAGTATTTTTTTTGGTCTTTCAATAAGGATTGTCATATCCCTTGGAAAATCAGTATTTTCAAAGAGTTCGACAGTTGAAAAACCACCTTTTTCGAAATATGGATTGGGGTCTCACGCAGTATTATATGGTGACATGTTATTTCTGCGAATATAACCTATAATTTATCACTTTCGATTAAAGTATACGACCATCAAGGAAATATCCAAAATGTTCAGTATACACATTTATCTTCAAAAAAGTTATGTTCAGCGTTAGTTGCACCGGAAGTAAAAAATTGTGTGTTTGCGAAAGAAAAACATGCAATATTGCGTTGAGATTCATTCCATATCTCATTTTCGAAAATATATAGAGTCATTTCTTGTTTCATTTCTATTTTGTGTATTTCTTTGTATATACTCGTTTTTTATGAAAATATCATGGAACTTTTTTGTAAAAAATATAGATTTATCACCAAATAAGTACTTCTGCATTTTCAAAATCGTACATATTAAAATGTTGACTTATGAAAAAATCCGGAAAGAGAAATAAATATGATTCCTCGTATAAAGTATATAGTAGACCAAATTGAGTGAAAACTATTCATGCGTAAAAACCAGTCGATAACTTCGCTGACCGCTTATAGCATACATTGCCGTAAACCACTACAGATTATACTTTATCTGGTTTGGGGTGTGTCTGGGCAGAGGAAGCCATGTATGATGAACAACTGCAAGAAACATTTTGTGCAGTAGTCTAAAGTACCATCCACATAAAATTTATGGCTCAAGCAAATCTGCTTTAAATTTGTACAACCAATTAAAGTGTTTAATACTCATCCTTTATTATTTAATGAGCCACATAGTTTAAAATATTATATATATATATATATATATATATATATATAAAAGAAAGTGTAAACTCAACCTTCTAGAAAGTTTGGAAATCAATATTAAAAAAAGTCAGAATACTTGCTTGGATTAATTTAAATAATTATTATTTGTTGAATTTGTTTCACCGAAGATTGATCAGTAGAAGTAAATGTCTTTTGCTTGCTATTTTGTTATGATTTTTGAATGATATTTCGTACATTTTCAAAGATGTAACAAAAGTTCGGAAAACTCATTTTTAATGTTCAAAAACAACAATTGTGACGAAGAAGAAAAAATGGTACATTGACGAAGTGGAAAACCCCCAGTTTTCTTTACGCGAAAAAGTGACTAGCGGGGTGTGTATCGAAGCCATTTTTTGATAAATCCGAACTTATTCCAAATCATTGATACACAAACATGAGTTACAGTTAGTGCAAAAAGAAAAATATAATATTCTCGTATTTGAAACTAAGAAAAAGTAGTCCAATCAATTCTCATTGATTTGAGAAAAAATATTCTATACTTCACTTTTCTGTGACAAATGATATTTTAATTCTGAAAAAGGTTTCTCAGATGTGGGAATCACAAATGCGTTGGGTTGTAAAAGGATGACATTTTGTTTTTCAACTCAAATGTTTCACTTACATTGGGATGTTTACACAATTCATAGAAAAGGGGTTTCCACTCAATGCAAAGATCTTTATCTTTTAAATATGAAGTCATACCTCGGTTTCATGGCTAAGAAACCACTTCAGCGGACTTCAGTTGTAATCAGCAACTTCATTCTTGAATGTGAAACTGCGGTATGGCTTTGGATTTGAAAGAAATTTACGTTGGAATTGTGGAAAATTCCCAATGTAAAACTTCAATAAGAAACAAAATAAATTAATTCCACATCTGGAAGAGTTTCCTCGAATTCCAAATTTTATTTTGCATATAAAATAGAAAAGCGGAAATTTTTCTTCAAATCCAACACAGCCTCCATAAAAAATAATTATACAAATGTTCGAACAGATTTAGGCAGACGAAATCTAAATGATCATCAACACACACAAAAGGAAACTTGAGAAAACAAGGATATGTCGTAGATCATTATCTGGAAAGAATACGAAAAGATCGAAAATTTAAAAAAGTGATGAGGCCACCTTGGATTCAATTACGAAGAAATTATCCGACTATCCTGACTATACCTTCCAAGCCCAGGGTGATATTAAAAAGCGGTTTAATATTTTTGCTTGGATACAAAAAAATATAATTATTATTAACTTTCGGACCGTTTCTTAGTATCGCCCAAGCCACTGTTGACAACACTAACGATATTATAAAATCTTCGTCATCCAAAGACATTATTGGCCAAAAACGATTTTTTTTAAATGCCACCCACACCGTTTTCCAGTTATGAAAACAAAAACATGATGACATGACATATTACGACTGAATAGCTATTATATCATGCCATGTATCATTCTCTCTCGTCAATTTGTCTGAATTATTCAATATGTACATGTGCCTAACAACTAGTCAAAGTAAAATAAAATAAAAGATAAAAGTTAACCATCTTTTATT
Source organism: Gonioctena quinquepunctata (assembly GCA_018342105.1). Taxonomy (NCBI): domain Eukaryota; kingdom Metazoa; phylum Arthropoda; class Insecta; order Coleoptera; family Chrysomelidae; genus Gonioctena; species Gonioctena quinquepunctata. The sequence continues at coordinate 114,673 of JAFIRS010000724.1, read as the reverse complement.
TTACTTCATATTTTATTTTATTCATTTTATATTGCTTCTCATTTTATTTCTGTATAAACTTATTATCGATGTTCTTGATTTAGTTATTCTTAAATAATATTTATGGATACCGAGTGCTATGTCATTACTTTTTCAGTCTGCTTACATTGTAAGGAAATATTATGAATAACGCTTGGCAACTCAGCGATCGGCCATAGTTCTGAACTTGTTACGTCACATCCTGGTGCGGTTTCCGCAGTGTTCAAACAGGATCATTTCTTTGGGAAACTACTTCGAAAAAAAAATTGAAAAAAAATCCAACCTTTTTTCTTATCGTTCTGGACATTGTGGTATTTTTTCCAAAAATTAGTGATCTGGCCATTTTTTATCCATGGGTTCTCAAGAAAAACAAACCATTGCCTGTAATATTTTATGTAGTTGGCCACAAGTCGCACTTAACATTGCATCTAGTAATTTTTGTGCGGAGGAGGGTCATATTGATTGTCTATTCCCTAATTCAACTCATTTACTCCAACCCATGAATTTAGGAGTTTTCAAACATTTGAAAAGTGGCGCTCTCTTAGATGTATACTTATGATTTTTAACAACATCATTAGAATTTTTATACCACAAATTTCAGCTGTAACACCGCCACTATTTTCCAAAAAATATTAAGCAACTAGGAAACTATTCACTTGAAGTAGATTATCTGACTGATCTTTTACAAATTCCTTTCCTATTGAAAAGGGAAACATTCTCAATTGAATATTGATAGAAAGATTTTTCTGTGAATTGAAAAATCCACGATTAAAATGAAGTTATTTTTTGTGAATGTCTAACAGAAAACAACTACTTCCCCGGCTAAAGCCACGCTGGACATTGAACTACATCTGATAGATATTCTGAAAAGGCCCTAACTCAAAAGAAAAAATCTGAAATTGAAAACTTGCATTTTCATTCAGATAGTGTCTCTCCAAAAGAAATGATTCTAACTTTTTCCATCTTTGCAAAGTGAGATTGCTTCTTGAAAATGTGTTTCCCATTTCTTCCGGTCTTCCTGATGATCGTGGAAACGTGAAATAGATTTTCGTCGACAAAAATGTATTGAAGACCTAGTGAATGCGATGTCCCTCCTGCGTCAATGTTACGAATGATTTCTGGTGAGTACTCTCTTTTGGAAAACATTCTTCTTTGCCTCATTCATCTTTATGAGTTCTTAATTAAGACTGGAATAGAAAATCAAAAACTATCTGAATGAAAATGCAAGTTTTCAATTTCAGATTTTTTCTTTTGAGTTAGGGCCTTTTCAGAATATCTATCAGATGTAGTTCAATGTCCAGCGTGGCTTTAGCCGGGGAAGTAGTTGTTTTCTGTTAGACATTCACAAAAAATAACTTCATTTTAATCGTGGATTTTTCAATTCACAGAAAAATCTTTCTATCAATATTCAATTGAGAATGTTTCCCTTTTCAACATGAATACCCCACAAGAGGTTATCTTGACGATGGAAGATAGTGACTAAAGTTTATCTTTCAGTCGCAGATGATTCCACATCTGATTTTATGAACATCCTGTTTATATTTTCAACAAATCAACCTTTCCTATATTCAAAAAACAAATTATTCTGAAAATATTCATATAATCACCCCTTTTTTATTTCTTGTCAGCTACTTATGCAATAACATAACATAAACGTGAAAACTTGGACAGTACCTACCTACTTTACACGAAACGAGTGGAATCAATCAGTGACCTGCAAAGTGACATCAGCAGGGGTAAGCGTGAAACCGACAAATTCTAAAAAGTGAGCTGGAGTTGTTCCGGTCTCAACTTCATTTATTATTTATTTAATTGCCTTCCACCTGTTGTTTGAAACTCATGTACCTGTGTATGTGTATGATAAATGAAATTTTGACTATGATGAAGAGGGTTTTTTTTTGGTCACAAAGTCCACCTGGACGAGTTTTCTCTATGCAGTCCATTCACAAGTATCTCCTCCTTCAATATCCAATCATTGCGGAATAAAATAAACAGTAGTTTTACTATTTGATTTTATTCAGTATCCTAAATTGATCCTTCTACTATAGGCGAAAAATATTGAAGCCGAGGTCAAAAGCAATAGGTAGCTCGTGACGTCAGCATCATATTCGTGTATTTTTTTTTACGGGCCAATTTACCAAGACCGAATGGAAGTGGGCTGTTGCAATAAGATATAAATCGCCAAAGGGGCCATAATTGGAATATTCTTGGAAACAATGCCATTCAAATTAGGTGCAATATATTTAAAAATTATATTTAGATACAAAAATATTTTTAAGCGTAGATTTGCGCCAACTCACTCAAATTATCGGATCACTAAAATTGTAATTTTAAAATACCAAATTGGCCTTATTGAAAATTTCATTGAGTCATTGAATGAAAAATATCACAATTTTTTTATTTTTACCTTACAATAAACTCTATTAAAAATTAAAAAATATGGTAAAAATATTTTTTTGATACGTCTTATAGTTTTCGAGATATTTAATTGTTTAGCTAGGCGTGCGACGACGCGGAGTCATCGGCCGCTGTGACGTCACTGTACAACGGTCGGTCAGTGCGTGCTCTGCTTCCGAGCTGTGTGTATGAAGTTTGCGTCGAAAATTGATAAAAATGTCGAATCCAGAAACTAGAAAATCGTGTATTGTGCCAAAGTTTTTAAATAAAACTACTAATGCACTCAAAAAGGTGTTTTTTATTGTTGCTTTCGAACCTAAAAGTCGAAAGAAATGGATGCAAATCATGATGTTCTGGGGTGATTCGGCATTTCACTGTACAAATATCTCTTTCAACTTTTACATATCCAATAGCGTCGTCGTCGAAGCTGTTTCTAGCCGATCTAAAATGAAATAAACATAAGTTGATCTAATATATAAAAAATAAAATACGGTAAATATAAAGTTACTCTGCACATGTACTCTGAATATTGGGAAAAAACTTTTCTTACGTGTTTTTGCCTCCTGAACACGAATCCGGCGGTCTCATACCGCCCCCAAGTTAGAGAACTTACCTCATTTTCAAGCACCGTTTTCTGGCACAAAAATCACTCAAAATGCCCCTTTTTTTACCAGCATCAACAATACACCCTAAATCACTTATTTTCGGCATAACTTTGCACAAAATATTGTCGTTTTTATCGAAAAAATCATCCTTCTTACACAGTTCCAAATGAAGAAATGTCACAATTTGACAGATGGAATTTAGTAACTTTGCCTTATTTTTCATGTTGGTGATAAATGAATCCCCGCCAACTTTTCGAATCCAAATGTGAGCAATAGTTTCCCCTTCATTTATGTGTGCAATTGTTGTGGGCGGTGATTCATTTATTACCACCATGAAAAATAAGGCTAAATTCCATCTGTCAATGTGTAACATTTCTTTATTTGAAACTGTGTAAGGAGGATTTTTTCGATAAAAACGACGGTTTTGTGCAAAGTTGTGCCAAAAATAAGTGATTTAGGGTGTATTGTTTATGCTGTTAAGAAGAAGGAGGCATTTTGAGTGATTTTTGTGCAAGAAAACGGTGATTGAAAATGAGGTTGATTTTTTTTAATTTCTCTAACTCGGGAACGGTATGAGACTGCCGCATTTTTCTTCCGGATTCGTGTTCAGGAGGCAAAAACACGTAAGAAATTTTTTTCCCTATATCCGGAGTGCATGTGTAGAGTAACTTTATATTTACCTAAAATACATAAAATGCACATATCCACGATCACATTAAAGAGGAAATTAATATGGGAGGTTTTTCATCTTAGCTTAATAATATTCAATAGATGTAGTCGCGTGCATCCTAATAATAACCCACTTTTGAAAAAAATATTTCATGGGTTCAAATTTTAAAAAGTTCTGTACCTCTGGTACATAATGTTCAGGTTAGGTTTACTATGTTAATTTTTTGTTACATTACATATTAAAAAAATATAAAATGTAAGTCATGAAACTATGTAGGCATTCTTCCTTCTCAGGAACTTAATGTCAAGTAAGATGTTCATAGTATCAATATGACGTATGACGTATATTTATGAAATACTAGTAATGAGAAATATTTACTTAAAGGGATCAAAAGATTTATGATAAAAAGTAAAATGTTATTAAGTAATACTTACTTTTGCATTTTTACTCCTCCCATCTCGGCGGCCAAGAAATCGGAGTTATTTGAAAAATAGTGGGCAACCCGTCTATTTCAGGCAAGATATCAGATTGTCCTTTATCAAAACCGTCATCCATATCTAATATTATACTTATAACACTAATGTAACACTGATTCACATAAAAACTTAAGTTAAAAACGTTATTGTGGTCGAACATCCGATAGCAAAGCAATGATTGAGTGTACGGTGAGAACGTTGTGTTGTGGAATGACGTCACGCGAGCATGGCGCGCTCACCCGAAATATTTGAATAGAACGGAAACTAAAATTGTCGCAACTTCAACACTACTCGCTTGATGGAAATGAAACAAAAACATGTGTATTTCTAAACATTGAGGCTACACGGTCATGAAGTTTCAAGTCATTCAACAGACCCAGTGACATTCTTCATTATTTAGCCTATCATAGAGAACAGAATCATTAAATATTCGTTATTGATCTCCAAATTTACTATCGTTTTTTGGTGGTTCCTCAACTAAAGGAATCAGGATAGCACCAACAAATGTGCAATCACTTCATTATGTAACATGACTTTAATCAGTATAGAAAAATATATAGGAGAGTTACGGATACCGCGAAAAAAAGTATTATCCTATATGTATCATAGAGGCCGATAATGAAATAAATATTGTAGACGAATTGGAAGGGAGAAAATTTAATAGTGTCAATCAATTTGTATTAAACAACTATTATTGTAGTATTACTCCCAAAACAATAAGCAATGATCCACTTGGGAACTTAAAATACATTCAAATTGGAAACATTCTACAACTGGAGCTGAAAAAAAAAATATCAAGAATAAAAAAACATCAGGACTTGATATGTCTGTTAAAATTTCAGATTCTGATTTTCCTTGGGCAACTAATAAATGAATCTTTAGAAAATAGAACTTTTCCTGACTTTCTAAAAGTTGCTGTAATCATTTCCATTTATAAAGGAAGTTATAAGGAAGATCCACCAAATTACAGATCTTTATCACGTATCCCAACATTGGATAAAATTATGAAAAAACTAGCCAAGAGAATAACGGATATCTTTATCACAAATAACATCCTGAGTGCACAACAGTTTGCTTTCCTACAATGTCAATTTCCTTCAAAACTATACAGCAAAATCAACTTTGGGACATCTGTAGCAGCTATTTTCTGTAATTTTACGGAAGCATTCGACCAGATGCATCATGGAATTCTTCTGCAGAAGCATTATGGTTTTAGTAACAGTGTTAAATGAATTGTATTGTATCAAATGACACAAAATTTGAAAAATGGAAGTGGTAGTGGTGGATCTATTTTAGGAACGATATATTAATCAGTGGAAAATTACTACCAGTATGACACTGGTCGATATGACGTTATTATGGGATGGAGAAGAATATTTATAGTTGCACCATAGAATATCAAATGAAATGCAGAAAGTGAAATTTGGGCGTGATTCAAACCTCCTCTCCTTATTTTTCTTCAAGTGTGATATGCCAGTCATAAAACTAAATAATAATGTTCTTGTTGCAAAACCGACAACACTTTTGGTGCCTACACATTGACAATAAACTCAAATTTGAGGAAATATTTTCCATCTAAATAATAAACTGGCAACTGGGTGTTATGTCATCAGAACAGTTACTTCAAGTGTATTTGTTCTTCAAAAATGACTATCCGGTTAATATGCATCTTTGAACAGCATCTCACTGTGATTTCACTTTTTATACAGTCAAACTCGCCAGACTAACACAATCAGACTCCTCCTTCTAAAAAATTCGTTGATATATAATGAAATCAAGCTACCTACAAACCTTTAAAAAGTATTTTTGTCAAACCCATTCCGAATAAGTCTAAGAGATCTTAAATCCCTACAAACTTTGAAAATGTTTCTCCGTTAAACCTAATTCAGAGTAATTCTGAGAGATTATTGAATCCTATTATGATTTGAAAGAATTTAATAATGACATATAACTTGCTAAATATTTTTTAATTATTTTTCCTGATTTTAAAAATAAATTGGTTGTTTTTTTTAACTGTGTATAATTGTTAAGGCCTTAGTAGATCAAATGCAAGAATTTATAACATTTTAATATGTATCGTGAATTTCATTTATTATTTTTAGTGTTGAAATTTTATTCTTCGTCTTATCTTCTATATAATAAAAATGAATCTCGATTCTTTGTAAGCGCAAAACGTGAGAACGGCTGCACCAATTTGGCATTTTTTTTTAAATGTTCGTAATAGCCGGAGAATGGTTGATAAAAATTTAGGAATGTTGCCCGGAAATTGAAAAATTCGGGAATATAAGAAATATGGCGAAGAAAAAGACTATAGCGTCATTGATTACCAAAGAGGAAATAGTTCAGCGATTACACTGTCGCCTACCAAGCAGAAGGTCACAGGAGCGAATCCCGGTCAGAGTGCCATTTTATTTTATGATGACGGCTGGACTGATTTGGCTAATTGTGTGTTTTTTATTGTTCGTAATACTCCGAATAAAGTTTTTAGGGAAATAAAGGATTTTTAGAAAAGTTATTGGAAATTTCTTTGTCTTGGAAAAGTTTTCAGGAATATATGATATATATATATATTGTGTTGGTAAGCTCATAACTTGAGAACGGCTGGACCGATTTGGCTAATGGTTTTTCGTGAAAACGGGATAACGAGCGGAAAAATGGGATAACGGGAAAACGGAATAAGGGATAACTTGGTATCGGAATAACGGAAAAACGGGATAAAGAGAAAATGGGTAGAGTCAAAGGCTTAACCTAGATGGAACAACACAAAAAAACATGATAAAAGAATTTCTACGCAGACGAGAGTTTTGAGCAAAACAAATTTAGAGAATATATAAATTTGGACAGAACGTCTGTCGGGTCAGCTAGTTCTATATATTTCTAGGAGGTTGTTGGTTCGATTCTGGACACATTTTTAAATTTTTATTATTTTTGTTGTATGATATGGTCTATGTTATTTTTTTATGGAAATATTTGTCAATTAGATTAAACTGCGGTAGTCATTTTCATGTAACTATAGAGTTCGGGACAACTTGTATTGAAGAAGGTTATTTCTGTTTTATCAAAAATACTCCCCAGAATACCCAAATTGGCCATTAGACGTAGTTGCTATGATTAACCAAGGTATTTTTCAGGACTCAAATTGACCATAAGAATAATATGGATGCCAAGAATAACCAGGATAGTAATGAAAAAAAGAAGCCCCATATCAAGAAACCCCTAAATGCTTTCATGTTGTATATGAAGGAAATGAGAGCCAAAGTGGTTGCTGAATGTACTCTGAAAGAAAGTGCTGCCATAAATCAAATTTTAGGTCGAAGGGTAAGAAATCAAAACATATTTTAAATTATCAAGTGTGGATGATATAGGATGAATGTGATCAGATTTCCTGAAATTATTCATTTAATAAATGATACAAGATTTTGTTGATATCAAATGAGAGTCACCATAAAAGAGAATGTGCCAGTCCTTGTTGTAAAACAGAAATAAAAAAAAACACAATTCCCATTCTATTATTTTTTTATCAGATATTTCCATCTTTTGCCAGATAGATGAAGGTTATTGATATATAGAATCGGCGAACTCGGTTCGTATATGAAAAATACAATATCAGTGTACTAATTGGATAATGGAGAATATTGTAACTAACTGAATTACAGTTTGAAATGAAAGGCAGGAAAATTTTCGCCTGTATTTTTTTAACCCCAGCATTGAACTGAGATGATTATTATCATAGAAGCCTTATTAGATATTCACAAATCCGATGCTTACTAATGGCAACACATTTTTTGTGGAAGATGAAAGTATAATGCGGAATCATCAGCCAACTTTGATCATGAGATTCACTAAAATATGAGGTTTCGACTAAATTTTTCAAAACGTCTATATACAAATTGGGGACTCCACATCAAGACAAAAATCAGTTCAAAGAATAGTAATACGATTTCAGAGACGAAATAATCCTCAAACGCCAGAGAGGAATATTATTATTGGTGGATGTTCATCTCTCATTGAAATCTGCAAATAATAGTACTTTTCCTTCTGGACACAAAAAACAGGAGGCTAGAGAAAACATGATAATTACCATAATGATGCACAAGAGTTTTTCTAAAATTCATTTTGCCTATAATTTTTATGAAGCATGGAGATACAATTGTTTCTTGGGTCAAACTAAATCAGGTCTTCTATTATAGGGAATACATATATGATATGGCAAATGCAGAGAATACTGTATTGAAATCTTAGTTCTAATTTTATACTCTCTTTTATATTGTTTCCCATCTTAGTGCTTTATGTTTTTTCATATTTCAGATTATTAGAATATTTGCATGAAACATCCTATTTATCCGGAATGTTTTCCTAATGATATCATACTATACATATTCAAAAAAATTGGCTAGTGTTTTCTGAAAAAAACGTGAATATTTTTAAATCTAGTGAAAAAGTATGTGTTGATTTTGTAACAATTTTTTAAATGGTTTTTATTTGTTAATAGTTTTTCCTTATTTAAATATATGTTTCTTCCACATTCCTTTCACACAACAATGTATTATTTGTATTTCAATATGTTTCTTTATTGGATTTCGGGAAAATTCTACTTTTACTAAGATAAATCATTGTATTCTCTGAATACCAGTATTCTTCATAGTATATATTTGACATTTACAAAAAAAAAAAAATCTCTATATACAGGTATTCGTAGTACATACATTGACCGATTTTTCCTGATGTTAAGTGTTTTTATTTTGGCAAAATATTATAAATATTGATGTTTCTTAATTTTTTATTCACCAAAATGTGTGTATAATTAATAGAACCGTTTTTCACCCTGAAGGGCAAGAAAACGGATATTTCAGTTCTTGTCGAGGCTTGACCTTACAGAAATTACCCTATTGATAACCTTTTCATGAACAAGTGTCAATACTAAGATTCCTAAAAACCCTGGTGTGTTCACTGATTCGATTTTGTTTAGAATTTTTGGGGGACAACAAATGAATGGCTTTAATTCTGCTTAGAATTTCATTAATAGATGGCGTGGTTAAGGAATGTTTGTGTCACGCTAAATGTCAAACTTCAAACCTATCAAATTTTCTTTTTCTGTCAACATTACTGCATATTTTAATGCAAAAAATTGTGAATTGGTCGTTTACAAAGATTATACGATTTTTCTTGAAGTCTACCTGGAGATTTTTTCAAATGGCCTTTTTGGGATCATGGAAACTTTCACGAAGGAAGGAGAGAAGGTAGGAGAGTAGTCTGATGTCTCTAGATGATGAATTAACTTGGAAATTTCACTCATGTGTTAAAATGTTCATAAGAGGTGTGGAATTATCGCTGTAATTCAGCGCGCTAGGTGACAATTCAACTGCAGTGATAATATTACTTACAATAATTGTAGTAAAAACTATAACAATACATAATATGAATCTTTTTGTACTCTTGAAATTTTCTACCGAATAACATTCGTGCTTTAAAAATTAACCAAGTAATTCTGATAAAACGTGTTTTTTTGAAAAAACTGCACTCGGTTATTTTTTTCGATGTTTAAAAAAATTGCCGTCCTCCTTCGGAGTCGGGCAATTTATGCTTTGAAACAATGAAAAAAATAAACTCGTGCAGTTTTTAAAAAACACGTTTTTTTCAGAATTATCGAATTTAAAGCACTTATGGTATTATCCCCGAAAATTGTGGAGATTGGAAAATGTCCCCGATGCCATTGTTCCAATAAATTTTCCGATACAAACTATTACCAAGCCATTCACTGTCCATCTCTGAACAAAATCAGAGAGTTCATTGTAGATATCATAAAATCTGTTGATGAAGTTGAGAAATCGATGAATCCTGGTCTGCGACAGTCTAGGCTGCTTCCAGCTATCTTAGAATGACTTCTCCGGAAAAGGTGAGCCCTACTAACAAAGGTGAGGGGAGAAAACAATAATCTAAATCAGCTTCTCTTTTATTTTTCAGTAAGTAACACCCTGCATGATCCCAAGATCGATAAGGCTAATGACTATTATTAGGATAATTATCACGTAATAAACACATGAATTTCATAAGTACCTAAGGGTGGACTTTTCATTCTATGAAGATATCTTGATTTTGGCTAGTGAATTCCGAACCGTCACAGAGGGTCCCATGGCTCTTTTAGAATTTTCCAGTACTTTTAGTCACAAGATTGTCATCTCATGGGAAATTTTTTGTTGAAAATATATAAACAATAAATATAAGAGTAATAATAAAAATAATTGACTTGCTAGTTACTAGATACATTACAATCACAAGTTGAAAAACATTATTAAAATGGGCAAAGGTAGTTAAGAGAAGATATAAATTAATTTATAGATATACGAGTCATTTTACTATGAAGGTAATTTGAGTTCTTGCGATAAGATAGTGTGTTGTCCGCCAAAATTAATTTGCTCAAAAGTTGAGATGTTCTTTCACTCAGATAGGACTTGAACCAATTGAAGCTCCGTCCTCTGAAGCTGTAGAGATGAAGCTTATGTAACAGTCAAAAGCTTTAGATATGTCACAAAACACTGCAGCGCTCACTTCCTTCAGACTAAAATATAGATTTTTCAGAAAGCGAAAGATTGCATCTCCCGTACTTTTATTGGTTTGAAAGCTAAATTAAGTAATTGTATGTAATTTACCGCACTCCATAACAGCATTATCCGCCCCATTATAAGATTTTTATCATGAGCAAACGTCCTTTGTAATTGAGGATCCATCATGTATGTCGAATTTTTCAAAATATTTTCCTTGTTGGAATTACTAGCACATACATATTTATCTATTCCGATATCATCACTTATTGAAATGATTATCCGGTCTATTGTATATTTATAATTAATAAACAACTTATATTCCAAAATAAATGTGGACAATAATGATAAACAATGGAATATACATACTGATTGTCAATGAGATAACACATCGAATGCACCATAAAAATATATATAACATGTGAATGTTTCAATCAAAGGAATCTCGGAATAATTTTTTTAACTGATTATGACAATATAGTCTCATTATATATTTAATTCTACCCAAAAACATAATTATTTTATTGTTCTTGCAAATACGAAAATACCCGAAGCGTTTCCTCATTCTACATTCTATTTTTAATTTATTGCGAAAAGCATAGAAACCATGAGATTGGAATTTGTTACTCAATGATTAATTCTATGTCAAAAATGTAAATTAAGTTTTTCTGATGGTTTGCTGTTTCCAGAATAAAGGAGAAAGAATTGGCTACCCTCAAAATAGAATAACAAGTGCCACACAAGACAACAACAAAAAAGTATTTTTTTTTTCTGATAATACTGTAAATTGAACTCAGGAGGACTATCCAACACTCCACATAATCTTATGGGAAATTTTGGTATTCCTTTTATTCATCAATCTGTCCAAATTTATTTTGAAAAAGAAGTATTTAAAAAAGTTTTTGTGGAGTAGTGACATTCATTCATGTCATTTGCTGAAAATTATATAAAACATGTAAGTTCTTTCCTGAGACACGTCTGAATATCTTGAACAGAGAAAATAATATGAAATTCAACTTCTTAAGCAAAGCGGGATTGCCCATATTAATTGTTGATACGGCTCCGTCGAGTTGATTCTTGCCATTTGGTGTTACCTACGTATTTTGTCCCATGAACACGAATTTGAAGTCAAAACGCGTCGTTCTCAAATACTTCCGGAAGTTCAAAGATCAAGAAAAGCTCCCGCCTCTTTTAGCAATAAGAAACGTTCAAAACACATCTTAATTATAATTTATGAAATTTGTTAGGCCTTTTCCACTATCCACATACATTTTGAACAAGCACCGACTTTGAATTTGTGTTCATGGGACAGAAATAGATAAGTACCAACTCAGTGGAGCCGTATCAATAGAAAATTAACCATACAAAATTGATACGCACTACAATTGCTCATAATTAGAATTATTTCAGAACACTTCTCGAAAATTCTATATAACACAGACATGAGTACAAGAAATAGTTTTTTCTGAAATATGTTACATCGATCGATCAACCTCAAAATATTTCACAACGAATTGACATAACCTTAAAGACGACAAAAGCACAATCACAGAACGGATCAGAGACACAAATCACAAAAATACCCTGTGTGGTCTTTAATTCAGTTTACTGAATTATGACAAGAAACGACGTCGGCGACATCTGAAACTCTAGATAACACCCTTTATCAAGTGGGCTGATGTCCCCCAGTTTGTCCCAATATTTTACAGGTATAAGTGAATACACCATGAATACATAGAACAGCAAAAGTCTCTTCCCCTACTATTTTAGTTCCTCTAGCCAGCTAGGAGCTGCTCTAGCCCTAGCGTCCCGCTCTTTCCTCAGTCCTTTTTCTCCAATGACGGAAAGGCCTTACTTAGGTCCAACCTTGGCAATACCTAAAATATCCGTTTTCTTGACCTTCGGGGTGGAAAACCGTTCTATTTTATGGCTGTGCCTTCGGCTTGATCTTATGGATAAGTGTTTATCCTCTGCCGGCATCAGGTACTGTGACCAATCCAAAAGGGTGTACTGTAACGAACAGGTCTTTTTACTATTGGCTGTTTGTTCTTTTTTAAAAGTTAATAATGAACTTCACTAAAAACATCCCGCCGAGGTCCTCCATTTGTAACTAACCATATGTAATGACTGGTGTTCTTTTTCAATAAATAAAATGATATATAAAATCATCCCAACGCGGCGTCACCATTTGTACAAAGAGGCCTTTTTACTATTTGCTGTTTGTTTTTTTTTTAAAGTTAATAATGGACTCCACTATAAACCATTTGTACAAAGACGAAATGGCTTTGATAACCAATTTCTTTGTTTTATTAAAAAAAAAAATCTCGCCACCTTTTCTTGTTGTTTTTCTGTGAGACTATTCCACGAAATCCTACACCGTTGTAATCCTAGGCTTTTGGACCTATTATTTTTAAAGTTGTTAGAATAATAGATATTCAACTCTACCCAACAATTGGACAAAGAAAAATATATTTGGCAGCTACCTCTCTTGCAAGGTGTCGCACACTGTCATCAACCTGACCACGGGATGTGGCCAGGATTTTATTGTTTGAGGTTAATTTCCTCAAAATTACGATTGGCACTGGGATTTATCACCTGATCATCCGATCATTAGTAGATTCGGCTAGAAGCAATGTCTAGTCTCATTTGTGATTTCCTTTTTAAAGTTTGGTTAGTTGAGGGTTTGAGATTCTCCTCCTAGGTTCGCAAATTTAAAACGCCGTTCTGACCGGCAAATAATGATACTATTTAGAGTAAAATACAGCCCTTCAAAGTTCTCAAAATGGTGCCATTCTCATGCACCTACTTCGGACACTATAAAAATACTCAAAATTAATCTTTCTTCAAACCATCACACCACACATATTCTCTTTCACTTGGTTTCAGCCATTTTCTTTTTCAAGAAAAATAATTTTTTCCAAAATTTTCAGCCTTTTTTGGGATTTGAACACGATTTTCACAACTAAACAAAAATGTTTGGTGCTTTTTCTTTTTGCGAATTTGGGTGTGCTTGTTTTAAGCAGAATTTTCGGAAGTTTTTCATAAAAAAAACGCTGTAATCGTGTGAAAGGGAATGTGTGCGTGGTGTAATAGTTCAAAAAGGAATGAATTTTACATGTTTTTAGTGTCCGAAAGGAGTTCCTGAAAATAATCATTTTGTGAACTTCAATGGGCCATACCTACGGAAATAATTGAGACCGCCAAATTTAGTTTTTATTTTTAAGATTTCAGAGGAATACTTAAACTATCGCACATGCATTGAAAAAATGTGATCAGCGGATTATCCCTCAACTGCATTTTGTTTCCAGAGCAATATGGCATTTGTTCATAGAAAATGTTCAGGACAATTATTATCCATCAATATTAAATCATACTGCTCTGAGTTGAAATAATTTCTAAATGGGAGTATGACAAGAATCCAATATAAATTTGTACCATTCAATATTTTTTTGGAACAGAAATATCTTTAGCTCCGGTCATACTTGGTGGAATTTTGGTAAAAAAACTCAATAGGTGTACAATCTTCTGTCTGATTTAATTATGATAAATGATCAAATTACAAACAGGGACATTCGACACAAAATTCAAACATTTCTAGATATTTATATTACTTTCAAAGTCTTCTGCTTTCATTTAAAAAATCAATTAAACTTCTTGAGTCCAAATATCCAAGTGACAAATTTTTCTCTTATTAAGAGCAAGCTGCCCTTGTATTTGGAAGGAATACTCATGATTTCTATTCTGGACTACATTTCCATCAACATTATCAGAAATTATATATTCTGTGGACAATTTGATTTCTGCCATCATGGACATAGCCCTATACTTGAAAGGGCATTTTACCTCAACAATGGCATCTTCTCCTATTTATCCATCTGGGCTTGCCCCCAAAAAATCCACATGAATGCAACCACAGCCCAGTTCAAATAACGTTCACTCCTAAAGCCTGCTCTACAGCAGCTATACCTTCGGCTTCATGTTCTCGCCCCACATTGAACAGTTTTAATTGATGTGGTCCAAATTGTTTGCTCCTGAAACAAGGTTTAATTTTTATATTTTCAATTACTGTTGTTTGTTTCAACAAACTTCCATCTAATTTTTTTAATAAAGATTTAGGAAAACTGTTTCACTTATGAATACCCAAAACTACTCCTAAGTTGCAGGCTGTGAGGCAATGTTTTCTACAAACAAGACATTTTTCATTTTGAGCTTGACCAACTGTTATTTCAGATATCTCCGGAATCTTCTCATGAGACATCTGCAGTTTTTCACAGAAATATTTCATTTTATCAACAGTTTTGAAGTATGCCTCATCGAATATTATATCATCGATGCCAACTACAAGACTTTCAGTAATTGCTTCAGACTAGCTAGACAAGAGCCATGTAAATCCAACTGCACCATCAAATATTTTCAGTTTACCTTTGAATCCTTCGATTCAAGTCTCTCTCTGTTGACCTATGTACCTATGGGGGATACAATTGCATCATTCTTTTCACTTCAGATGTTGAAGGTGAATCTTTTTTACTGCTCCAAGTGCAAGCTTTGTCTGTTACAGATACATTATAGTGTCCAAATATTGCCAAAGCTTTCATGTGATGGCACATGAACTGTCCCCTTGGGCAGGTACAATCAGCATTTCCAATCATCCACTCACTGCTAAATTTAATCTGAAAAGAGTGTTTCCAATATTTTAATTGTTTCTATATAATATATCTTATACCTTATACATTTTATCACTCGTACATGAAGAAACCCCTTCAAAATCTCAATAGCAGAATCAAATATCATGTTTTCAACATGGGCCGATTCCACTGCATTTTCGGCTCTTGATGTCAGTTATTCCTCATCCTTGAAATCAACATCAACAACTGATTTTTTGGTATAATGATAAACTTATATCAAAAATAGAGTTGATATAACAAGAAATCCACCAGTCAACACTGAAATTACATAACCTAAATTATTTTCAACTGAATTTTATAGCTATTCTCACCTGTTTCTATTTTTGATAATAAAATGATTATTAACTTGTCCTTCACAGAAATGATATCGATATTCATTAATTTACGAAAATACTGTAGACACTTGAGTATAAAAATGTCCATATATGGATATTTATGTGAACACGAAATTTGTTTCAACCAAGTCAGGAGTAAGATGTCTAAAAACATGGTGTATTTACTTATACCTGTAAAATATTGGGACAAACTGGGGGACAACAGCCCACTTGATAAAGGGAGTTATCTAGAGTTTCAGTTGGCGCCGATGTCGTTTCTTGTCATAATTCAGTAAACTGCAATTTCATACCGCACAGGGTGTTTTTGTGATTTGTGTCTCCTGATCCGTTCTGTGATTGTGCTTTTGTCGCCTTTAGGGTTATGTCATGTATTTCTGTCCCTGTTTGCTCGTGATAAAAATCTCATGATGGAGCGGATAATGATTTTATGAAGTGCTGTAAATTACATACAATTACTTAATTGAACTTTCAAACCAATAAAAGTACGGGAGATGCAATCTCTTTCGCTTTCTGAAAAATCTATATTCAGTCTGAAGGAAGTGTTTTGCGACATATCTAAAGCTTTTGACTGTTACAAAAGCTTCATCTCTACAGCTTCAGAGGACAAAGCTTCAATTGGTTCAAATCCTTTCTGAGTGAAAGAACCTCTTAGCTTTTTGACAAATTGAGAGGTGTTCACTATTTTGGCAGACAACACGACTATCTTATCGCAAGAACTCAAATAACCTTCATATAGCGGAGTAAAAATAGCTTAAAATCATGCATTATTTTGGAATCCTGGAGGACTCCATGGATTTTCCTAAAACCATCTGATATTACTTAGAAATTGCTTGCAGAAAAAAAGTTATAAACTTATATTCGTGCCCTGCTTGTTTATTAATTGTTTAAACAATGAAAAACAATTTTGTTAGGAAAATTTTAACCATATTGATGATAGGGGTTTTTGAGGTCGCTGAACCAGAATATGACATTGAAAAAACGATGGCGTGGCCAGTCGTAAAGGTAGATTTCATGAATGATAATTTACAGCTACCTATTTGTTATTTATGTGTACATCTAAGAAAAAAAAATCTGGTAAAATTTGTGAGATAGTGAAGCTTTATCAAACGACTTATAGTTTGCCGATATTGGGTATGGAAATGAAATATTGCGAAGTTTTTCAACAGCTGCCATTTTGAGACTATTGCACCATTTTGTAATAATTTTTTTCAACTTGTGATTGTAATGTATCTAGTAACTAGCAAGTCAAATAATTTTATTATTACTTTTATATTTATTTTTTATATATATATATATTGTATAAAAAATTTCCCATGAGATGACAGTCTTCTAACTAAAAGTATTGGAAAATTCCAGATATAGTGGATATTTTCTTCCAAAGAGCTATGGGACCCTATGGGACGGTTCGGAATTCACTAGCCAAAATCAATATATCTTCATAGAATGAAAAGTCCACGCTTACTTTTGAAATTCATATGTTTATTAAAAAGTGATAATCATCCTAATCATAGTCATTAGCCTTATCGATCTTGGGAGTGGGCCTTGTTCTTCCGAATAACTGCTTGGTTTAGATTGCTCTCCTTCTCCGATTATCTCATGCGGGGTGTTACTGAAAAATAAAATGAAAGCATTTAGATTATTTTTTCTCCCCTCATCTTTGTTAGTAGGACTCACCTTTTCTGGCGAAGTCATTCTAAGATAGCTGGAAGCAGCCTAGACTGTCGCACACCAGGATTCCCCCATTTCAACTTCATCAAAAGATTTTTTTGATTTCCCCCAAGAACTATCTGATTTTTTTGGGGCAGAAGGTTGTTAGAGAGGTAATAGTCCGAAAAGATGGGCAGTAAAATGGTTTGGGGAAATTTTTATCGGAATTTTTAAAAAGGAACAATGTCATCGGGGACTTTTTTCCAATCCCCCAATTTTCATGTTAATTCATCATCTAGAGACAAAAACCACTCCCCCCCCTTTTTTTTCATTCCTTCGGGGAATTTTCATGACCGGGGAAAAAAGGCCATTTGAGAAGAAATCTTTTTTAAAAAAAATCAAAGGAAAAATTTAAAAAAAAATTCCTTTTTTTGCAGACAGATGTAAACATTGTAGAATTTTCGAGGATTTCCCCCTTATTTCGCGCCAAACCCCGTTCTGAGGGGGCCCCCTTTTTTTGTAGCACGAAAATTTTTTTGAAACATCAATTCAAATTTTTTTGGAATGAAAAAAATGTTGACAGAAAAAAAAAATTTCAAAATGTTTGAAGTTTGTTTTTTTGGGGTGAAAAAAAACAAAAAAACTTCCCTTTTAAACCCGCGCCATCCCCCAATGAAGTTCTAAGCAAATTTAACGTTTTCTTTTTTCCCCCCAAAAATTCTAAAAAAAAACAATTTGAATACCCAAAAGGGTTTTTTTGGAAAACTTAGCCGGAAAAACCAACCCGACGGGGAACGTCACCCCCTTTTTTCCCCCCCCCAGCTCGAAAAGGAAAAAATAAGGAAACGAGGGGGGTAATAAATAAACCCCATAAAGGATTAATACCGAATTAAAAACCCCCGGGGAAATACCCCCGGAAAATTAAAAGGGATACCCCTAAAATTAATGGGGGGTTTTTTTTTTAAAATGTTTTTTTTTTGAAGTGTTCGGTTAGCAACAAAAAACCTCATCCCCCGAAAGGGGTTAACCGGGGTTTTTAAAAAAAAGAAACAAAACCTTTCCCCCTTTTGTTTTTTGGGGGGGAAGGGGCCCCCTTTGGAAGGGGGGGAAAAAATTTTTTTTAAAACGAACAAAAAATTTAAAAAACTTTTTTTTGGAAAAAGGGAAAGAAATTTTTTTTTTCCGGAACCAATTAAAGCCCTTTCAGCCAAAATTTTTTTTTGGCCCCAAAACCCCCCCCTTTTTCCCCCCTTAAAATTTCCGCCAAAGTCCTAAAACCCCCCCATGGGGGAAAGAAAATTTTTTAAAATTTTTAAAAAAACCCCTTGGGTTTTTTCAAAGCTTCCCGGTGGGCCCTAATAAAGAATAAAAAAAAAGGGGGTTTTAAAAAAGGGGGCCCAAAGAAAATTTTCCGGGAAAAAAGTTTAAAGATTTTCCCCGGTCCATTTCCTTTAAAGGGAAAAAAAATTTTTGATAACCGATTATTTTTTTTTGTTTTCCCCCAAAAAAAATTTTTCCCCAAAAACACCGGGGGAAAACCCCAAAAAACCCCAAACAAACCCCTCGAGCCCCAAACCCAAAATTCTGGGGGCCCCGGGCAGAAAAACCCCAAAAACCCCCCGTTTTTAAAAAAAAGATTTTGGGCCCCCCGGAAAAAGGGGGGAAAGGAGTGGGGGAAAAAAAAACAATTTTAAAGGGGTTTTTTTTTAAGGGGAAAAAAAATTAAAAAAAGGAACCTTAAAAAAACAGGGGGAAAATGCCTTGGATTTAAAAGGGGGAAAAAAAAATTTTAAACATTCACTTTCGGAAAAATTTTCAAATAATGTCCTTGATATTTTGGAATATATGGATTTTGGTGAAACTTTTAAGTTCTCTTTTTCCCCAAAAGGCCCTAAACCCCCGGAAAAATTTTTTTTTTCCTTTTTAAAAACCTTTAAAATTTAAATTTTTTTATTAAGGCCTTTCCTCACTATAGCGGGGGCTTAACTCCAAAGGGAAAAAATTTTTTTTAAATTTTTTTTTTTCTGTCCCGGGGACCCCAGTTAAAATTTTTCCGGCCCTTTTTAAAATTTAAAAACGAGTTTTTTTTTTGGCCCTTTTTCCCCCGTTTAAATTTTTTTGGGGTTTATCCTTGTGGGGGAAAAACCTAAAAAAGGGGGGATTTTTGGGAAAACACAAATTAAACATTTCGGAAAAAAAAAACTTTTTAAAAAAAAAATTTTTTAAAAAAAATTTTTTCAGGGTTTTTAAAAAATTCCTTATTCCAGGGGGAAATTTTTTTACCTGAGTTTTTGGTTCTTTTTCCTTTTTAAAATTTAAATTATTTTCCCTTTTTATTGGCTTTTTATGGACGGGTGCCACCCCGAAAGGGGCTTTTTTTGAAACCTACGAGGGGGAGTAAAGGTTTTTTTGTAAAGGAACCGCCTTAAATTTATTTTTCGACCCGGTTTAAAGAATATTTTTTTTTTGCCATTACCAAATTTTTTGGATTTTTTTTGGTTACTCCCCCCCCTGATGGGGGAAAAAAGTGCCACGGATTTTGGGGGGAAAAATTTTTAAAATTTAAAAAAATTTGGGAAGAAAAAACATTTCATTCAATCAATTCCTTTTTTTTGGAAAAGCTTTTTTTGGGAAATTTTAAAAATCGGGGGGTTTTTTCCGGAAAAAAGGGTTTTTTTCCCTGGTTTCCCCGGAAAAATTTTATATTGAACCTTTGGGGAAAAAAACCCTTAAATTCGATTTTTCTATTCTTCCATTTGGGCACTTATCTCCCCACTATATGCAAAGGGGGGAACAACCCTACTGAAAAGGAACTTTTTTAGAAACCTATGGGGGGGGAATTTTTGGGGATGTTTTTTGTATGGGAAACCGCCAGTTAAAGTTTTTTTTTTCCGGCGTACCTTAGGTGTTACAAGATCTGATGGTTTTTTTCTGTTCACCTTCAGCCAGATTTTTTTGGACTTTTGGGGGTTGACTACCCGAGGGGATGGGGGCCAAGAAGTAAAACCGGGGGATTGTTGGGAACAGATTAAATTAAAAAACATAATCGAGTTTTTTTGAAAAAACATTTCACCAATGTCCATTGATTTTAGGAAGTATGCATGGATTTTCGGTGAATATCATTCCAACGTTCTGCATTTGCAGGAAAGTAGTTTTTTTTCACCTGAGATCTACCTTTCTCTGGTTCAATTTTATATTGAATCCTTTATGTGAAGAAAACCGTTTAAATTCGAGGGGGATAATGTTGCGATTTTCTCAGGAAGTATGTAATAAAAAGTCCTGAGGACAGGATAAGGATATGTTACTGGGGATGTCCCACCATGATCGATCATGATCAGTTGAGGATATTCTAGGTATATCACCTGGACAGTGTTTGAGAATGCCCTGAGGGATAAGTTGGGATGAGGTCTACGGGTCATGGTTCGGACACTAATTTGGGAGGTCCTAGTTCCAAATAGGAGTTTTTAATGATTTCCACGGACATTGGTGGGAAAAATATTAGGAATCTCATCTGGAAGAGATGGATGATCAAACTGGGAATTCCTGGGGATATTGTGTGCTATTGGGGATTTTATCAATAATTTTCGATTGATGCGACTGGCGTATTCAGTTGTACAGCTTTTTTTTTTTATTATTAATTATTAAAGGTGAAATGATTATTAACCACTTTAAACTAAAAATTATGACAATAATGATAATTTCTGATATAGTAGTAGACATTTTTTTTTATATAGAGAAATATTATTATTTTAAGTTTTAACAAGTGATAGTGTATAGATGAAACTGAATGAATAATCCCAAAATTCGCCCAAAAAACATTTCTTAAAACTTCAAATAATAAAAACTATACCGGTTTGAGATCACTTTCAAGCTGCCATTTTTTATTTTTCCACCTTGTAAAATGGAAACTCGTTAGTGCTAATATTTGAACTAAATGTCATTTTTCTGACAAAACGATACATTTCTACAATTTCCCGGTTTCACCGGAAATGATTAATTTTCGAAATTTAAATGGTAACCTGTAATTGTTTGTTTTTCGGATTCTTTAAATTTTTACATCCAATTCATAATTTTTTAATCAATTTTTGAGATGCATTTCTTTTTAAATCAAATTTAATTTTCAATCTGGGTGCCTTGACCATCCTAAAATTAGTACATATAGAAAAAAGTTAAAAAAAATTCCGGGGGTTACCCGGTTCCAATAAACAACCATCATACACATTGCTCTAGGGGTGAATTATTCTTATGAGAGGCTGGTTTCCAAATTAAAACAAACAAAAGGGTAAGGACGGAGTAATGCACAAATAAACAAAAATTTCTACTTATTGTTTCCCAAAAAGTTCTGTTTATAGGGGGTAAATATTACTAGACAATTCACTTTTTTAATTCAATTATTCATAGTTATTTAAATTGGACTTCAAAAAAAATTTTGAAATTTTTTTTTTAAAAACACTTTCAATTTCAATTTATTAGGTTTTTTTTGCAATCAATCTCTAATTTGATAAAATTTGTTACATTTCTCTTAATTTTTTTGTACATACTCAATGATACCAACTTCTTGTGAATAAAAAAAATATTCCTAGATATTTAGTTTCAGATACTAATGAGATTTTTGTTGCGGTCATTTTCAAGTTTGGCAGTTATGGCGTGAATCTTTATTGTATTATTCCAGGATAGGTTCGTTTATTTAAGGAAAAACACATGAAGCCAACTTGTCCACTTTAAGCCCAGTAAACTATGTCAAGCATGATTTAACTTTATATTGCACTTTTATACAAGATCCCATAAAAGAATATCATGGGTAATAACTGTGTCATCAGGTAACAGACCATCCCACTCCATTTGGATTAACAAATATTAGATGGTAAAATCATACATACCTAGTATTCGTTATTTAATGGTGTATTCTGGAATATGGACAGTAAAAAGGGTGATTTTGAATTACAAAATATATACAAAACATTAATAAAAGTTTTCTGATGCGCCCTTTAGCCAGGCAAAGATTGCCTGTCTTTATGTTCTCGGTCTTATTTCCCAAACAAAGAATAAATTTTTTTTGTTGTTTAAATTTTTTATTGGTAGAAAGTTTATAAAACTAAAAAAAGGAAAAAAAAAAATATATAAATGAAGTATGATTCCTTGGATTTTTTTTTACTGGGAGACGGTGGTGGTATTGTTTTTCACATTTCTGATTTAAATTGATGTTGTTTTAATATCGAAATTTTCTGAAAAATGTAAAATATATTTTTGGGAATTTTTCCTGGTTTGAAATTTGTTTGGATTGGAAGGTTATAAATTTAGGCCCCGAAAAAGAAAAAAAGAATTTTTGTGTTAGTGTTTTTTGGGGGTTGGAATACTTACTATCCACCCAGTAGGCATCAATAGCTTTCAAAAAATTTCCCCAAAAAATGGCAAATATTTAGGTTTTAATATGAACTATAAAAGTCCTGTCTCCGGTTTACTTCAGCAAAAGTTTAGAAAAGAAGAAGAAGAAAAAAGAACTTTATTTCAAATAGGCAAATAAAATAAAACATAATTAATTTTTTTATCTATCTTAATAAAAATCAAAAAATAATTAAAAAAACCTCAACAAAATAACGGTAAAAACGTACATACTCAATATGGGACATTTCTGAATCTTGATTCAACAAGACATTTATTTTAATTTCTGTGAAAATGGAAAAATCTGATTTAAGCCCATAAGTAAAGGCATTTAATCTTTCGCTAATTGAAAATCAGGGCACAATTTTCTCTAAAATAAAGCTATTATCTTTTTTTTGGGTCTAAGGGAAGGGCTGTAAAGGTTTATAAATTTTTAATTTTTTTTTTGTAATTCAAAATCTTAAATTAATAAAAACACATAACACTATTAAATGCATTATTTTTTGGGGTGGGTCAAAATGTGCGAAGTTGTAGGGAACTTTGACAGTGCGTTTAAAATTTGACAGTTAGAACTTTTTGAAATACACTTCATATTGTCATCCCACTTTGCGCACCTCTGAATTTTTTAAAGCCCCCTCCCTTTAATTTGGCACTTAGACCCCTTTTCAAAGGGGTGCTTCAATTTTTAAACTATCTTAGCAAACGCAAAAATTTTTGGAAATAGATTAAACGGAAAAGAATTATTTGGTAACATAAAACTATATCGAACACACTTATAAAATCATCTTAACTATAAAAGGGAAAAATCAAAGCCTTTTCGCCATGTCAACTCCCATGTTTTTGTACTCGATTGGGTTTGGGTTTGGGTGGATACTACCTTATTCATTTATCATCATATCATTGGGATTTATCTGGTTCATTCTGGAATGGGGCCCAGTACGCGGGTCCCAAAAAACATTTGGATTGTACCCGGTTTTGGCGAGCCAAAAAACCATAAGCTAGCAATGAAACATCACGGTCCTGGGACCCGATTGCATGTCAATAATATCCCTGTTTGACTCTTTTTCGTCTTTGGGGGCCTCCCGAGCTGATACTTTTTCTGCGGGTTTGGGAAACTGGAATAAACTCTTACTCTCAAAATCCAGGTTCCTCAAGTAACCTCGAGTTGGAATATTTCCCTGCTGTTCTCTCTGGGTTCATCCTGTATATAAGATGGTTTTTAAAATTAACCGAATCATCAAATTTGTTATCTCGGGGATATATGGTTTTTCCCATTTTCCCCCTTCCCGCTGGGCCATATTATAACATTTGGAAAACATATATTTTTATTGGAATCAGATTCAAATTTTATGGTATCTCTTTAAAAAATACCCAAAATATGTCGTTTTCGAAATGTGATTTATTCTGGAGTTATCTTGTAGCATGAAAATATGTATGGGAGATCTTGGTTTTTATCCATTTCATAGCCAGGGGTGGGGCAGTGTAAAAACATTTCGATGGCGTTGCCTAAAAAATAACTGGGGGAAGACCATTTCTCAAATTTCTTTCCAAACCCGGTAGAGCTCTCCGTTTTAAATTTTACCAAATACCCCTCAAAATTGAAAAAATCCATTTTTAACCCAATATCTGAAAACTGTCCATTTTGAGTTTTTGTGATATGGACATACTGATCACATCAAGAACTACAACTATGCAAAATTCCATAAATTCACAAAACCTTTTCCCCTATAAGAAATGTCGGTTTCTATCGTTGTCAGAAAATTACATTTTGTTCAAATATCAACGTTACCAAGTTTCTTTTACACGTGGAAAAAAAAAAAAATGTCAGCCCCTAAATTTTATGGTGTCCCGGGGTATAGTTTTAATCTATATAATAAAATGTCTTCGGCATGAAAACGTGAAACGGCTGGCCCGTTTTGGGCCTTTTTTAATGTTAAGTAATAGACCGAGGAGGGTTTTTACGGAAAATCAGGAAAGTTCCCGAAAATGGGAAAATTTTGGAAATATAAGAGAGAAAGGTCGGTAGCTCAGTAGTTACGGGCGTGTGTTTTTGAAACCCCAGGCCCGGGTCAATCCCCAAGCATGTCATACAAAAAATAATTTTTAACACTAAAGTCAAACAACAAAAGAAGGGAAAAAATATTTTCAGAAAAGTTATTGGATTCGGGAAAATTAAAAAGTTGCTTTTTTTACTGTAGAAAAGTTTTAAAGAAATATTTAATATATATATATATATATATATATATATATATAGATATATAAATGTATATTATACTTTAACAGGAATAACGTAAAAACGAAAACAGCGGGCAGAGTCAAAGCATAACCTAGATGGAACAACACAGACAAGAGGAAAAAAAATTAGGGAACATATAAATTTGGACAGGACGTCTGTTGGTCAGCTTGTTTTTCAATGTTTGGCTTCAAATATAGTGTAATAATACGAAGCTTATGATTAATTCGAAATCCCATGATATTCCTTTCAATACAAAATTATTCCGAAATTGTTCTCCATAATTAAACATTAATCGACTTAGATCTTGCAACACGCACCTTATCGGCGATCAGGATTTAGCATTTATATCAGAGCACAAATCAGTTTACCTGCGTTTTATGCCTTATTTTGAAAAATTATGCTAGATGTGTTTGCTTTTCCTGTAAAGTTATTTTGGTTCAAAATTCAAAATGTGTTTACTTATGGAGGACTACATGTAAGGCAGTTAAGGCACCATAAAGAGAAAGATAGAAGAAATGTACGCCAAATATTTTCCGAAATGAGAGGAATTAAAACTGAGGCCGTTCGCGAGTGTTTCCTTAAAGCTGCAGGAAGCGGGCAGTATTACCCCCTCAAAATGAAAGTAACTAGCAAGAAGCAATGCTTGAGGAGGAAAAATGTGTGTTTTAATTAACAGTTGAAGTTTTAACTGAGGTGTAGTAGGAACATCCTCATCCAAAGCCTAGTGGTACCATGTGTTCAAAATAACCTGACATCTCTAAAAGAGCCCTAAAATTAATATTTTCGTTAATAATCTAGTTCAAACTTGCCCTCACACTGTGGGAAATGACGCGATTGATTGTCGACTAATTTATTATATCAAAACATTAGTGTTTCGAATTAATTCAATGGTTCTTTCCCAGGAAATAATGGAGCCTGATTAATTATTCTAACAGATGAGAATTCTGCCAAGACGCTAGAAGAGTCCTTTCAGTGGAAGGTGAACAAAATAAAGAATTTCCGGATGTCAATAGTGAGATTGTTTCCTATTTTTTTTGAAACATTGAAAGAGAAAAATATACTAATAGGAAATAAATGAATAAAATAAATACATTCATTCATACTTTTTTCAATAGTGGGATCAATTGTCATTGGTGGAAAGTAGGAAATATACTTTATAAATTCTCATCTGAAACATTACGTTGTATGAACTAAATGTTTACTAGTAAATACTTATTGTGACTGTAATTTTTTACTATGGGGAATTGTAAAGTTATGGCTAATGGTTTGTACTTGCGACAGATAACTACTAAATTTAGATTCCAGAGAAAATGTGATAGTTGGAACTAGCAATAAATTGAAAATATTGTTTGTAAAATATTATCAATCAACACAAAACATGGACTTTGTCAAGTCAGAGAGGTAATGCTGAACCTTCTGCCACTTGCATGTGTAATAGAAGCGCAAAAGAGTGCCTTCAGACTGCACCAGGCATCAAACATGAAAGCTGGAAATCTGATTGGACATACTGAATATTCTAGAAAATAACTGAACTCAAACTGCTCACCGGACATTGTTCTCTAAGGTATCACCTCAAAAAATTGATAGATCAGAAATGGTATAGTTACTGAGAACTTCGATGAAACTCAGAATACCTGCTTTGCGACTGTCAAGCATTGTAATAACAAAGGCTTAAGTTCCTCAAGGTTTCCATTAACGCCCTCAGATATCAGCAACTTAGCCCAGGAACTGATACGCCGAAGGAGTCTTGGAATCTTGGTTAGAACAGATAGAGGGTAATGTTCAAAAGACCTATAGGTCGAAGTTACTGAGAGGCTGAAGAACCATATCGACCCCCCTACAATAGACAAGTCAATGATCAAATATTCGGCCGTCATCACTAGAAACACTTTATTCCGGAAAAAGCTAGGTTTCATTATAATGTATGTATCTAAATTCCAAAAACAGCTATATAATCGGCATCAATATATCAAGAAGAAACCAAACTCCAATGATATACAATGCTGTTTTCCAGCAAGCGCTAGCTTCTATGTTGGATAATTTAACCTAAATCTACCAAAATTCATAGATAAGCTTTTACTGTCTTCAATTTATTAGTATATTTGGAAGGAAATAAGGTACCTATTAGAGAAACTATTAGAAGGATATAATTTCTAAGTATTAAAGTTTCTGGCTACTTTATTAAAAATTGATAATACTGACTTAATGTTAACTATGTGGATGGATAATGCTGATTATCTTCAACAAATCAAATGATGTTACCAATTGAATGAACGAAGACTTAGCGTATCACATAGTATTCTTCGGAGAACAAATTAATCCTTTAGTTTTGCTGTTTTGCCACTATTTATCAAAAACAAATATAAAACCTTTGATAAGAGACAATATGAGGTTGAACACCTCATCAATCTAATCATACAATATAAGGAATCGGAGAAGATGCGTTGGAGGAGGATGTCTCTTCTTGGTCGTTGTAATTGAAAATGTGGATTTACTGCCTAATCGAGTGTTTTGCACTGTTCACAAAATATAACTTATGTCGACTAGAATGTTGAGAGTTTATTTTGGTTCAATTTTCAAGAAAAAATTATAAAATAACTAATAAAAACCTTTTTAAAAGACAACCTTTTATTCAAGCGTATGCTAGAAGCATATAAAATAAGTTTAAGTCATTGCTGACAATGATTTAATTATTTTTTGTTGAATTATTTGGTTTCAAAAGCTTGTCGGAATGAATTCATAAAAGTAGGTACCAATTAATTTGATTGGGCAGTGATTGGTTGGTAAGTAAGAATAGTCCAAGTTTTTAAAGTTTTTACAAAGTATTCATTAAAGAAGGTACCAATTAATTTCGATTGGACAATGATGGGTGGATAAAAGTAACAACTTGTCTCAGTATTAATTTTATTACAATTCGCCTTTTTTGAATCAAAGAATTCAACAAAAATAATTAAATCATTGTCAATAAATGACTTAAACTTATTTTTACGTTTTAGTACTCAGCTTAAGAAAAGCTTGCTTTAAAAGGTTTTATTCAGTTATTTAAACCTTTGTTAGTTCTTTAATCTGTTCGTTTCTAATAGAGCATGGTTGTTACAAGGATTACATGATCTAGCCGACTCCAAAACTCCCACACACCAATTTTATAATAGAATCTGATCATAATCACAAAACTCGTCCGCCATCCTGAAGTCCCATCTGAATTTATAGATTTTGACAAAATTAAATATTTTCCGAACCTGAAAACCCCACATACCAATTTGAATAAAATATTACCATTAATCAGAAAACTCGTTTCTATTGGGGCTGCCATCCTCGTTTATAAATTTTGACAGAAACTTTACAATCTCTGTCCGCCACTACCGCCGCTTTCCAATTTTGAATCGACTCGGCCCATAATTATCAAACTTGTCCTCTATCTTGGGGGGAGATCTTTACTTTATGAATTTCGACAAAAAATTCATAATCTCCGACCCCAAAACCCCCGCATACCAATTTTGAATCGAATTGGCGAATAATCATAAAACTCGTCCTCCATCTTGAATTTATGAATTTTGAATCAAATCGGACTCATAATTAGTGCGAATTTACACGATCCAATAAAATTGATCAATAAATTGAACAATAAAATTGACCAATATGGGTTATATTTACACCTGACAATTTATTGGTCAATTTTGGCAAGAGTTTTTACTCAGGAATACCAACATACTGAGAAGAAATGGTTCAACTATAGGAAAAGTTCCGAATATTATTCAATAGCTTATTGAATTGACTCTGATCCATTCTTAAATATCGTTTGAATTGATTAGGATCTGCACTCAGGAATTTTTCGTGAACTTTTCTGTTTACACCTATCAATAAAATTCAAGGTCACAAAATTGACCAATTTATTGGATCGTGTAAATTCGCACTACAAATCTCGTCCGCCATCTTGGTTTTTCTCTAACAAAATTCAATAATGCATTGTCACCGGAATTATGAACACCTGCCAAATATCAAATTAATCGGACGACTGTCAAAAATTCACTTGCAAGATTTATCCCAAACTACTAACGGACTAAGAAGTGAAACAAACAAATCTGGTAAAATTATTAGTTAGTATGAAGGAAGAAATTGATTTTCACACTCGACTTCTTCCAGAGTACTGAAAAATCCGAGGATACCGTCGCTGGTAGCTGCTAGTATATACAGGGTATTATGTAATAAGTGTCCGATATTTCACAGGACCATTCCTAAGTTATTTATAAGGTGAAAAGTTCATATAAGCATGGGTCCAAGGCATTCATTTTTATATACAAGGTGTTGAAAATGTATTTCGATTTTGGTTTCTCTTAAATAATTTTTAAAATAATGTCGATATTTGGACGAAAATTGGTATTTGGAGATTTTTAATATGAGAAATTCAAATTTGATCTTAATTTGGCTCTTAATTGTAGGAGGCGCGCCTACAGGTCTTTGTCTCTTTTGGGAGTCACAACTTTGTCGTGCATGTATCTATCACATTTTCTAGAAGAAAATGTATTCCTCTAGCATTTTACGGAAAAGGTATGTTTTTCAAAAGTCGCTACAAGCAGCCGCTTTCGAGATATTTTGACTTGAATTAATCAATGCATCCAATCTTCTCTCATTGATTCGTCAACTCTTTGAAAATAAAAAGTATCAAGTAGGCTAGCTAGTAAGTTTATTCCAATGTTTTTTTTGCTGTCATGTCAAAATAAGATCTTGACGCATAGTTAAATAGTTTTATTTGTTAAAAATGGTACACTTTACAAATGCAGAGTGTGCTGGCATACATTTTACATAAGGACTTGCTAACGGAAATGCATATGAGGGTGACGGACGATTGTATCAGGAGCTTATCCGAACCGCACAACTCCTACCTCAAAACGTTTTCAACAATTCACGCCGGTTAGGGAAACAGGAAGTTTTGAGAAAGCTAGTCATCTGTCGGTGCACGTCGGACGGTAAGAATCCCAGAAACCGAGGAAGCAGTTCTTAATCTGGTATGAGAACACCGAAACAAGCTCCAGAAAAAATAGCTGACATTAAACATTTCTCATGTTCTGGTATGGAAAATTTTAATTGATAATTTGTTTTTATCCCTACTAAGATGCATAAGATGCATGGTGTATGTACTGATTCGATTTTGTTTAGACTTTTTAGTAGAGATTCTCGCGTCCTACTTCAAATTTTCACAATAGATGGTGACAAATTGACATAGTTCAAAGAATTGATCTGTTTGCCATTAAAATATGCATTCGCCAACCGCAACCTGCACACTGATGCGAATACGGACATATAACTTATGAAACTTCCAACCAATTGGAAAATTTGAATGCTTTTCAATCCGATTGAGGTTATGATTTGTGAATTGTTATTTCTGCAAAACTCAGTTATAATTACCAAGGTTTTGTATTCATTGAAATGGATCGTGTTTGTATGTTTGTGTGGTCAGTCACAGGATGTCGATTTTTGCCGAACCAATCGGTGAGTGAAATTGCTAATATAACACATTTTAAAAGTTTATGGAATCAATAAGTGGACTTTTCTCCGATAATTTTCCATAACTAATTCTAAAGATTTTGTTTGCACTTCAAATGAATTACGACAGAGCTTAGAATGTGTTGACGATAATATATTCCATTTTCGAAGTACTGTTCTGGAGTTCAAATCGAAGCCTGGTCCTAAAAGTTTCGGTTGTGATATATATATATATATATATATATATATATATATTTTTTTTTTTGTGTAAATTTATAGTCTCCAACGATTTTCACAATTTTGGGTTACCTACTTGCAATCTCTCACTGAGCACAAATTTTGTGCTCCAAAGTACTCAGGAGATACTGACGACCTTTCCTATGTCAATAAAGGTATTTTTTAACTCAAATTTAACGTTCAAAGTCATAGGATTCTGGACACCAATACGATGTGTCTTCCAACTTATGGAGGTTATGAATACAAACATAACTTAAACGTACGAAAATACCGGTGAAAATGATCAAGATTAGCCCCCAAAAAGAAACCCATATTGATTATATTCTATTAAAGTCTGGAAACGAAATTGATATTCAAAATGAACAGTTGAGTTATTCGTTGTTGTGAAATATATGCACTCATTGAAGTTCAAAAGAAAAATTCTCACAGTTCAATGTATTTAACCAAATTATATTATCATTTGCAATTGCTGAATAGATCAACATTTCATGTAATAAAGCTTATAAATTTCTCAATTAATTAACAAAATCTCACAATACCCTTTCAAGAGATACTAAATAAAGAAGATTCATTGATTATAGGAGGAAAATTTACTTTATGACTATCCACGACTGGGTGTCACCATGATTTCCAAGTGGAAAATAATAAATTAGCATTCATAGCACTTTCTCAGAAATTTTAAATGATATTCCTTAGTAGTTTGAGAGAGTTGAATTTAAGTGACCATTCGTAAGTTGGAAAATCTAGCGAGCAACATGATACAAGGAATAAAAGTGAAAAAAATATATAAAAGAGGGGAGCAATAGTCTTGATGAAAAAAATAAATAAACAATTGGTTTTCTCTGAAGACAAGAGTTTGCAGGAAGTGTGGTTTCTTCTTTCATCTCAAAAAATTATTTTCATGGCACCGCCTTTGTAATCAATTGATTTTCGGGCATTCAATCTAATTCCCAAACTTAAAATGATAATGACACATATTAAATATAGGTATAGACAACATATTTTTCACCAAGAATATTTATTGATGATTTTTCCAAACCATTTTTTTCTCTTTATTCCCAAACAACACACACTAGTTATATTTTATTGAACTTATTTAAATAGTGTTTTATTATTATTATTTCCAGTTCGGAGCCACTCCAAGACAACCATTGGATTCCAGAACCAGTTTCAGAAAAGGCTAGCATGAGCAAACCAAACCAAATTCTTGAACACTCCTGTAATGTGAAGAATTCCACAAAGACCTTTTCAAAATGTTGATGTGTTGTTATTCAGTCAGAATGAATGATTTTGCTCAGAAGCTTTGCTAGAGCGAGACAGAGATGTGGCAAAGCTTTTTATTCAAAAATGAGCTACGTCTGAAAAAAAATACCCAACCTTAGGACATATATTTTTGGGAAAAATCAATATAATGAGAAGTAAAATAATAATAAATTTTTATTGAACCCAAGAAACATAAATAATCTTAATCTATTACATATATAATACAACTGAAATAAATATTTCAATGTGATTTGTATCAGAATTCAATAGAAATGATAAAAGGTTATTTAAATTTATTTGGAATTTCTTTTACCCGAGATCATATTAAAAATGTTGGGAAAATCTGTAGAGAGCCCGAACCTCTTGCAATTCAACAGGAGGGGCTTCCATTTATTTCCAATGCATTTTAATATCATATTTAATTATTATATATTATAGATATTTTTTGGTTTTTCATAAAACCTGTAAAAATGTATTTCAATATTAATTACAACTTTTTGCTGAAATTTGACATTTAATATTTAATTGGACAAAACGACAGTTTCCTTTGGCGGATTGTATCCAAAACAAGAATAATCCCTTATCCCTACGAATAATATATATTTGAAATAAAAATGATTATTTAAAAAAAAAGAACTTCATATCATTTTTCAGTGATATCTCAAAGTTTATAAAAAGTAATTGAGGAATTGTAATTCAATAACAGAGTCATTAAAAATTCTGAATTACAAATTTAGATTATATTCAACTTTGCATTAATTCAAAAAGCCCTATTTAGCTGACCAGTGTGAAGTTAGCGGCCATTTTCTGGCAGCCGTTTTTATCTGGCGGTCAAATGATGAGTGACGTCAGGGTGATTCAAAATTCCTTCGAATTTTCAACCAAATAAAATGGCTGAAGAACAGAAAATGGTCGAACACAACACAAATGAAAAACTTAAGAATGATATACCAAGATATATTTGATATGCTTTCAGATAAAAATTCAAAATGCACCCTAAAATATGTTTAGCCAAGTGGATATTTGGAATATGTACTACTGAAAGGCTATATATAATGTTTCTCGACATGTTTTTTGGTAACCTTCCACGGTCTGAAAATGAAAATATAATCAGGAAAATCAGTTGAAAAAGCAAAAAAGACTCTGCAAGAAAAAATCCAAATTATTCAAACAATTAAAGGAGATTTAGAAGATTTTGAGAACGGGGGCAGATATAGTCCCAAACGCCAATCAAAACTATATAGAGAAGTATCTTTTGAATTTTTACTATCTTTATGAGCATATTAAGGGAACGAAAAGTTACTGAGAAATCGAATCATTTTTTCTATAGGAAATATAATTTGGTGAACGCAGTAACTTATCGGGGTGAACTAATTAGTTTGCCCTTTCTACACTTGTATAGATTTTCCTGATTATATTTCCATTTTCAGACTGTGGAAGGTTACCCAAAAAACATGTCAAGAAACGTTGTTCCTCCACAAAAAACCACATTCATTCAATGCTATATTAATGATTTACCGAGAGATGATTGATTTGCAGGCCGGCAAAGAGATAGTTTATACTTATCGATATTTCAAAAAAACAAAAGCCACCTTCAAAAATGTTTAGCTAAGTTCATTTTTGATATATGTATTACTGGAAGGCTATATAATAATATACCAAGAGATGACTGATTTGCAGGCCGCCAAAGCGGTAGTTTATACTTGTTTTTCGAAAAAAAAAGTAAACCCACCATCAGAAATGTTTAGCCAAGTTCAGTTTTAGTATATGTGTTACTGGAAGGCTATATAATGATTTACCAAGAGATGATTGATTTGCAGGTCCTCGAAGGGGTTTATACTTGTATTTCGAAAATATCTAAACCCACCATCAAATTTTTTTGCCAAGTCAATATTTGGTATACGTGTTACTGAAAGGCTATATAATGATATACCAAGAGATGATTGATTTGCAGGCCGTCGAAGGAGTAGTTTATATTTGTGTATCGAAAAAAATCATAACCCCTCCTCAAAAATGTTTAGCCAGGTTAATCAATCATCCATTGGTATATCTTTATATAACATAATATCCATATCTTTATATAACATAATATAAAGTTTTCCATTTGTTTTCGACCATTTTCTGTTAAATTGAATTCCCATTGCAATTTAAAATCTTCAGCCATTTTATCTTCTTTCCTCTTCTGAATAAACTGTATCTGCAAGGTTCAATTTCCTTGATCTGTAAAGTAAAATAAAATAAGTTTGCAAAAATGATCCTACTACCCAAATACATAAAAAAGTTGTGAAAACTCTTCCAAAATTGGTCTTTTATATAAACTGTTCAGTAGTTTTTCTTAAATTCATGATAATTCCTCTCTTATCCAATAGCTATGGAAATGAAGAGAA
This sequence comes from Gonioctena quinquepunctata, assembly GCA_018342105.1. Lineage (NCBI taxonomy): Eukaryota > Metazoa > Arthropoda > Insecta > Coleoptera > Chrysomelidae > Gonioctena > Gonioctena quinquepunctata. Next base: position 80,309 of record JAFIRS010000724.1, on the reverse strand, counting down.
TTAACAGAAAATACTACTAACTCCAACTATGTGACACAACAATCGAAGAAATATTGAGGACTAGATAAAATAATATAGAGTCAAAGGCGTTGGTAAAGAAAGCAATTTTATGCTTTGAAAATCTTTGGATATAATGATCCCTGATATTTTTCTGTTTTTGGTTTTATCGGAACATTTAAAAAAACCATTATAATGTAGTGGGACTATATATATATATATATATATATATATTAAATCGAATTTAAATCTCACCTTAGTAAGTTAACATTTATAATATAATTCTTTATTCTCAAACCATGCAATAATAATATAGGAAGGCAATAAACGTTGCCAATAGCTCAACGTATTCCAAAGAGTATTTCTAATCAATTCACCTCCTGAGTGCAAACTCATATATATATATATATATATATTTATAGAGATGTACACGGTCATTGTGAATCCCGTGAAGCATATGAACGAGACGCAGTTTAGCCCGGAGTAACCTTGTTAGTCCCGATATCGGGCTCAACAAAGTATCACCCTATATCTCTTCACTGGGTGATCAGAATTGAATGCAGGTCATACCCCACGGTTTTAGATCGGGACACACAATATACCATTTCCACAACCAACATACGCGATATAGTTCTTTGGTTCGAACTGTAGGGGGCGCTTTCCGTATATAGGGATATACACTGCAGAATTATATACTTCTTTGTAGAGCCCACAAACTTTTGTAGCGTTGTGTAGCCCTTAATTTGGCAACATCGCAATCTCTGCCTTCATGAATGTAATATATGTGAATTGCTGGATCCGAGATCTGTCCTAGCGCAAGGAGTAGTTCATAATTCAATATAAGAAATATTTATCGTTCATTTTTCAGATTAGGGAATTTGAGTTTGAAATGAGTACAATATTTGAAGATATATTCACCAATTATTTTTCCAAGGGGAATTTTGTGCGATCAATCCATCTACATGAAGGATGGTTGGAAAAAAGAACAAAATAACCAATATTGGCTTAAAAGCCTTATTCTTCAGTTTTCAACGTAGATTTAATTTTTGTGCATCAAACCATATACGGGACACGGTCTACCACGGATATTAGGCAAATATAATTTCCAACTGAGGAGCGATATAATGATTTCAACCATTGTGAAGATTGGATATCGAAATTCTCAACAATTTTTTGGGGCAAAGGAGCTTTTTTATTGACTTTCTTGGAATACAATTTTGCGGTATTTTGAAAGTAAAATTTTTAGAACTTTTCATGTTTTTTACTTACATCAATTGATAAAAAAGGGTGAAGGAAAGAACAGTTCATCTATACAAAATAGGTAGAACCACCTGAATTCATCACATTAAATTCAAGCCCAGATGAGTCTGTTGAGGAAAGAGATTTTGCATTGTACACAGGGAATACTCTCATAAGTTCTAAATTGCGGAAAAATACATACACATAAAGTTCTGGTTCATCAATTTATTTTTTCAATCTTAGAAAGCTGCAACATCGACAATATTGAAGTAATAACTCGACAATATGCATCTTTTTGTTGGTAATTCTAAGATCTGGTTCAGTGTTCAGTGGTACCACATGGGTACCATTGGAAGAATTATTTGTTCTCTACAAAATCTGATGCTTGATTAAGATTATCCCGTTTTATTCGGATAATAAAAAATATTAATATCAGGAGGGTTCTTAGAGTTCGATTGTAAATAAATGACAAAGAATTAAAATACAAGTAGTATATATTTCGTCCAATTGAATTAAAATATGCAAAAATATATTATGGAAAAAAATATCTCGGAAAAGCTAGTTTCAGGAACAACTATATAACAAAATTGAGCTTCTCAGGAAAGAAGGCGATTGTTTTTTTTGTGCATGTTTTTCGACCATAGATATCTTTCGATATGGGAAACGAATCAGAACCAAACAAAAACTGAACTATTCGCTGATGAGTACTCAATATTTTTTTGGGGTATTCCAATGACATAAAACCATCAATTTACTTGGCATAAAAACTAAAAAATCTATATTTTCACAATTATTATTTCCATGGGAAATTGCACAATCAACGGCAAATTTCACGTGACCAGCAGTTCGTAGGGTGATATTTTTTGCTTCTATCGGAAAGTTTTTATTATCTTTTGAGTATTGATATTAATGAAATATTGAACAGAAATTCATTATCCACTTTTTTCCTATCTTACTTCCAAATTAATATTTATAACTCCAAAATTTCAGAAAAAAATATCAATTTCATAAATATATGAGATATTGAATTTGTTGTTCCTTCTCCTCCCGCTAAGGAAGCGATCGACTATACAAAAAGCCTTAACAAACAATTGGATGAGGGATTGGTCATCTTATTTTTACTCCATATTTGACCCTGAATGAAAGTAACATTATGTTCTCGTGATATTCTGATCAGTGCTATTTCATGAATTATTCATAAAAATAATGTATATTATGCCGAATACGATTCAATCATTCAGAAATACTTCCCGAAAACTCGTACCTGAAACAGTAATAGGTATGTTTCTTTGTAGAGGAGAAAAACACAAGGAGTTGAATATTCTAGTTTCTGAGGGTACAGATTTTTTTTTTATTCTCAAATCTTTCAGAGAATTTTTTATTTATTGATATTTCATTGCAAAATTTCGGAGATAAATATTCGTTTGGGAGTAAAACTTGAAATTATCGAAAAAAACAGTTCTGGTTCAATATTTTTCCCTCGGAATCATTTGTCGAATGATGATGGAAAACCTCATAGAAAAAAATAATTGTATATCACCCTATTGCCTGTTGCTTGAAGAAACTCCTTCATTAACTTTTAGAATTTGACTCTATTGTTAGATCATTTAATATTTTTTCTTACTTGAACTCCCCTGAATGGGTTCAGTCTTGGAGTGAATTAGCACAGATAATTTTCGAACAAAATCTCATATGAAATGAGTTTTCCAGTTAAATGAAATTATTTTTTTATCATAAACTTCTTCAAGAATAAGATTTTTCAGTGAATAAAAATTAAGTTATTTTTAGTGAATGACTAACAGAAAACAACTACTTCCCCAGCTAAAACCACACTGGGCATTGAACTACATCTGATAGATATTCTTAAAAGACTCTCAAGCGTTTCCACGATCCTCAGGAAGACCGAAAGAAATGGTAAACACATTATTAGAAGCAATCTCACTTTGAAAGATGGAAAGTTAGAAACATTTCTTCCGAAGAGACACCTTGAAATCAGTATTTTCTGACATTAAAACCTGTCATGGGATATGATAGATTGATTTGTTTGAAAACATCAGGATGTTCATAAAATTAGATGTGGAATCATCTGCGACTGAAAGATAAACTTTAGTCACTATCTTCCATCATTCAAGATAACCTCTTGTGGGGTACTCATGTTGAAAAGAACACTCTCAAATGAATATTGAATGGAAATATTTTTCTGCAAATAGAAAAATCCACGATAAAAATTAAGTTATTTTTTGTGAATGTCTAACAGAAAACAACTACTTCCCTGGCTGAAACCACGCTGGGCATTGAACTACATCTGATAGATATCCTGAAAAAACTCTCAAAAGAAAAAATCTGAAATTTAAAATTTGCTTTTATATTCAGATTGTTATTAGATTTTCTATTCCAGTCTTAATTAAGAACTCATATAGATGAATGAGGCAAAGAAAAATGTTTTCCAAAAGAGAGTACTCACCAGAAATCTTTGTATCATTGATGCAAGAAAGGCATCGCATTCACTAGGTCTTCAATATATTTTTGTTGAGAAAAATCTATTTCACGCTTCCACGATCATCAGGAAGACCGGAAGAAATGGAGGACACATTTTTTGAAAGCAATCCCACATTAAAACCTGTAATGAGGTATGAAGAATTGATTTGCTTGAAAATATGAACAGGATGTTCATAAAATCAGATGTGGAATCATCTGCGACTGAAAGATAAACTTAAGTCACTATCTTCAATCGTTTTGTAGTGCAAGAGCTGATGATATATTTTTCCGAATAATCTGAGCAATATGCACACTCATGTAAAGAAGTGAAGAATAGGTATATAGGAGTGTACCCTTGTTGAACATGCAAGGAAAAATGCCCTGTTCCCTAGTCTGATCAATATTTGATTAATTTACGTTTTATCGATGGTAATATCATATGTGCTAGGGGTTTTATATCTATTTTTTTTTTGAAATTTTCGAGAAAGCATTCTGCCAGGAAATTTCACTGACTGCGATTTGCGGTCTTATTATTTGGCAGCAAATTGCACGAGTTAAATTTCCAGCACGAATGATATTTGATGAGAATATTTCCCAACTTACATTTGAAACTGGATAAAATTATCAGAATTCATGTTATATTTGAATTTTCAACAGGTAAAATTACAACAATTCTTCTCGTTCCAAAATTGAAGAAATCATGTGTCCGTTTCTAAATCCTTGACCCTTGACTAATGAGGCCATTTCATAGTTATCTTTGGTCTATCTATCTTCCTAAAAATTTATTTGAGAATATCGAATTTTATTCAGCTATTATTAGTTTCGTAAATAAAAATATATTTTCTCAAAGAACTGCTGTGCTATTAGATTCATTTTTATTGCATACTTGGGAGTGTTTATCCACCGATACACTCAACACTGAAATATGTATGTCTTCATTCGCAACAAATACTCAAATTCCAGTTTTTATTATCATTACTTGAAAAGTAACGGAACCCCCATAGAAATTTCCAAACCCCTTTAGGGGTTGAATTTCGGAAAACACTGAAACACGTATTTATGTATTTGTAACAAAGTCCCATGATTCCAATTTTCATGAACTCCACTTGAAAAAAACTAACGTTACTCCTATACAAACTTTCAACTCTCACTTTAACCTTTAGTGTTAAATTTTAAAAAATCCTGAAATTTGTGATTTTTATTTAAAAAGTTAAGCCCAAATACCAATTTTTTTGACTCTTACTTCAAAACTTTCACACCTTTTTTCTCCCCCCTCCTCTGAGGATGGAATAAGAATACGCTGAAAAAAATCATAATTCTCACATATCTAGTTTCTCCAGATACGAGAGTTCTCCTGATTCGGAATTATATTCTTCTAGAGCTGAAAAAGTCGATATCTCCCTCGATGTTCCATGGTGTGAGACTACCGATCGACTTTTTAATATTTCTTAGTTTCTCTGCAAATATTTCCATATAACCGGGATCATTTTCATTTTCGATATTACTCGTCTCGCAGCTACTCAGGTCGTAAAATTCAACTTGACAAAAATTCCACATTTTTGAAGCAGTCAGGTTTTCTCATACGATAATCAACCTGATAATATAAAAAAAAATATATTCATCAACTTCAAAGCGAGTCGCTTATTATTGAACATAAACATTATACTGAATATGAATTATGTGCTCACCTTTTTGCCTTTTCTCAAGTTAAAACTTTGAAGGGTCATTGCCACAATCTGTTTTCCTCTGCTGGACATTTCTGCAAGTCACCGCACGCTCACTAATTTGAAATCCCTGATAAGTATTTTGAAATGAAAAACGCGCGAGGCAGTAGAGGCAACGCCGCCGGGACACACAGAGGCCGTTTCACTATAGGCAATATACATTTGGGATTCATAGCGTAGTGAAAGAATAATTGGCCCTACAACGTTTCAAAGGAGTATACATTTTTTCAAATATTGAGAATTGTTACCCCTCTAAGTGTGCTTCGACGGAAAATGATGGAATGATGTCATTGCACTGGAATATACTCTTCGCCCAATCTGAAAAGTGCGGGTTCAAGAGCAACCCGTTCATTTGCTGGGTGTACCGTGTACAAATATATATATATATATATATATATATATATATATATATATATATATATATATATATTTATTTATATATATATATATATATATATATATGAGGCAGAAGGACTTCGGTCGATAGCCTATTGAATTGAATTTTTGTTCGGTTCAATAAAGTTCCTTTTATTATTATTATATATATATATGACAAAAACTTTTCTTTCAATCATTGAGACCTAATGAAAGATACATCTGACTGCAACCCCAAGACAGTTTGAATCATGTTTTAAACGAACCCGTCATGATAATGAAACTATCTGAATATATATATATATATATATATATATATATATATATATATATATATATATTATGTATATATATTTTTTCTTTGTTTTCTCGGAATAAGAGCCTTAGTCAATCTATGTATTTTTTATTTGATACGACGTTTCAACATTGTTTATGTCATCTTCAGGTAAATTCTTAAAAATAATGTAAAACATGTAGAGTTAAAAACAGAATACGTTACATAACATCAAACAAATACGATTAAAATCAGACATCACATCATTGTCTCAACATGAAAAGGAAAATCAACGTAAATTCGATTTTGACAAGGTTGAAATTTTGACAAATGAAAAAAATAGTAATGAAAATAATCTTTACATTTTGACACGAAAAAGTATTGCATAAATTATAACAATAGAGCCCACATACTACAACTGAATATGTCAAACACTCCAATGTATTTAAAAAAAATGGTAAAAAACGATAACAGGTAAAAACAAACTCGATACTAGCAATCTCAGATAATCAACAATGTTCATTCCAATTGTGAAATATGAACACAAATTGATTTGTTTGATACTATGAACAGGATGTTCATGAAATCAGATGTGGAATCATCTGCGACTGAAAGATAAACTTTAGTCACTATCTTCCATCATTCAAGATAACCTCTTGTGGGGTATTCTTCATGTTGAAAAGGGAAACATTCTCAATTGAATAGAAATATTTTTCTATGAATTGAAAAATCCACGATAAAAATGTTTTTTTTAATTCTTACAGAAAACAACTACTTCCCCGGCTAAAGCCACGCTGGACATTGAACTACATCTGATATGTATTCTTAAAGGACCCTAACTCAAAAGAAAAAATCTGAAATTGAAAATTTGCATTTTTATTGAGATAGTTATTTGATTTTTATTCCAGTCTTAATTAAGAACTCATTGAGTGAGGGTCCTTTCAGAATATCTATCAGATTGAGTTGAATGTCCAGCGTGGCTTTAGCCGGGGAAGTAGTTGTTTTATTGATTTGTTGAAAATATAAACAGGATGTTCATAAAATCAGATGTGGAATCATCTGCGACTGAAAGATAAACTTTAGTCACTATCTTCCATCGTCAAGATAACCTCTTGTGAGGTATTCATGTTGAAAAGGGAAACATTCTCAATTGAATATTCACAGAAAAATCTTTCTATCAATATTCAATTGAGAATGTTTCCCTTTTCTAGTTGTTTTATGTTAGACATTCACAAAAAATGACTTCATTTTTATCGTGGATTTTTCACTTTACAGAAGAAAAATCGCGCGTGTTTTAAAGCCCTTTTTATCCACTTATACTTTAATATACTATTTTATTACATACTCAATGGGACAAAATGTTCAGAGAAGATATTTATATAGTAGAAGCTGTAAATGATTATATATCTAGGTGAATCATTATTTTGAAGTGATGCAAAGATATTTGGCATATGCAATATGTGTATCAAATAAGGTGAAGATCGATCAACCACTAAATATAAAAATCAACAATTCCAATAATTATTGAACGTCAACCAGAAATTTGGATATATTTTTTTAATATACCACGTTTATAAAACGGACTAAGAAGACATCTTAATGAGATAATGACAGAGACATGTGGCAAATTTCAGGTTTATTTCATTTAGTTTAAAATCGATTGCTCTTGTACATGTAAGCGAGTTGATATTGCATTGTCATCCAGTTCTGAGCTATGTTTGAAGATCAAGTGTCTCATCAGGAAGTTAGTTTAAAATGGATTTCTATTGGTATTATTACAAGATTTGTACCTAACGGACAAACAGACAACAAAAGCGAGTTAATATAAACATGGTAAAATACATAAAATGAACCCTTTGATTTGCTTGTTTTCAATTTCAATATAAATGTAGTAAAAATCAGTCATGTTGACAACCTCTACAACTATAAATTATCACCTAGTAGTGTATGACAATATATACCTCAAATGATCCTGTGTTGTCAATGACGTATTAGCTTTTCTTCATCCACCAACAGGACAAGACACAGAAATACAGAATTTTTCCTAGATATTCTGAATTTTATTTCATATACGGAATTTGCCTCTTGAAAATTTCAAGAATAATTAATTTCCACACTGTGTCAAGTGAAATATAAAATATAAATGTAACTAGTAAAGTTTCGGATGGGAATGATTGAAAAGTTGTTCTTCATTCATACCTTCAACAAATATAAATCAATATTAAATGAAATATTATTCATGAATCACTTATTTGAATACTAATTTTTGACATTTCATATCAATTTTAACTATTATGAGTTTGAATATTATTTGTGTGGGGTAAATTATATTATGCTGAGTATAATATATCAGGCCACCCTGTCATGATAAAGGTGTATATCAGCTAGAAATAAGAATCCAATGAAAACATGGTTATCCCAAATAAAATATATGAAACTGGAATTCGATTGTTTCTACATTTTTTTCACAGGAATTATTATTTTTCTACGTTCATGCAAAAACCAAAACTTTATTGAACTATATATGGTGAAAAAACTGGTTTTTTATTGCTCTAGTGCAATAAAATGTTTTTTGCACTCATCTGTCATTCTACTACAGCATTTTGTGATCATGACAAACATAAACATTCAAATCGACGCTATTTTTAGTCCATTTTCTGTGATATTGTATTACATTTTAAACAATTGCATATTTCATATTATTTTCAATCATATTTATTGCATACTGGATTACGGAATTACTAGAAAATGCAATTTATCAAAAATGAGTTGAATTGTTCCTAACATAGGTATTAGTTCCTAACTTTCTCAATGCAAATCGATAGTGCTAATTAATTATTGGATATTTTGCTATTAAATTTGAAATAGAGTTCTACAAATTTGAAATAGAGTTCTACAGAGAAGTGCAACTGTATGACTTTGAAAACATTCAGGGTTCATGTTGAGCTTCCGCATAACGTTGAAAGAACCACTAGTTTTCCTTTATCTAACCACGAACGCTGTACCCAGTACCTCCTTTTCTTTTATATGTTACATAAATTCACAAGGTCCAACAGATCACCTTCTTCTTAAGAGAGTATTTTCACTTTGCTTCACAAGTAGGTAACTGACGAATGACAAACGTCGGTATCCCTTCTGTGTTTATTGAGCACACCAAGTCTACTCCACGTCTGCACCACGCCAGTCCCTCGCCGCCACCACCACGCACCTGTTCTGTGTGAATTGCACCTAATGGCCTTACAAACAGACAAGACAATATACAAATAGCTTGGTCATTTCAAAAGGAACATCTTTACTTCAACTAAACTAAATATGAGTCATATTCATTTCACCTCATATCAACCTGTAGTTATGAATCTTTTTGATATCTCTTATTGACTTTTTCATTGCTCGTTAGAAACCTTCACTATTGCTATCTTCAAGTGGATACTTTGTTTCACAGTGATGCAAAGTTATCTGTCACAAGAAATAGATGCATTAAATAAGGCATACTAAAGGCAGTTTTTGAATCCAATTTTAAAAAATACAACTCCAATAATTTGTGAATTCCAGGCAGAACCTTCACAATTATGAATTATCATCCATAAGTATACAGAAATAAATTTTTACCTCATATAATTCTAATGTGCTTGTAGGCTGCGTATGATGTGTGACCCTTTCTGTTTCGCATCAGGTTTCCTTATCTGCAGGAAGGATCTAGCAGAAATACTAAATTTGCAGTGTTGACATTTTGAACTTTAGTTTCCCTGTGCACAGTATTTTCTCCTAAAAATTAAAAAACATTAAAAAAAATTGTCAAAATCCATTATATTTGAAATCTCATTCCACTTTTCTATCATGAAGTTATGGTATTTCAAAATGTTTCAAGCATATTTATTATTGAATTTTATTTCATCAGATTGATATATGAACATTGAGGGACAGCTAAATGATAGCAGAACTCACAAAAAAGAGAGAGCCTGCAACTTTATACCACACTTTACCAAAATCTTGTTTGTCACTAAATAGCTTTTCAACAGTAGTGTCCAATTGTATGGAATGTGGAATGAACTTTCCATTACTTACATTGCTTTTTTTTCTTATAAAATAAAATAGACATTTTTAGGAATGGATAATGAAAATCATTTCTCAAAAGTATTGAAATTCCTGTATTAATAGTTTACAAATGCTGCAATCTATATGAGTGGGGAATGGAATGGTCACGAACTATTGACATTCAGACTGAAGATAAGCTTAGGATTTCATAGATATAAAAAATGTCACACAAAGGATTGAAATATTGCAATGTTTTCTCCTGGTATTGTGAACATGCTAATAAAAAATGCACAGGTTGCATCAAAAGGGACTTTTTCAACATTGGAATGAAACAACTTGAAACACAATCCATCTAGTATACAATGATACATGAATTTATTTGTTCCTCTGATAAAATGTTTATTGCACTCATCTGTCATTCTACTACAGCGTTTTGTGATCATGACAAACATAATCGTTCAAATCGACGCCATTTTTAGTCCATTTTCTGTGATATTGTATTACATTTTAAACAATTGCATATTTCATATTATTTTCAATCATATTTATTGCATATTGGATTATGAAATTTCTAGAAAGTACAATTTATCAAAAATGAGTTAAATTGTTCCTAACATGGGTATTCGTTCCCAACTTTCTCAATGCAAATCGATAGTGCTAATTAATTAATAAATATTTTGCTATTTAATTACGCTTTTTATTTTCCCACACTTAGTGCCACCTAAACATTTTTTTATTTTTGCATGAACGTAGAAAAAATATTGTATGCAACTCATGCAAAAAGCGTTTATTGCACTCGACGTGTTGTCCAACTCGGCCTGACGGCCTCATCGGACAACTTCAAGTCGAGTGCAATAAACACTTACTTTTTGCACTTGTTGCATAAATAACTATTTGATATCTATAGTCACAAAATAAAGAACATCAAATGTAGTCCAAGATATTTTGAATTTCAAAGTGTAACATTAAATGGGAATATTTTTGAAAAACAAGTTTATATTCGAAAGGTTAAGAGATTAACTGTTTTTTGTAATGAAATTCCAACATAACAATTCAATCAATATCTTACCTCTTCTGAAGAAGAAATTTCATCCATTGGTCATATTACAAAAGTACCTAGTGACAATATTTTCCTTGTTTTGGTAAGATTTTTCTGAAAGCAGGTTTCCTTCATCTGAGTGAAATTGAACAAAACTGATATTCCTTTCATTCTGATTTTCAATTGACCCAATGTTTTTATTCCTGCTGTTTGCTGATGTGGATAACAAAATCTCCGAACTCCTGAAATGAGTACATGGGTTTTAAAAAATGTAATCAATACAAATAACTAGGTGTGCTAGCCAACTATAAGTAGTTTATTTTCAGAAGATGAATAATTTTTCTCAAAAATGAATAAATAACCTACTCAAAATGTTTATATATATGTTCTCTACTCGCTTATATCATTTAAATTGTATTGTTCTATCATTGTCTAAAGAGACAATGGTATTATATACTATATTTTACTTACATAAAATGTCATTTCAGTTTCACAAGATGGAACCATGCACTTCATTTTGAATAAATGTATAATTCGAAATGAAAACGGAATTCTCGATTTTCTAACGCCACAATTGAACAAGCCAAACGCCAAAAGCAAACAAGAATCAAATTCTAGGCCGACAGTGTCTTTTTATGCCATTTTCGTCGTAATCAAAGATAAATATTAAATATAACCTAAAATAAAATCTTGATTCGTTGTAACGGCGGCGACACCGAGGAGCGAAAAGCCGAAGCTTAGACAATGGATGTAGTAATAAAGTAAAGGAAACTGAACTGTTTGGCGCTTTCTGCCGAATGATTGAAGACAATGACAACAATGACCGAATTACGGAAATCTACTTCTTCCACATCTTTGACGTTTTCGGAGCGGACCGAACATTGTCCGAATAAATTTCTTAGGAGAGTTGCTCTTTGGTGTTGACATCTACTCAACAATCATTCGAATCAGATCCCATCTAAGAAATCAAGCAGGCCATATTGTCGCACGTTTGATCCCACACATTTTCAGATATGAGTGCATACACCAGGGTTTCTAGACATCTTAATCCCTACCATATTCAAAGAGTTCAGGCACTACTCCCTCGTGACTTTCCGTTACGTATCGACTTCTGTCTTTGTTTTCTCCAATGCCTTATTCAAAATCGTTTATTTGAAAATCAAATCCTGTTTACCGACGAATCAAATTTCTCACGCAACGCTATACGCAATTTTCACAACAATCATTTGTGGTCAGAGGAAAACTCCCATGCGATACAGTAATCACATTTCCAAGAACAGTTCTGTGTGGGAAGGAATCCTTGGAGATTATTCTATAGGTCCATTTTTCATTCCGGGAAGATTAAACGGAGAGGGATATTGTCATTTTCTTGAAGAAGATTTGCCTATTGTACTGGAAGATGTGCCATTTTAGCATCCAAGCAACTGTTGGATAGGTCGGGGAGGGCCTCAACCATGGCCCCTTAGGTCACCAGACCTTAACAGCTTGAATTTTTTCCTGTGGGGACATATCAAATCCTTAATTTACCAGAAAATTATCCAAATTGAAGAATTAAATAATCGAATAATTAACTCTTGTAGAACTATTCAAAATACTCCAGGAATTTTCCAAAGAGTGCGCGAATCAAAGAGAAGAAGATTGGATGCGTGCATACAGGCAGGAGATGGACATTTCGAACATTTATTGTGATTTAGATTTATATCTAGGGTTCCGTGGGTTATTGTTGTTTAAAAATAAGCATTTGAAATATTTTTATTTCAAGTAAAAAAAAATTGTTTCACTTTTTGACACACATGCATTGATTAATTTAAATCAAAATATCTCGAAAACGGCTGCTTGTAGCGGCTTTTGAAAATCATACCTTTTTCACGTAAAAAAGATAGAGAAATCTATTTTTCTTCTAGAAAATGTGATACATACATGCACGACAAAGTTGTGACTCTCCAAAAGAGACAAAGACCTATGGCGGCACCTTTACAATTAAGGGCCAAACTAAGATCAAATTTGAATTTCTCATATTAAAAAATCCCCAAATACCATTTTTGTCCAAATATCGACATTATTTTAAAAATTATTTACGAAAAACCAAAATAAAAACTATTTTTTAACCCTCTGTATATAAAAAATGAAGGCCTTGCGGACCCATGCTTATATGAACTTTTCAGCTTATATATAACTGAGGATCGTCCTGTAAAATATCGGACACTTATTACATAACACCCTATATATATATATATATATATATATATATATATATATATATATATATATATATACCGGGTGTCCCAGTATACCTGTTCCAATGGATTATCTCAGCCATTTCGAAAGATAAAAATTTGAAAATGTCATGATCTCCAATTTGTTTAAGGAACCTTCAACTGAGGAAAACAAAAATTGAAAGTTACTTCCGGTTTGACCGGAAGTGACTCTGACTTTTTTATTTCAAATAGCACTCCGTATATTTTTTGCAATTTTTTTTTTCTACTCAAAATTATCTTTCCAACGATGTATCACACTTTGTATTTTACATTTGATTTGATGGAGAAAACGTCAATTGAAATTTCGAATTGAAAGAATTGCAGTAGGCTATGATATTTTGTGTAATCTTGATTTTGACTTCAATAATAATTGATAATTCATGAACAATTCGTCCGTAGCATTTTTTCTTTTAAAGACAGTACGCTTTCTAGGAAATGATCCACTTGTTGCCAAATTCGAAGCCAAGCGTGTGAAATAATAGCGCTTGGCATTCGTCTATCAGGGTATTTCTCTCTGTATGCACGTAGGGCAGCCCGACGATTATTTTCGCATTTTCCATAAATCAGAATCATATCCAATTTCTCTTGATTAGTGAAGTTATCATCATTTTCACGGTTATTCATGGTTTCTCTGACACGTACACAACTATTGAGAATTATTAACTGTCAAAGTTATAAACAAATGTATTCAAATGTTTCCATGGCACACTAAGGTTTTCATTTAAGAATTATTAATTCTTCCAATTCTACTAAAATTCCAATAATTTGAAATTTGACGTTCTCTTCATCATCTCGAATGCAAAATTGTTCATGAATTATCAATTATTATGGAAGTCAAAATCAAGATTACACAAAATATCGTACCCTACTGCAATTCTTTCAATTGGAAATTTCAATTGACGTTTTCTCCATCAAATCGAATGTAAAATACAAAGTGTGATACATCGTTGGAAAGATAATTTTGAGTAGAAATAAAAAATTCCAAAAAATATACAGGGTGCTATTTGAAATAAAAAAGTCAGAGTCACTTCCGGTCAAACCGGAAGTGACTTTCAGTTTTTGTTCTTCTCAGCTGAGGGTTCCTTGAACGAATTGGAAATCATGAAATTTTCAAATTTTTATCTTTCGAAATGGCTGAGATAATCCATTGGAACAGGTATACTGGGACACCCGGTATATAACTTAAGTTAATATATATATATATATATATATATATATATATATATATATATATATATATATATATATATATATATATATATATATATATATATATATATATATATATATATATATATATATAAAGGTAGTCTTAACTGGCTAGTTGAAGAAAAAATCAACGAAACTATATTGAGGATTCAGTTAAACAACTGGGCTGGGTTAAAGAATACTCTTTGTTATATGGTCGAACTTTCCGAAATATTTATTTACGTTTCAATGCATCTAAAAATGTAGTCACATGGTACTCCACCAAACAGGTTTGGAATACTTACTAACTTGATAATGATAATAACAGTTAAAACACATAATCAGGAACAAAAAAGATTGAGCAGATTTTGACACTACATTGATTCAAAAGCAAACATATTTATAACCACTTTAATTGAATCAAATAGAAAAATATCTTGGTCATAGCTGTTTTTTGGCGCCATGTAGGTATTCAAAACGTATTCGTCCTGTGATTCAAATACATCCATTCTGGCCTTGAAACGATGACGTCATATATGAAACGATTCAAAACCTTTCATAGAGTTTTCAAACCAAGTCAAACTCAGTTTCAAAACATAATTCCACTTTCCACTAATGATCGTGAGAATTTAAAATTTAAAAGATTGAACTGGGAAATTATATATTAACAATTGAGTTCGAAATCTACAATGAATTACATGGTTAGTTTATCAGAAGTCTACCGACTTTTTATTCAATTACTCGAATCCTCTTCGAAATTGTGCATTTTTTCGGTTCTTGATAATAATGATTTTATTTTCGAGAGGTAGGTGATTCAACAGATAGATGAGACTATCCAGTGACAGAATCACACAGATTACATATAATAGGTAGATTTAACTAAAACAAGACTATACTAAGTTACATAATGGAAATATTGTGAAGTAACCTAAAGGAAAAGAAATAATATTCTAGACTGTGGAAACAGATAGTTACAGTTATTGTTTATGTAGTGTTTGATTGACCACAATGAAAAATGACAACATTTAGGAGAGTAGGTAACAGTAGCAATGGTGTTAATAACGAAATAGATCATATCTTCAAATTATCAACAAGAGAAATCAGATATAAATTATTCATTGCAATATAGTAGTTGCTCCCGCACAACTACTTAACAGTTATACAGCACAGACTTCAATTTTCTCTTGAAACTTATCAACCTGGTTGAGAAAATATCAAGGTTTTCATTAGTTAAACAATTACAGAATTTCATACATCTATATAGTCGTGAATTTGTCATAAAATTAGTAGTTATCCTACCAGGTACGAAGAGTAGCCGGTGTCGCACAAAGTATCTAGTACTATTCAAGAGGAAAAAACTTGTACAGTATGGGGAGTCTATCATGTCATTAAGAATTTTATATACAAAACAGATGTCAAAGAATTGCCTTCTCAGGTTTAGATTTTTAAGCTTGCAAAAAGTGACATTACATTCATATGAGAGGAAGTGACGTCTTTTATTGAAACGAAAATTTAATGTATTTATTAATTTATGCTGTATTCTCTCAACTGTATCAATTTTGTCATTATAAAAGGGGTTCCATACTGTAGAGGCATATTCTAAGTGGCTACGCACGATGGAATTATACTGCGTAATTATCGTTTCAGTGCGTCGAAAGGATTTGGTAACCCTTAAAATAAAACCAAGGTTACGTGATGCTTTTTGGATCATATCCTCAATATGGGAGTCAAAACTCAATTTAGCCTCAAGAATAACTCCAAGGTCTTTGATTGATTTAACATCATTTATTCATATTTAAGATCGAATACCTCTTTATGCCAGAAAACACCTCATGGAACACACCGAGAATGAAATAATTTTAATTTCGACATCTGTCAATATGAAATCTGGGGAGGGGTTATTGTGATTGATGTCCAAAGAGAGTAAACATTAACTCAGATAACGTTTACTCTCTTTGATTGATGTCTAGACCATATTAGTGAAGTTGAAATAACCTTGGCGGGAGATCCATATTCAAATTTTTCAACATGGGAGTCTTATGGAGGTTCAACTTTGAGATGAACCACGCTATCTAAAAGTGAATGTTAGTATAGAGACATCAAATATTGGGTGCCTTCATCATCATGTTTTCTTGTCCATTCCACATCAAAATCTACTTCTATATATCCTTAAATTAAAATTGAAACCAGTGTTGTTTGAAAGATTTCAGTATGCGTAGATATTTCTGCTGTGCGTCAATCATTAATCATTACATGTTCGATTAAGGTTATGATATTAATTGTGACTGATCTGTTTAGTTAATACTTAGTTAATACCAATCAAAAATGGCTTCGAGAATTATCAAGCTACCAGTTATAAATTAATACTTTCAGGATGATATGAAATGCATTCAATGTGGTGAAAATAGTCTTTCATCTGGACATTTAGAAATGTGTAATTTGGATTCTGTATTACGAATTATCAAGGTCCATTTGCTTTCAAACCATCTTTGAAGTGACAAGTAGGTACACACACAACTATTTTTGGTTTATGTGAAGTTAGCCACACTTTTCCAGCCACGGTTTCTGACGTGTAGACTGTCGACTGTGGGATAGCGTGTTTTTACTCACAGTGTTGCCAGATTGATCAAATGAAATCTGAATTCGATAAAACAAACCCAGCCACACTTTCTAATTGAATGTGCAACTATAGTATCCATCCATTGAACTCACCATGGATTTGCCTCAAAAGATAACAATCTCCCCTTGCGAATGAGTGGGTTGCGCTGCCACGAAAATAAAAAACTTTTGGAAAGAGGGCAACAAAAATGAATGCAAGAAGCACTATATGCATTTTTTTGGCGTTCGTTAATATGAGAAACTAAATTCTCGGGCGAAGAATAGTCCAAAAAAAGTCGCGCTGTCACGAAAAGAAAAATATCATTGGAAAGAGGACATCACAATGCATAAAATACGATGAATGGAATTCTTTGGACGGCCATTTGTAACAGGGGAAAACATTAATATAACTTCGGACTTCAAAAGTCAAGAAAGAGTAGGCTCACGGAACAAAAATACCATTAGAAAGGAACATCAAAATGCATAGAAGATATAAATGGTTTCTCAGACGGCCGATTATAACATAAAAAAATAAAAAATTATCGGACTATAAAAAGTCAAGAAAGAGTCGCGCTGCCACGAAAACAAAACAACCACCGAAAAGAGGACATCAATATGCATAGCAGGTAATAAATGGTTTTCGCTAGACGGCCGTTTATAACAGAGAATTTTTTTTTAAATATTTTCTCGGACTATAATAAGTCAAGAAAGAGGCGCGCTGCCACGAAAACAAAAATACCATTGGGAAGAGGACATCAATATGCATAGAACGTAATCAATGGCTTTCTTTGGACGGCCGTTTATCACAGAGAAAAAAATTAAAATAATTTCTCGAACTATCATGCATATTCATGTCATCTTTCCAATGGTATTTTTGTTTTCGTGGCAGCGCGCCTCTTTCTGGACTTTTTATAGTCCGAGAAAATATTTTAATTTTTTTCTCTGTTATAAACGGCCGTCCAAAGAAGTCTGATCACGTTCCATGCATATTGATGTCCTCTTTCCAATGGTATTTTTGTTTTCGTGGCAGCGCGCCTCTTTCTTGACTTTTTATAGTCCGAGAAAATATTTAAATTTTTTTTAATCGGCCGTCTGAAGAAAGCCATTTATTATATTCTATGCATTTTGATGTCCCTTTCTAATGGTATTTTTGTTTCCGTGGCAGCCTACTCTTTCTTGACTTTTAAGTCCGAGAAGTTATTTTAATGTTTTCCCCTGTTACAAATGGCCGTCCAAAGAATTCCATTCATCGTATTTTATGCATTGTGATGTCCTCTTTCCAATGGTATTTTTCTTTTCGTGACAACGGACTTTTTTGGAATTTTTATAATCCGAGAATTATTTCATCGCTGTTATAAACGGCTCCAGAGAAATCCATTCATTGTGTTCCTTGCATTTTGATGATTGTTTCCCCTAGTCTTTTTCGTTTCGTGGCAGCCCGACTCTTTCTAGACTATTCTTCTATTTAGTTTCTCATACTAACGAACGCCAAAAAAATGCATATAGTGCTTCTTGCATTCATTTTTGTTGCCCTCTTTCCAAAAGTTTTTTATTTTCGTGGCAGCGCAACCCACTCATTCGCAAGGGGAGATTGTTATCTTTTGAGGCAAATCCATGGTGAGTTCAAAGGATGGATACTATACCTGCACATTCAATTGTGTGGCTGGGTTTGTTTTATCGAATTCAGATTTTATTCGATCAATCTGGCAACACTGTGAGTAAAAACACGCTATCCCACAGTCGACAGTCTACACGTCAGAAACCGTGGCTGGAAAAGTGTGGCTAACTCCACATAAACCTATTTTTATTGGGTTTTTTATCAGTTGGGCTGAAAATTCACGTTCAAAACAGTAATATTCATAATTCAACTCCTGAATGTATTTGTTACATACCATGCGAAGTAGGTATGTTATCCACATTTTAAAATCTTTTTCTTTTGTTGGCATTAAATAGAAATTGCAATCGCTTGAGTGACTGTGGTTACAGCCAAGCACAAAACAATGCATCATTTCAAGTTTATTTCTCCTCCATCAGAGCAAGCACACTGCATCATTATTCATTATGTATGTCTGCGACCTGCTGAGTTCTCATTTATGTTTATAACATTGAATTTCCCACCAAACTTTGCTTCCACCAACCAATAACGAAAGACAAACTTCCATCGAATTTGCCCACCAATTTTATATTTATCAATTATTTTGAAAATATACAATCTCATCCTAAAATTTTGATTTTAGCTTGTTGAGAAAGGTTCATTGGATCTATTTCAACAGAAATAAATTTTAAGTAATTTTCCAAAGCATCTCAAAACAGGCGAGAGATTCGCTCATTTTAGGCTCATAAGAAATTCAGTGGTCGGATCCACGGATGGATCGTAATTCAAAATTCCCGCCTAACCTCACTAATATTATCTATTGTAATAGCGGAAAAATTTAAGTTTTAAAAGTTATGTTAAATTTGGAAAAGAAATAAATAAGACTGGAAATTGATAAAATTTTGATTCTATATCACAAAAGTCCTTTTGGGTCGGGAAAGGTAATGTTCTGATTTAATAATGTAGTTGTACATAATGCTAAGATTATTTAAATCAGTTTTTATTCATGTTGTTGCGATCATTATTGATATATGGAACATTTCTTTAAAAAGTCTTTTGTGCATGTTGTTTTTAGTGAAAAGGATTATCATAGTCCATAAAATGTGCTTGTTTTTTATCTCATGCTCAGCAAGAGCGTAAGATAACTTATTCGTATTGCAATCGCTTTTGTGGGACGTAATGCATCCAGACAAATTCCTCGAGGATTGCATCTTATTGTTCCATCTAGGATGCCCCTCAACCGGTTTCCCGTTATCCCAAAGTCCCGTTATGCGAGTTAAACCAAAATGAATAGCGCTAAAATATTCTGGGTGTTCAAATATCTGTGTATACCAATTTTCATGGCGATCGGTTGAAGGGTATATAAGTTGAAGTGCTGCAGCGCCATCTAGCAGCGAATTAAAGTAAAATGAATAGTATAAAAACCTTCTTCATGAAAAAATACATAGATGTGCCAACTTTCGGTCAAACTGTGTTGGAGTTTATCAATCTCATCCATTTTTATAAATACAGAAGATATATACCATGACCTGTACACTTAAGTTATTTGAATATTTTCACCAAGATTTTGTTTGTTTAATTCATTAATAAATATATTATATGGTCGTTTGGCTGCGGATAATGGGTGCTAACTTCACGATGAAGAAGTTAACATGAATATGGACAAATATCTTTATTAGTTCCTAGGTTGCCTAGTCCAGGCCATACATATCTCATTTTGAAAAAAAAAGTGCAAATCAGATATCAGTGGTGTTCTATTCCTCAGCCTCTCCCATATATAGTCCTTTTGGTTTATATCTTTGCATATATTTTTTTCAAAGGAGATATTTTTTGTAGAGAATATTCATATCAAAGTGCTAATCTCATAGAGATATGCACAAAAAGTCCCAAAACAGCCAGAATTGGCCTTCTCTAGAAACTTAATGGCAGACCTAGACTAGGTAATTTGGTAGTCTATGAGAACTTCATGAATGAAAATGTTTGGCATACCCGATTATCGCTGCTTAGACTAGTGTGGGCTGACTGGTACTCTGTGCAATTCAATGAAAAAAATGAACATACTCTAGCGACTGTATAATTTTTGTATACATGGATAAAATTGGTACTAATGATCACAATATTCTTACATCAACCCAAAAGTACAAATGAAGAACTCTCTCATTTTAGGAGCAGTTTTTTGGATTTGATATTGTACTTTTCATGTATTGGGTTATTCTGTCTCAACCCTGGAAATGTTAAGCAGATTATCAATAATGGGAAATTTGAAAGGATCCATTTTTTCAAAAATCTGTTTTACCTAACCTTGAACAATCATAATTTGGTGTCGTCAGATTTTGATTATCTCAAAAAACGATGAGTGTTTTTGTCAGACAGTGTGGGTCATTCATCCTAAGCTTAATATTTGTTGGTGATTTTAGTTTTTTAGAAGGAATGATTCTCGGTTATTTTTCTCTAATCATGTTATGCATTTGGTGAAAGATATGTATGAGAGGTAAAATAACATTGAGTAAAATCATATGTGTGCTTAGTGGCACTCACTGAGCCGAGAAGAACAGGCCAAGTATTATGAGAAGGCGCGTCAGGAGCGTCAATTGCACATGCAGCTGTACCCGGGCTGGAGCGCACGGGACAATTACGGTTATGGCACCAAGAAGAAGAAGCGAAAAAAAGAACGAACACCTATTGAGTCGGGAGGTAGTTATATCCGCGCACCCTAGTAGAGTGCCCATCCAAATTTTTTCTGAATTCTGTGCATCGAAAAACAACATAATTGTCCGTAAATTGATTCATAATGATTTCAATAATCAGTATATTTCTTTTTTTTACAAATAGATGACAAACTTCGGAGATTGTCTGAAACGTATTCAAAACCTACCTAGCTTTTAATTCGAATAATGATCACTCTCACCAACTGACAATTTGTTGTGAAATTTCTGTGCACATGATAATTATGCGTGAAAGACTAACAAACTGCACTCGACACTACTAATTGAAACTGGCAGACGTGTCAATGAATTCGGAACATGCATTCTTCACAAATAAATATATTCTCTGAATAACATCATTAGATCCGATTGATATTCCTTCAGAATTTAAAATTCCTCAGGTGGTTGAGAAAGTATGTTTAAAAGTTTAACGCTGGTTAAGGCCATATCATAGAGGTTGCCGCTAAAGTTCCCGGCAACACCTTGCTCGCAATATTCTCGTTGGTTGTGATTTACTTAGATAGCATTCTTCTGGGGTAAAATGATGATTCTGCTCGCGAATTTGCAATTATTGATACCATATTTTAAACAAAATTTTGGCTTTTATTTTCACATACTGAATTTTGAGAATAATATGCATTAAAAAAAATAATGTATGTTCCGAATTGGGATAAAGATCTCTTTTCATCATTGTCGTTTTCACCAGTTTCTCGAATCTCAATATCCGTTCAAGTTTATATGAATATGTTGGAATGATATTCAGTTTTAAAAACATTATTTTTGAACGGATGTTGGTTATAACACGGTGCTCTGAACAACGTGCATACTTGCGAGTTCGAGCAGAATGGGTCGGTGGCGGCCAAAATAAACTGGTGGCGGCCAAAAAGTCTGGGGTGGCCGGCATGGCGATTCTTGCGCGCTTCTTGGTGCCCTGCCGGTACGAAAAAATGCTGACTCTGTTCTGTTTAGTGGCACGCGCTGGGTAGGGAGGAGCAGGCAAAATACTATGAACTGGCCCGTCGCGAACGACAGCTGCACATGCAGCTCTATCCCGATTGGTCATCACGCGCCAACGCCACTCGCGGCAAGAAGAGGAAGCGCAAACAAGACCCCGCCGATGGAGGTAGCCACCCTCGCAACTTACTAATTTATATTATGTTTTTATTTCAATACCCCTGTCTCTCGCTCATCAACTTGGCTAATTAATAATTCCTCTAAATTGAGTGTGAATTATGAAATTAATCAAACATATGTTGTGAAAAATATTTAAAATGGAATTGATTCATTATCCTGAGTAGGAAAATATGATTATGAAATACCCTGTGCACTTATCTTAACATCCTGCCTATTGGACACAACATATTATGCAGGCTTTCAACATGAAATATCTTCACAAATTTCAAATAACGGTGATGTCATCGTTTCCTCTAAAACTAACACAGATAGGGTTAGTATATTCAATAAATCATTTGTTTATGCTATGTTTATTTCATTGAAATAAGCAGGAGGTTAGTTGTGTAATATTCCCATTTTTTCATGTATCTGGATATTATAACTTCACTGTTTACTTTCAGATAACATTCCAAAAACTTTTTTCAATTCAAGTTGATGAACGGGCGAGTACTAAGTAACTTGCGAGTCGTACCTTTTATCTAATTATTTATATATTGCATGTTTTGGGGTAAACGGTTGGCCGGCCGGGACCTATTCTGCGAAGGGTCTAGCAGACCCCCTTGTTGGTTGAACTCATCGTATGCACGTTTGTCAGTAGTCTGCATGACCCTACAGTAGACTTTTTCACGTCCACAAATCCGAGCATGGTCCCTTTCCATAGCTCCTACTTCTCACCTCTCCAGATAATTGTTCTTTGTTTATTATTTTTGGTTCATTACATCTTTTTTCAATAAGTACTGGTCGTTTTCAGGGTGTAAAAGCAACAAACTATTTTTGACAATATACCAAATTTAATGGTAGTAACACTTCAAATACTTTCCAATATTTATTGGAAAGTCTATTATCCATGTGAGTTAACTGTACTTTGAAGTCACTAGTGGTTTTCCATAATTTCTTATTTTTTATTTCAAAAATAGTTTCAAAGTATATAGTGAAAGCCTTTTTGCAATTCATCAAACGGTATGATCTCTGGTTTTGAAATGTTGAATTACCAGTACTTTGTTGGAAATGAGGTGAAATGAAACAATCCTATAGTAATTAAGCACTTATGCAGTAATCTAGTAAATTTCGTTAAAGTGAAGCTAGTAGAGAGACTGATTTTTGAATTTCAACAAATGGTCAATACTTAGTTGAAATGCATTTTTATTCTGAATTTCAGTCTATAGTTGTTTAAACATCAATCAGTTTAACCAGCAGTAGAAATTGCCAATTATTTTCTATTACTTCAGTTTCTAAGGTGTTAATATTACAAATAGGTAATAGCATGAAGAAATGTCGAGCGAGGTATGGATTGGACCAACAAAGTCAGTGGTGTAAGCCATGCAGGTGAGTCTTTTGTTCACATTCATAATTGTAACTAGCTTGAAATTGCACGCCTATTGTTCTTTATATTTGTGGGCATTATTTTCCATCGTATCTACGTGTAATCAATGTGTACCTTCTTGGATTATTTCAAAAGTTATGTTGATGAAATACACATTGGATACATTTTCAATTCACTTATGGGTTTCTCAGGTCACACCACTCAATTACAATTATAAAATCTGCATATATATTAACTAATCAGTTGTGGTCTTTGTCTGCCCAACAGTCTTGAGCTAACCAGCAGCGAACAAGCAATATGCTAATCTGTTGTATAAAATAAGCAGGTACTCTTAGTTTAGGCAGCGACCGTAGGATATTCCTTGTGATCGTGTTCCCCCAAAAAACGTTCATCTAGGAAACTAGAATCAATATAAAAGAACACATTGCCACTGGGTTGCATAGTCCAGGCTGGCCGATATGTCTAGAAAATATATCACTTTCATTGGTTTTTGTAAATAACTCCTAAAATAGGTCTTTTCTGAAAAAAACTCTATATGAGAGAGTTTGAGGAATATAACATCACTAATTCCACGTTTTTAAACAATGTGATATTGAATATTTCTGCTAAAAATGTTGAATGGGTGCTTGATGGTTCAATGGAACCGGAAGTGAAAATTATTAGTTATATTCTACAAAAAATTTTACAAAAATGTGGGGCAAATCGGTATCAAACTCTTGTCTTTAATTTTTTTGTTTCGATTTTCTTCTGAATTAGTAATTTTTTAGGAAAATAACATATGCAAAGAATACCTATATCTACAAAAAAGTACTCCTATATTTTTTCTGAAAAATGCCATATTTCAGGAGTTATTAAAAAAAATCGCAAAAACCA
The DNA here is from genome assembly GCA_018342105.1 of Gonioctena quinquepunctata. Classification (NCBI taxonomy): domain Eukaryota; kingdom Metazoa; phylum Arthropoda; class Insecta; order Coleoptera; family Chrysomelidae; genus Gonioctena; species Gonioctena quinquepunctata. The sequence goes on along the minus strand of JAFIRS010000724.1, from coordinate 55,435 downwards.
TCGGAAGGGGGCGTATTTTATAGAAATATCAGAGGGCCAGGAATAGGCAATCCAGTCGGCGATATGTTTCTCTATATTCATGCTGATCCCTCGATAAAAAAAAATTGAATACCCGGTGACAAAAGGATATACCTAACCTATGTATTTTATTTTCAATTCATAAATGTTACATATTTCACCTAGCGATTCTGTAGAGACCCATATGTATTGTTTATCAACGTTTCCTAATCTATGTGGAAAGACTATTATTTTTTTGTTTTATTTTCTATATAATAAATACATATATATTTCGGGAGACACTCGCAGAATTTTACTTCTACAAAATCAGAAAATGTGTCTTCCCACAAAGACAAAGGACAAATTTGATTTTAAATGATGCACTATACACTGCTGCTGAGCACAACAATTGTTATAAGTGCAAGGGGTTTGGAATTCAGAGAAATTTCTAAGTTAGAGACACATTTTCTGATAAAAAAATGTCCACTTTACCTCGTTTATTTTTTAATGTATTTTGTCATTTGGTTTGTGGTGTCTTTGTTGTTTTGTTGTGACTGTACATTGGAAATAGTATTTTGTATTTGTGGATACATGTTAATATTTTAATGCCCCCTTGTACAATTAACGATTGTTTAGTCCCGAGAACAGTTCACACGGCGGAACTTCAACGGTCCATGGAAGTCTTTTACATACCACCGGAGGTGCTACCACTACCCAGTCTCCTCAGGAACCCACTTACGTCAATCTATAGCAAAACGTTGGTTAGTCAACAGCAGTGTTGGTGTTTCAGTGTTAGATATTACTTTTTGAGTGACTTTGTAGCTGTATTTTTTAGTTAGGCAAACACGTCCTCACCTACTCTACAGAAGTAGTCTGCTCATGTTGAGGACCTTTTTCATTAATAGTACCACAATAATTATTTTTAAATTCATATTTTTCAATTGATATTAACTAGTTTTGAAAGGTATCCCGAATTAATACAAAGTGAACATCGATAAATACTGGAATATAAATATATTTTAGAAACTGTAAGCATACTCTATATACCTGGTGACAACGATATATAGGAACATCAATATTTTGTTATTTGTAAAGATTAACATTCCAAAATGGAATGGAGCTATGGGATAAAAAATCCGCCTATTTCGTATTTCTGAAATAATTCTATAGGGTAAGTGAACATATAGTGAATAAATATATTTTATTCCTTGTATATCAGAATTTAGAGTCTTTCTACATCATCCCAAATCATTGTATGGACAACATTCGTCCACAAAATGACAATGGAAATGGTAATATATTTTTCAGTTGGCAGAGTTGCTAACGACCCAAGAAAATTCCACACATTCACTCATACTGTATCTAAATTGTATTCCGTTACAACAACACATCTCAAACTTACGGAAGTTTCCTAGCGCATTTCTAGGCGCATGCTATACTAACTTATGTTTATGTGATGATGATTTAATCGCCAATCTGAACCATTTATATTTTGCTTCTAAAAAGCATATTAAAAAAACACAAAACCTTCAGTCTCAGCTATGCTCTACACAGTTCTTATTTACACTTGAAAATATACACTCTATTCTTGGCAGATATTTAAAACCGTGTATATAATCACACTCCAAGTGTAACATCAATATATAAAATCTTTTTTTTGGCAGTCTCTCTACAAATTGAATTATACGCTGTAATTTCAAGCATATATTGGAAAAAAATCATCCTAACAATAATGAATCACTCTTTTCGAAGTATATATCTATATTTATATATATATATGTGTATTATGTTCGTGAATATGAGATTCATGAAAGACTGCTTTTTGTGTATTTTAGCCATAACACAATATATATAGAGTTGGCAGTGGAATAATTCTAAGTTTTTTAAATATTCTTGACAGTGATCACTGTATCCGATATTAGTCAGTATTCTCAATGCCATATTTTGCATCCTAAATATTTGAATAGCATGGCATAAATTTGCCCAAAGTTGTACACCATAACTAATATCACTGTATTTATGTTTGTGATCTTTAATGTGCAAAAAACAGATAGAAAACTCGAAAGTTTCACTCTTCAGTAAGGTCATGTGTGCTGCCTAGTTAAGTCTACTGCCTAATGTAATGCCAAGTAATTTTACTTTATTTCTTTCACTATTAGAGGCAGTTTGGTTATTGGCAGAGATTTGGATGTTTGGTGCCTTCTCATCATTTAGTTTAAGCTTATTAGATTTTTAAACCACTGCATTATTAATAACCTCTTCAAGAAGAAGGTGTGAGTTATCATTGTAAAATAAAACTGTAAAGAGGACATATTTGAACAGCAACATGTTATTGCATAGGAGAGGACCCAAAACGGTCCCTTGTGGAACTCCGTGTTTGAAAGTGTGACAAGATCATTACTGCTTGTTGATGATTTGTGAGATAGGATCTTATTAGGTGAAGCGAAATACCTCTGATCTACGGGATCAGTTCAATTATTCCAACTTAATTTCATGTGAGACGCAATCAAATGCTTTTGTCAGGTAACAAAGCATCAGCACAGTATGATTGCCTTATTCAAGTTCCTCAACCACGCCTGACACGATCTCAAATACTGCTTGTATTGTTGAACGTGAGCTTCTGAATATTGGGAGTTGCTAAAGAAATCGTAATTCTCTAAAAAAGGCGTAAAGTTGTTTCTTAATTATTATTTCTACAACTTTGCTGAATATTGAGATGATACTTATTGGTTGGTAATTATCCTTGACTGCTGCATCATCTTTTTTGAATAGGGATGTCACTTTCAATAACTTACAGATGTCTGGGAAAGATGCCAGGGCATAAGATTAGATTAATTATTATGGTGAAAGGTTGGAATATGATATGTGAGGTTTCTATTAGTATGTGGTTATTCAGTTTATGAGTATCCAGGCATTTTGAGTTCTTCAATGAGTGAATCGCTTCCAGGACTTCCACTTCATGAACAGGTCTAAAGAAAAATGAACTACATGGAGCAGGAACATATATATATATATATATATATATATATATATATATATATATATATACATACCTACACATATGAAGTAAATATTAAAATCAGAAACTTAAAAAACTAGTATTGATGTAGTAACAAATATTTGTATCTTATACAAGCAACTTGTTTCTAAGATCGACATTTTTCAATGATAAAATATATTATTTTTTCAAGAGAATTTCATGTGATACACAGTCAAATGGTTATTTCTGAATACTCTAGTTTCTTAAATGTTGTTATTTTGCTACTGAAGTCCAGTATTGCCATTTCAATGTTTTTACCTTTCTAAAATCCATGCCGGCTGTCCATAAAGATGTTATCATTTTTAAATAGATGAACAACTTTTAGAGCAATCCTTTTTTCAAATATTTTTGATATTATTGAGAGTCAATATATTGGTCTGTAGTTTGTTGGGTCATCTAGATTTCCAACTTTGAAGATAGGTACGTATTACCAGTACTTTCATTACGGAGGGAAAATTCGATTCAAAATTGGCATGTGGGGGTTTTTGGGGTCGAAGATTATGAATTTTTTGTCAAAATTCATAAAATCAGAAATGTGGCTCCAAGATGGCCGACGATCTCTGTGATTATGCTCCGATTCTATTCAAAATTGGTATGTGGGGGTTGGATATTATGAATTTTTGCCAAAATTCATGAATTTAAGATGGCGGCTCCAAGATGGCGCACGTGTTTTGTAATTATGGTCGTATTCGATTAAAAATTGGTATGTGGAAGTTTCCGGGGTCGAAGATTATAAATTTTTTGTAAAAATTAATAAAATCAAAATGGCAGCCGGCTCCAAGATGGCGGACGATATCTGTGATTATTGTCCGATTCTATTCAAAATTGGTATGTGGAGGTTTTCAGGCTCAGAGATTATGAAAATTCATGAGGGTGTGGCTCCAAGATGGTGGACGAATTTTGTGATTATGGACCGTTTCTATTCAAAATTGGTATGTCGAGGTTTTTGGGGAAGAAGATTATGAATTTAGTTGAAGATTATTGTTTTTTTGTCAAAATTCATAAATTAAAGAACTAGATAGCTCAGAACTTACAGGAAAAAGGTCTCATAATAACAATGATTTAACAAAAAGGTGTACTTACTGAAAAGCACAAAATGAAATAATTAATAAAAAACATTTTTAAAGACAAGCTTTTATTCAAATGTACTAAAAAGTAAAAAATAATTGATTTCGATATGTGACGTAGGTTATTCCGTGAGTTGTAGATTCAAAAGCTTGTCACTTTTGTATTCGAACTGAAAACATTGCGCAACAAGCTCTTGAATCTATAACTTACGGAATAACCTACGTCACACATCCAAAGCAATTATTTTTTACTTTTTAGCGCATTTGAATGAAAGCTTGTCTTTAAAAAGGTTTTTTATTAATTATTTTATTCCAAAGGGTTTATGTTTGATGAGCTATCTTTTTCCTGAATAAGTTTTCTTGCATTATTTTGTTTAATTCCATAATGAATGTTTCTGCTTTATCTGTGTGAGAATATTGTCGTTAACCTATGGTTTTAGCCTATTTTCCGCAAAGTTTCTGAATGTTGTATTCTGTTCTAATATGATATCGGTAGTATTATGGAAAGTCTCCCATATTGTATCGATGTTATCTCCATTTGATAAATCATCCCAATCAAACTTCGTTAACTTTATGAAAATCAATATATTTTTTAACTTTTTTCTGTTGATTATGGAGTAATCTGAATTAATGTGTTGAAACTACATTTTCAAATCAGAGTAGCTGTTGGTCATCAGTAAGCAGGATCGATGAGGTTTCGAATATTTCTATATCTTATAGGCGCTTCAACTGAGTCAGGTTTATATTCAACGAAAGCTCAGCAAAGGCTGTTGTACTTTAATCAGGATAACTATATTGAGCTTTTGACTATGTGATCTCATGAGAGTTAAAGTCACCAAAAATAACCGAATTTTTATGGTTTTTGTTGAGTTATCTACTTATGTTTGATTTTGATACAATGCAGAAAGATTTAGATCTCAATGAAATAATTCGAAAAAACTGTTTTCCAGGATGTGAAGGGGGTAATTGTCTTTGTTCATTTTTCATAAATAATTTTTGGGTTACTCAAGAACAAGATTTTTTCGATAATTGCTTTCCTTGAACATATTTTTTGCCATTGATTAATCCAAATTGTAATTATTTTTTAAGTTGAATTGTCTTGCAAGTGTTTCACTCTCAGAACTTTTACATAGAACTCTGTTCTAGTTATGAGTATAGTAGTTTTTTTTCAGCTTAAAGCAAAGCTAAAGTTACGAACTATTAAGTGGTGATAAGTTATTATGCAGAAAATGCATTTTTATCAAGGAAATAGTGATAGTTTGATATTAATCAGATTCCTATTTGGGAATCAGCGCAAACATAAAAGTAAAAAAGGACAAAAACTGATGAAGATAAATATCATAGTACACAATTTAATCCTAAAACCAGGACTCGACGAAAGTTATTTGATGGCACCCCGAAAATATATGTGTAAAAAGTGTCAAGAAAATGATACTTACTAAAGAACAACATAGTCTACAATGCCAAGGAACATGTCAACAGTGGTTTCATAAATAATGTACTGCTGAGATGAATTAAAAACAATATGGAAAATATTCAACTGGAGCAGAGCTGGAAATGGACTTGTAAACAGTGCAAAGTGCATAAAAGAAAAGAGCATAGCTCAGGCGAATCTAGTACGAGTTCTGAAAAATATTCTGAATGAGATTCAACCATAATTGAATCTATGAAATCAAAAACATCAAGAAAAATTAAGAATAAAAATCCTATAAAATGTGGTCTGTATGAAATTATGGCTAAGGAAAATCCAAGCAACAAAGAGATGCTCCTGATGATTAATAAGAAATTTGGAGGAATCTCTCAACTTCTTTAGTTCTGAACTAATGGACGATTTGCGTAGGACTTTGAATAGTGTCAAAGAGAACAAAAAATTTAAAAAAGAAAACGAAGAAATGAAAAGTGTTATTATGGAGTTGCAGAAGGATGTCATGAATCTACAGTTGGAAGTAGATAACAGTTCAGAAAGAGGTACATGTGTAAAGCAAAGCCAAGAGACCCTTGTAAGGAATTATTGAAGAAATCTGGCATTCTTACTGTAATTTGTTTGTACATTCTGGAAACGGCTTGTTTAATCCATAAAAATAGACATACACTTGTATCGTCTCAATACAACACAAGGCAGACTAGCCAGATGAAGGTGATAAGACCCCGCACTACTATGATTAAGGACTCAATTATATATACCGGAATCAAGATATTCAACCACCTGTCGAACGAAGCTGAAATATCCACAAGCAGCAAAAATTTCAGACTCAAAGTTAACAGAAACACCATTTTATAACTTGGATGAATATTTTTTACATGGATTTTGATTTGTCACCAAAAGGGTAATCTGATATTTTAATATGTAACTGGAAATGTTTTTAGATGTCCGTAATGAATTATACTTTTATATAGTAATGTAATAATTATACCTTGGATGAATATTTCCGTAATAATTATACTCTTACATGTAATAAGGTGTGAAATGAAATTGTTCAACTTTGAAAAGCCTATTTAAATTCTTTAATATGTAGATAGTTAGTATTGTTCTCCTATATATTGTTATTAATATTAGCTTTGTCAACAAGGCTTATTTCACTTATGACAATAAAGTATTCTTTGAATTCAATTGAATTGAGGGCAAAACCTAGTGATAATGGGAACACTTGGAGTACCTTATGAAATAGATTCATTAAAAGTGACAAATATTCCAAGTGCCAACCCTCAAAAACCAGTGTTTTAGTAAGCTTCGACAATGTGAAAGAGAGAAACAAAGTATTGGAGAATAGAAAGAAAAATGTTAAAATAGATACTATGGAACGAACACGGCCATTAACGCTTGTTCAATTAAAAATAAAATTCATTACATTAAAGTAATAATATCTTCAATAAAACAACAAATACATATTGTAGTAGTATCTGAAATATAGATAAGAGAAGAAGAAACCAAATTCTATAACATTCCCAATTATAGTGCTGAATTTTCCTGCAGAAATAAACGTGGGGGAGGTTCTGCAATATTTGTATAGAACAATTTGAACTACAATTTTTTTGAAATCACTTATATTATAGATTTATCTTGTATGGTTGTTCATCTGAAAAATTATAATGAATTTATAGGAGCAATCTATATCCCACCAAACAATAATCTAGAAGAATTGAACAATTTGGAGGGTAAAAATTCTTATATCATAGGGGATAAGAGTATCTGACAGCTACACAAGACTTTGTATTCAAACAATTTTGAAATATACAATATAACATATAAAACACGAAATACAAGTCACTCACATACTTTAATAGACCACATAATCCCAAATGACTTGAATGCTGATAAATAACAAATTGCTATAGTGCTACTGCTTCAATAAGTGACCATAAACTACAAATCTCGAAAATTTCGGTGCAGGAGGAGAAGAGAAGTACCAATAGACTGCTAAATAAAAAAGGTGTTGATGTCGAAGCAAGTTGGAGGATTTACCTCTTACATATGATGAAAATAATTCTATAGACGATAATTATAGACTGATAACAAAATGTTTCACCAAGAATACACCATTCATACAATTAAGAAACAGATTAGGAAAAAACTCCAAGCCATAATTCAATGTGGATGTATATGAGGCAATCAAGGAGAGATACTACTACAATAGAAGACTGAAAAAATACCCCCTCAGTGATTTCCTGGAAGAAAGGCATGCCAAAGCAGTCAAGAGAGTTAATTCAAGTATGAAGAAGGCAAAGAAAAATAATTGTGGAGAAAACATGGTAAATATAGAAAGTTATCAAAAACAAACATGAAAACATATCAGCTGCATAATAAAAAACAATGGACAGGAATGCACAATAAGATAAGCTATTTGTGGAATTATGAATGACTATTTTACAGGAATAGAAGAAATCCTTTCACAAAAATACCTGATGCCTTATAAACAATATAAAAGAAACAAAAAGTAATACTGAAATGAAGATAACTCAACTATCTACAAATGAAATAATGGAAATAATAGACGACCTGGATTCAACGGAAGCACCTGAATGGGTCAACATAGATATTAAAACAGTTAAACTCTGTGGAAATAATTTAGTAGTAAATGTGGAACTGTTCCTGAGGACATGAGGTTGCAAAAGTTTTCGCCATTTCTAAGGCTGGTGATAAAGGATTACCTAATAACTACAGACCAGTTTCAGTGTTGCCTATTTTATCAAAAATTTTTGAAACGATAATCAAAAACAAACTGACAAAATAAATTATTTGAATAAAAATTAATATGGTTTTTGAAAGTCAAGTGACACAGTTTCTGCAGCACTAGATCTGACTTCCTTCATCTATAAAAATGAATCTCGATTCTTTGTAAGCACAAAACGTGAGAACGGCTGGACATTAGGAAAGTTGCCTGAAAATTGGAAAATTCAGGTATATAAGAAATTTGGCGAAGAAAAAGACTATCAAGTCATTTATTACCAAAGACGAAATAGCTCAGAGGTTATATTGTCGCCTACCAAGCAGAAGGTTACAGGAATGAATCCCGGTCAGGTTAACACTTTTTTTTATTTTCTAAAAACAATGGCTGGACCGATTTGGCTTATTGCTTTTTTAAATGTTCGTTACACTCCGAATAAGGTTTTTAGGGAAAGAAAGGATTTTTAGAAAAGTTATTGAAAATTTCTTTGTCCTGGAAAAGTTTTCAGGAATATATAATAAAAATGAATGTCTCTTTGTGTTGGTAAGCTCATAACTTGAGAACGGAAATGGTATAACGAATGGAAAAACGGGCTAACGCAGAAACGGGATAACAAGAAAACGGGATAATGTGAAAAAGGGATAATATAAAATAAAAATGAATGTCTGTGTTGGTAAGCTCATAACTTGAGATTTGGCTAATTTTTTTCGGGAAAACGGTATAACGAATGGGATAACGTAGAAACAGGAAAACGGAATAATGGGAAAACAGGATAATGGGAAAACGGGATGAAGGGAAAATGGAATAACGAAAAAATGAGATAACGGGAAAATGGGATAACGGGAAAATGGGATAACGGGAAGCAGGCAGAGTCAAAAGCATAACTTAGATGGAACAACACAAAAAAAACAGGAAAAAAGAAATTCTACGCAGACGAGAGTTTTCGGGATTTTTTGTTTTAGGGAATATAAAAATTTGGACAGGACAATGTCGGGTCAGCTATACAAAATAAAATACAACAATGAAAAATGTGCTCTATGAAGATCCTCCGATTTTAAGATTTTTACAGAAGTGATCGTTCTTTATTTATTTATTATACCTAACCGCTGAGGGACGTAAATACTGTGCGTCATTTAAAATCACAATAATAGAAATTGATTATTATAATAATTAGTAGTTGTTCTAGAAAGAAGTGGTATAATTTCAATAAAAACTCAAAAATAAAACGCAGATTTTGTGTATGGAAAAAATTAAATTATAAAATATTTCACAATACATATATGATTTCCACTTGTCTCAATGAATCACCAACTTAGCCTGGCAACTTCTGTTTAGAATAATTTAATTAAACTTGAAGGAAAATCTTACAAAAAATAGCAGCCCAACTTGTTGATATTTTTGGCTGTCGGCAACCATTCTACTAAATTGCTGGCCTACTTTCAAAATGAGCGCAAGTTTCTTTGAAACAATTTTGAAAGTAATTGGGTTTATGAAACCATACATTTTAATCAATTCCGAAAGTAGGTGCGGTAAAAATTCATATACTTTTTTTTCTTCTGTTCACGTTAAAATCTTAATAAAAGTATAATCAATAGCCAATGTAATGGAGTTACCGGTTTTCAATGTGTATGCAGTTACATTTTTTTAAAACAACCTTTTGCATTCTTTAATTACCTCTGTTCGAGTTTTTGTCTTGTCTAGGTGGCAAGAAACCAAAGTACTTTTAATATTCTTTATTATATACCACTCATTTGCTGTCCAGACTTTGGCCCCTTCGAGGTGGCTCTTTTCCCTTTTCAATTTTTGGCCTACTTTCATAACTGTAGCATTATTCAACATCTGCTATTAGAGTGAATGTGTTTTGGAGATTTAAAAGTTTGGTAGAGTGAAGATTACCGAATTTTAAAACTACCTCTTGGTTAATGACTAAGGGACAATATGTTGGTAATGATCTATATTTGTATTGATATCTATATATAATATATATATTTATTTATATATATATATATAAATTAGAGGGGACTAGTTTGTTGTTGTTTTCTACCAAGTGTTATTCATCCTTGCACTTCTTCACTGTACTGATGACGGCCGAGAGCCCGAAACACGTGTCTACGGTTCACACTTCTATATAAATATATATATATATATATACATATATATACATATATATACATATATATATATATATATACATATATATATACATATATATATATATATATATATATATATATATATATATATATATATTGTTGAGTTGAGTTCGAAACAATCGAATGAACGAGACATCACCTGAAGATGGCAAATGTGAATTTGCCGATACGTCGTGAAATCGGACCTTTTCAGGACCAAGAACACAGACAGAAACCCGAGAAACTATCCCAACATATATATATATATATATATATATATATATATATATTTATATATACTTATATATATTTATATATATATATATTTTATATATATATATATATTCTAAAAATTCGATTGTTCCGAACTCGATCTTTTCTATTGTTCTCTTTGTAATGACACAACACGAAAAAAACAGTCAGATCAAATTTCTAAACGTCACCTGAAGATGGCAAATATGAATTTGCCGAAAAGTTGTGAAATCGGACTTTTTGAGGACCAAAAACACAGAAACCCGAGAAACTCAACACATTATACCCGCGAAAATCTACGAAGAAATATATATATATATAAATATATATATATAAATATATATATATATATATATATATATATATATATATATATAAATCAACAAAGTAAACAGTTAGCTTTTATGGGTGAAATTTTGGGCCTGTCATCAGGGTCGGACATATATGAACATCATCAGATTTGTGATTGTGTTGCAATTCTTATTATCAAATTCACTTCTTATCAGTTTGAATGAGGAGAATGTGAAATAATGGACCTAGTCATTGTCACCTGGTAAAAGTGGAGCCATCACTAATTATCAATATAAATTCCAATTTTGTGAGAAAAATAAACAAAACAATGTCCAGTTCTTCAATGATTATCATAAATAGCAGGAAATATAAAATAGAGTTTCTGTTTTCAGCTACTGCATCGTTTTTTTTTTTCATATGCATGTATATGCTTTGGATAATTTGTAATTTACCCAGAAGTTACATGATCATTCTGCATGTCGAACATATGACATAAGGCATGTCCAATTTTCTCAGTAATTTCTCTAGGTTTATCTTTGAAATACGTTTCAGGCGGAAGAAAAAATGCATTCGCTATATGGAGGCAGGAGATGGACATGACGGCAACCAATCTGATGACAACCTAGGTAGTTGTGGCAGTATGGGTGAAGCCAACACACCACCTGAAGATGATAACGAAAGCCTGAATCAATCGATGTCCAGTCCAGGAGGACTTTCTGTTTTGAGCAGCCTCACAAGTCCTGGAGGAATGATTTTACCAAGCCCTTCAACTAGTGTTGCTAGCCCTTCAGTTAGTGTATCAAGTCCTTATATGCTTCAGAGCCCATTGACCCCTCATGAAGCTTTTGACATTAAGATTCCACCTCCACCTCATCATCATCAGCCTTCGCGAAATCCTGTGGGGACTAATCCTCATGATATCAACAACCCGTTGAGTGTGAATCAATTAACCGGACAATGTATTAGAAATGATCCTACTGATACAAATGGAAACAATGAGACACGTTCGATTATAAGCGTTACGTAGCCAATAGTAAATCAAAAACCACCTGTGATCTCTACAAACTGTATTGTGTTGATGAACTTTGGTGGGTTATTATACGAATTCGTGCAGTATATTGATCTCACTGAACTGTTCTGCATATTTCACTACTATGTAACATAAATGTCATTTGCCAAAATCACCTCTTTACAGAATTAGGCACAATTATCATCAATTTGTTGTATTTCAAGTGAAATACCTCGCTGAAGTTACATAATGAAAACGAGCAAGTTTTGGAAAATCAATTAGCCTTATAATTTGACATTTGATCTATATATCTTGTATAAGACTCATGTGTTAGTGCTATAATGCACTGCACGTTAATATTTCTCATTGTTGATTTTCGTGGGTATGATAGGAATAGATTTTTATGAATTTTCTGTGGAATATTTGTTGAGGGATGTATTCTGCTTTTGTCTCAATTCTCTAGATTCTTATAAATTCTTAGGTTTTGTTGAACTCATGCTAGAAAACCCAACAATTGGATCCAGTCAATTTATTCAGAATATATTCGAAAGTAAATAAAATAAACAATTAATGAAAATTTTTTCAAAGCGTTTCATAGTAGTTGAAATTTTGTGAAAAGTATTATTATCATACCTAGTAACAATTTCAAAAAACCAGATACAGCTCTGGGTCACCTCTTAATATTTCTCTTTTTACACGCTTTCTATTAGCTTCACTTGTATGTTTTTTATAGGTATAAAATACCTAACGATGAAAATTAGTCATGTTTCAAAATCATTTTAGTATTGAAAACAGCCTTTCAGTGAGGCCTGACAGGTGATTGCAGTTCTGATTGTAAGATAAAAATAAACTTGAAGGGATCATTACTAATAAACTAATAGGAGAAACAATTTGTTCATACTGGGTGACACAGGATATCGGGCCACCCCTGTAACTTCTGCATTCGTGAACGGATTTATCTGAAATTCGGTACAGTTATATAAGCAACCATTTTGGATTTGATCACATTACAATCCAATATAGCGGACTTCTAGTTTTACTGCAAATGCCAGCAACTTTGATTTTTCAAATAGAACACCCTGTATATTTTTACATATTCAAGTTCAAAAGGTCAAAACAAGTCCAAACCATATGTCAAATGTCATTTTTTTGAAACAACTGAAATTAAAATTGTTTTTTTATTTTACCTCGTGGATAAATGAGATTTGGTCAAGGCTATTCACAATGAGTCACACATAACAGAGGAACATAATTTTTCCTGAAAAATTATTTTTTGTGTCATTTATTGATGAATCAATTCAGTCACATCACATTTTGATAAAAAATTCATTTTTTTCAAATGAAACCCCTATGGGCCACCTCTCTAGAACATTCATTAAGGAAAAAAATAACATATAATTTTTGTATTTCGGTGCAGTAACAAATTGTATACATTCAAAAATCTACAACTAGTTCATGAGTTTCCTTGCAGTTCGAATACTTTTTCAACTTAGTAAGCTGTGGAAAACAACATTTCTGAATCTTGTCAACTAATTGTGTTTCGCTGTCATCTTTCATCTCAACTGTCGAAAATTAGTTAACTTCCGAGAATTAGTTCAGTAGAAATGTAAAATCAAAATTATAGGTTCACAAGAAGTGAACAGGTTGATATGTTATTAATTTACGGAGAACGTCTTAAAAACAGTGTCGCCGCTTGTCAGTTATACGCTAAACGATACCCACACAGAAGACACCCACAAAGAACCTTTTTCAAAAATGTGGAGAGAAGATTCCGAAAAGAACCCAACAATGGAGAAGATGATCGTAAGTGAGGAGGCAGAAATGAACGTTTTGCTCATGTTGATTTTGATCCAACCGCTTCGACGCGGGAATTGGAATACCAATGCAATGTAAGTCGAGAAAATGCTAGAAGAATTTTAAAAAAACACCATTATTGTGCTTATAAGTATAACTTACATAATTAGTTGACAAGATTCAGAAATGTTGTTTTCCACAGCTTACTAAGTTGAACAATTATTCGAACCTCAAGGAAACTCATGAACTAGTTGTAGATTTCTGAATTTATACAATTTGTTACTGCACCGAAATACAAAAATGATATGTAATTTTTTTCCTTAATGTATTTTCTAGAGAGACAGGTAGGTGGCCCATAGGGGTTCCATTTGAAAAAAATGAATTTTTTATCAAAATGTGATGTGACTGAATTGATTAACCAGTGACACAAAAAATAATTTTTCAGAAAAAATTGAGTTTTTCTGTTATTTGCGACTCATTGTGAATAGCTTTGACCAAATCTCATTTATCCACGAGGTAAAATAAAAAAACAATTTTAATTTCTATTGTTTTAGAAAAATGACATTTGACATAAGGTTTGGACTTGTTTTGACCTGTTGAACTTGAATATGTAAAGATATACAGGGTGTTCCATTTGAAAAACAAAGTTACTGGCATTTCCAGAAAAACCGGAAGTCCTCCATATTGGATTGTAATGTGATCAAATCCGAAATGGTTGCTTATATAACTGTACCAAATTTCAGAAAAATCCGTTCACGAATGCAGAAGTTACAGGAGTGGCCCGATATCCTGTGTCACCGGGTATATACTACTCGACAAATTAGTATTGATAAATTCTCAATTTTGACAATATTTTCCTCCGTTCTGCTTTGTGTTAACAGAACTCTGCTCTGACTTCATGCTGTTACTGAGCAATATGCTTTTGGAAAATATATGACAATATTAGTGGGAAATTATTGATGCTTTTGATATGTCAGTAATAATGAAAGATATTGTGGGTGACCATGACCATTGTTACGAAGGTGTAGAATAAAAAAGAAAAAACATAAACTGAAGTGCATCTTAACTTTTCTGAGGCTTTTATGGTTCATCAAATTTGTTTAATCGAACTCATACTATTATATGAAAATTTATATTATGTGCCTTATGTGGAATAATTTACAATTAAAAAATTAATGTTTTGTTCAAAATTGAGGATATTTCTAAAAAGCGGATTAAAATTGCAATCCTCAATTCATCTACATCTTCTTACAGGACTTCAATATGGCCATGCTTTCAGAAAGGTGGTGGACAATATTCATTGTGTATTGAAATTGTTTTCAATTCGATAACTCTATACTTTCAAGCAACTGTTATAGGGTAGATAACATTTGATAATTTCAATAAATCTACTTCATTTTATTTTGAATTTTATCTGCACAAAGGTATCCTTGATCATACTAGAAAGAAAATCTTTAATTTTGGTCTGGGACACATTTTTACATTCTTCAAAAAGTCTCTATCTCCACTTTATATTTCCCAGAAGTAACATATTATCAAGGGATTAACAAACTGAAAATATAATAACTTTTTCATGAATACATTTTGAATTTGATCAAAACTCAAGATAATAATTTTCAATACATTAGCTTTCAACTTAACGTAATTTGAAGTAGGAATACAAATGCTTTTATTATTTGTCAGCTCGAATTCTTTACGTAACGAATGAAATGAAAATAGAATTATTCAAATTCAGATGAGAGGTAGATTATTTCTCGGAATATGTCTCTTTGATGATTATTGTGGAAAACTGTGTTATTAATATACATATATATTAAATAATTTTTTTATATTTTTTAGTTATTTATACAGACTGCAATAAGAATATTGGATGTTATTCTGCTTTTTAATATCTCTTTTGTGATTCTACATATAGTCTGGACTTTTTTTATTGATTCTTGAACTTGTTGAAATCCTGTTTTTTATAAATATTCTTTGGTTGATTCTTGCACTGAATTGATTTTTTTTTCTTCAAATATTGAGTTTGTAACCAAGGATGAAGATGTACAATTCGTTGGATCGCTATTTATATCATAGTTTATCTGACAATGAAAATATTTGGATATTTCGGTATTTGAAAAAAATGAATAATAATTATTGTATTCATTTATTTGTAATTTTTTTTTTGCATTTCCATTTTTAGTCGGAACAGAAAAAAACCTGTGAACATGTGGTATGAATAAAAATAAATCAATCATTTATTTTATATTCAAATATATATTTCATCTCATATAATGGACAACATTGTTTTTTTTAACATTTCGAAATATTCTTTTTATTTCCCCTATTTTTCTGGACATTGAAAAAAAATCACAATATTTATTTACGCATTTCATTATTTGGGTGTGAGACTTTTTCAATTCTTAGTTGCAAGATGTTCCTTAACATTAGAATTTCAAGTTCTTTCCAGTCATGTACATAAATAAAATAATTTACATACAAATATTCATCTTCAATATTTTATTTTTACTATAAGAAATGTGATATTTTATACTATCCAGAATAACCATTCTTTTTTCAGAATTTTGCATTTATTCAGTTAGTACTATTGAACATTCAGGAATGCCATCAAAACGAAATGAACGTCAGTAACACCCTTGATAAAAAACAAATGTATTTTTCCCAATGAATTTATTTGTTTCATATTCCTATTGTTTCTGTTGTTTCTTTTAAAAACTAACAATTTTAACATTTGTGTTTTGGTGGTTCTCTTGTTCATGTAATGAAATGAATCATCTGCTAGATTGAAAATGACAAAAGTTACATCCTGTACCTAAGAGATTACTGTGCCATATTCCAATGAAGGATGTAATTTGGACAACAGACAAAAATAATTATGACTGCTTAGTTTTTATACTTACTTATAGGTTTTGGATAAGTGCAATGTGAAGTCTTTTGAGTTTTTTTTCAAAATGAGGAAAAATAATTATTTTATAAAATATTGAAGAAATTGAAAAGTTGGAAAACATTACTCCACAGTGTGTTAAAAAATTTAATCCAATAGATTAAAATTATAATGCTTCAAAATTGTAAATTATTACACCGTGAAGCAGTTAATGTTTAACATATATATATATATATATATATATATATATATATATATATATATATATATATATATACACTTTTCTCTGAGGGCTATGTCCATTAAATTCCTTCCATTTTGTTTTTAACATGTCCCCTCGATATTCCTCTCTTTCATATATATACATTATATATATATATTGATATATATATATACGAATATAAAGATATTTTTAGCCAAATCTGCATCTTAATATTAT
Organism: Gonioctena quinquepunctata; assembly: GCA_018342105.1. NCBI lineage: Eukaryota > Metazoa > Arthropoda > Insecta > Coleoptera > Chrysomelidae > Gonioctena > Gonioctena quinquepunctata. Next base: position 38,364 of record JAFIRS010000724.1, on the reverse strand, counting down.
TTTTTAGAAATTTTGGTTGTTTCATTAATGCCTGTGTGCAGTGTATATCACTTAAAATGTCTCCACTTCCACATGGAGTACCTTTTTTGTATATCTATTGATCCTGTGAAATTCACAATCCCAAATCAACAATTACAAAATATATGGAGGTGCTTTCATTGGAAGTGAGACACTACATAATATATTTTAATGAAATATTTTTCATTAAAATTAAGGAAATGTTTTGTAATTGATACATTTTTTATGCCAGCTACTAATTTTTTGAAACTTTTACTTGATTTAGTCTCTATAGAAGTACTAGCTTTTTGTGAATATGGTTCCACTGTTGTTGTTCCATAATAGACATGAACCTCAAGTAGATAATCAATGTAATTTGAAGTTGTTGTTAAAAAATATGTATGCAAATATCACCATAATTTGGAAAAGTCATAAATAGTGCTTGACTTGATTGCATTCCTTAACAAGGCATAGAAATTGCTGATTTTTCGCTGATATTTTCATTCTCAGTATTACCACTAATGCTATATCATTCATGAAGAATACTCAGATATATTATAATTGAATTTGTGGATATTTAATGAAACCAATACTGGGATATTTACATTTTATAGGAAATTCTTTGTCATTTGAATTCATACATTTTTTCTGTTATTTTCCAAAAAATTATTTTTATTTATTGAAAAAATCTCCCAAATTACTACTTTGCTTCAGTGATTTCTCATATAATAAAACCTCATTTTGGTAAAAAACTTAATGATTTTTGTCAGGTACTGACAAGCTACGTCACTGGCATAGCCCTTAATGTTTTTGTTTGTAAGTGGTTTGTGTTATGTTTCATGCCTGTAACGAAGTTATGTCTGGTAGGGTACATTTTGGAGGAAGTGTTGAGAATACTAATTCGAGATGTACCAAAATACAATTATACATATATAAATAAAATTAGCTAATATTTTAGATGTTAATGTCTTTGTAAGTAGCATTAATATATAAGTTAAGATAATTCAATACAAAAACTGAAAAATATATTTATTTTTTCTTATTTCCTGATTTTTTACAATATAATTGAATAATATGGACTTCATTAGTTTCACACTGCAAATTTGATTATTTGATCGCCAATAAGTTACCAAGCTTAACAGATATGTCTAAATCATTTGTAAAAATGGGCTCTTTATTGAAAATATTAAATTTTTTAATGAAAAGGTCTTCTTTATTCAATCTGGGAATTATATGTATCCAAAAGAAAGAAAGACCACCAATTTAATCCACTCTACTTTGCCTATGGACTGGAGCACAGAGCCTTTTGTTTGGTTAAGGGCAATAGTAACTTACTATATATTAACTACTAACATTGGTAATAGAGACAGTCTATTTGAAACCAAAACCATAACATAATTTTGGGAGAGCGTTTCGGTTTCAGGACCACACTTTCCAATGTTTCGAATCCAATTTATCCAATCACAACCGAGTTGCGAAAGCTAGTAAGCACTCTCCTGAGAAATCTATCATACCATAAGACGGAAATAATAGTCAGTGACTCAATTCTTAGCTTTAGGGTGCCCAAGAGAGGCAAGGGAAGAGGGAAGAAAATTCCAGTGGCGGAAACAATTAATGCAATGCACCAATAATCGCGCAAGCACGACTATGCAGTGACTGAAGTCACTGACTATTAATCAATCAATCAAAATATACTTTATTGTCCAAAGAATCATAATCTCATTGACAAAGCATGTGTTAGATCATAACTACCATCATTATAATTATTACGAGACAGTGTGGAGTCAAAAAACACACACACCTAATATAATAATGTAAAAGATTAAAATGTTAAAATGGTTCAATCACTAATTGTTAATCTGTGAAAAACACAAATGGTCAAAAAAAATACAAAACAAAAACAAATTACACAGGTTAAAATTAAATAAAAAGTTGGATATCTCATATCTATCAAATGTAAGATCACAATTTAAAACGCCTAATAAAAACCAATGAGACACGTTAAAATTAAATATAAAGTAGAAAGTAAAAATTATATAAAAAGTTGAGTTCCCTCTATAAAATAGTATGATCGTTGAAAAATTCCTCTAAACTATAATAGGGTCTATCAGAGAGTAATGCCTCTACTTCTTTTCTAAAAATAACACCAGATACCACTCCTTTTATATTTTCTGGCAAGTGGTTGAATATCTTGCATCCATTATATATTAATGAATCTTTCACAAGAGAAGATGAAGGAATTGGTAGTTTTAAATGCTGATTTTCTCGGGTAGAATAAGTGTTTACTCTATTAAAATTTTGTGTTTGTGTATGAGGCATAATGTTTCCATTATATATATGGATATGACAATCAGTATTTTGTGATTTTTAAAGTGAAGTTGCATGAGTCTTGAAGTCTTAGTTTGCATAGGCTTCTCAGAGCACGTTTTTGTTGAACAAAGACACTTTGTAGAGAGGAACTATTACATGCTCCCCAAAATGGAATGCCATACCTTAGTTGCGAGTCTATTAAAGTATAATAAACTGCTTTTGCAGCTGAATATCCCAACTCATTTGATGCCGTTTTGACGGCATAGCAACCAGAGGATAACTTTTTATTGAGGTTGTTTATATGATCATTGAATTTTAGTCCACAATCAATTAATAGCCCCAAAAACTTGGAATTTGTTATTTTTCAATCATTTTAGTATCTAGGGATATGTGTCCTATTGTGCATCTGAATGAAACTATATTGGTTTTGGATGTGTTAAATGTGAGTAGATTTGAGTCACCATTTGTATGTCATTGCTGATGATCCGATGTAGATCAGTTTCATCGTTGCTGTGCCATAAAATAGTAGTATCATCTGCGAAGAGAGTGAATTTTCCTGCTATGTCGAGGGCTGTTGAATCGTTTATATATAGCAAAAACAGAATGGGGCCAAGGATCGAGCCTTGAGACACCCCACAATGTATATTTGCTATATTGGACGTTGGTTTTGTTTTTACTATCTGCGTTCGATCTGATAAATATGATTCAAACCATCTATGAGCACTATATCTGAATCTGTAGCTGTGCAGTTTTCGCAACAGTATTTCGTGATTTCACACAGTCAAATGCCTTAGACAAATCACAAAATACTGCCGCAGCCACCTCACCACTATTGATTTCGTTGTACAGTTCATATAGAAGAGAAAAAATTGCATCATTAGTGCTTTTATTATTTTGGAATCCAAACTGTTGGATACTCAAAATATTGTGGCTGCATAAGAAGTTGTTCAATCTGTTTTTGACAAGTTTTTCAATAATTTTTGACAGTGTTGGAATGAGAGAAATGGGTCTAAAATTTGAGGGAGAGTTCTTATCACCACCTTTATGCAGATGTATCACCAAAGATGTTTTCAGGAAAGACGTAAAAATGCCCTGGCAAAAAGACTCATTTATCAGAGCTGCTAAGCAACTCAGTGCGTTTCGAGGAAGGTTTTCGAAAATTCTTATGGATATTTCGTCTATTCCAGATGTGGTTTTGTTCTTCATACTGCATATGATTCCTACCAATTCATCGACGTTGGTATCGTACAACACAAAGTTTTGATTCACGGTAATATGGCTCAAATTAACCAGTGGATCATAGGGAATTGTTATATTCTCTCTCAGAGTGTCTGCAATCGAACAATTGTAACTGTTGAGAGTGTCTGGACTGAGTTCAGATTCTAGCCTCCCCCCAGAGTTTTCTCCTCTGAGTTCATTGATTATTGTCCAACTCTCCGTTAGCTTATTACTGGCGCCTCCAATATGATTTTGGTAATATTTGTCTTTTGCGAGTTTTATTAGCTTCCGATAAATTGACCTGTATTTATTGTAGTAGTTGTGGAAAAAAATTTCATTTGTGTATTTGCTTATATGATGTAGTGATTGTAAGTTTCTTGCTGAAATTTTGATTCCATTTGTCAACCATTCCTTCCTCTTCTTATTTTTTATTTTGTGGATGGGAAATGCCTCATCGAAATTTACCAAAAGCATTTTATAGAACTCATCAAATGGTTCTTTTGAAGTTAATGTGATATCCCAATTAATTTGTTGGCATTTCATATAGAACCTATTATAGTTCGACCTAGTGTAGAGACGGCCATGCCTGAATTTGCTCTGTTTGCCTCAATATTTTTACAACGCAATGAACGGCCTCATGGTCGGATAAACCGGCAGGCACCACAGAGCATGTGATACATTGAGATTCTATATCAAGTCAATAATAGTGCTAGAATATTGAGAGATTCTGGTATCAGATTCCACATGACGTCTCATGGTATAGTGTAGGTTTCTCAATTATCAGTACTGGGCCCAGCTCTAATTTTGCTTTATATAATTGACACTTATGAATAAATATAATAGAATGACTTACTCTCTTCGCAGATGATACTACAATATTGTTGCACAATAAATAGGACAACGAATTACAATTAAAGATTATTATGATTCAACCAATTTGTCCTCCAAAAAAGGCAAAACAAATATTCCTACCTTCCGGTGTACGGTATTTGAATATTATTAAAAGTAGAAGCAACTCCACATTTCTGGAGCTTACTATTGATATTTACAGATTATGTAGTGAAGTTAATCAGGACCCCAACAAAAATTATAGATATAATTCACGTCATTTCGATCCCGAATAAGTCGATGCCCAATCTGGCGAAGGTAAATTTAAGGTGAGGTTAATTTGAAATTTACCAATATGAGGAAAAATATAGAAGTAATTTAGAAGTGAAAAATTAGGATATCAAGACATTTTGCCCAAAAAGTCGTAGGTATATAAATAAGTCAACTTGTCTAAATAGTAGCCCTTTTTACCTATTCATGACCTAAAGATGAAGGGATCAAATAGTTAGAAGTGGAACACAGAAGTTTCCTGTGTGTTTTAAGTTACCACCTGTATGTGAAAACAATGCAAATGATAGTATAAACATGATGTTAGGAAAATAATTGTTAGTTTGAATTTACAGTAAAGAAACATGAATATGGATGAAGTTACTCCTAGTCATAATTATATTTGCCATGTAAATGGTTCTTTGATAATTTTGATTTTTACTGATACTCATTAGAATGTGGTTGTTTTGTGAAAATTGTTGATTTTTTATTCAATGGCCGAAGTAGCAAACTAACAAATATGGAATCTCTTTCACGATGGACCTATGAGTCGATAAATTGGCTACAAATGCAAAACATAACTGATTAACCCTTTCAAAGCTGATGACGTCAGACAGCTACTAGCTGTCTGACGTCATCAGCTTTGAAAGTTCAGTGCGCATGACGTACGTCCTCAAACGTCATATATATATATATATATATATATATTTATATATATATATATATATACATATATATATATATATACATATATATATATATATACATACATACAGGGTGTCCCTGGACTTCCTCTTTTCCTCTCGGGAATGTATAGATGGGGTCAAAATATCACCAGTACTTCATATAACTTTTGTTCCTAAAAGCCTTCGTTACCAAGTTACAAAATGAAAAATGTTTTTCTTTGATAACTTTCAAAGTGAATATTCAAAATTATCTGGTCCGATGGTCCACACCCCAAAACTTTGAAATGACAGATAATTTTTCAATAGTTTTCAACAAAATAAGGTTACGTAGATAATTTTCTGAATAAAAGTACTCGTGTGGAAAGTCGATCGGAGCAACGATTCTTAATAAAAATGCAGTTTTACTCGACAACATCAAACCCGATCGTACATCATTATTTGAAATGAAAAATTTTCACAGTAGAAATACTAATGCTAACGTTAATTCAACAACATTTATAACAGGGATAATACAAAATATGCTAAAATAAAGGCGTAAACAAAAAGTACAGTACCTAGTTGAAAGTTTCATTCACAATGTAGATATTTTTTCAAATGAAATATCAAGTTATGTAGATATATGGTGTTTTTGAACTAACAAGCTACTCCACTATGAAATATCGAATTTAGTCCATATTTTGTATGTACGCGTGGAATAAGCACGTTTCGTGTTGTGTTATCTGAATTCATGAAACTCAACAGCTTAAATGTTGAGGAGTTTCACTGATAAGTATAATTTCATGGGAGGAAATCTTTAACCCGAAGATAAATTTAGCTGAAAAAGGCATATCTGAAGACATAACTAATAAAAAGCAAACGAATAAACTACAAAAACGGCTGCACATGAATAGGCGAAAAACATCCGGTGAATAAATTTATGTTCCATTTCTTCCACAGATGTTGACAAAAACACCTTGTAGAAAGAAATAAAATTAGTGTGGATAAAAAATGACAACTGGAATGCGATTTTGTTTTGTTGAGTGGTGCGTTGTCATTGTATTGACAATATTCTAATAGGATAGTTTGAAGTGTTTTGATATGGCCGAACAGTTTACATTCAACGAATATGCAGATATGCATGCATTGTATGGACGAGCATTTGGTAATGCTGCAGGAGCCCGTCGTCTTTATGCCGAGCATTTTCCCAATCGAACGTTACCGGCAAGAGAAACGTTCGAGCGTGTTGATCGCAGCTTGAGGGAGACAGGTATGTCTAATGGATGATTAATTGGAGCCTGTTGTTTAATTTCGATATTATTGGAGGTTCAGTTTTGCCTAAACAAGGTGGTGAGGGCGCTCCTAGGGATGTGCGTACTGTTGTATTGGAGGAGAATATTTTGGAAGCTATCGCTTATGATCCTTCAATGAGCATCAGAAACCTATCAGAACAGTTCCATACATCCAAGTCCACTATTCATAGAATAATTAGGGAACAACTGCTCCACCCATATCACATCCAGAAGGTACATACCATGTCACCTGAATATTTTCCAGCACGACTGGAATATGCCAATTGGTTCCTGGATAAGCAAAGAGAGGATATGACTTTTATTACTCGAGTTTTATTCACTGATGAAGTAGGTTTCAGTCGAGATGGAGTAATCAACTCTCATAATCTCCACATATGGGCCGAAGAAAATCCCCATGGGATATTGCAAACCAAACACCAACGGAAATTCAACGTGAATGTTTGGGCTGGTATCATAGGAAACCATCTCATAGGAAACCATCTCATAGGACCATTCGTTCTACATGACCGATTGAATGGAGAACGTTATTTGGAGTTCATTCAGAACGATTTGAATGGACTTTTGGAACATGTTCCATTGCAAACCCGAAGAGATATGTGGTTCATGCATGATGGCGCTCCTCCTCATTTTAGTTTGATTGTGCGGGACCATCTGAACCAGATTTTCCCCAATAGATGGATTGATAGAGGTGGGGCATATTCATGGCCACCGCGGTCTCCGGATTTAATTCCATTGGATTTCTTTCTGTGGGGGCATCTAAAAAGCCTCGTTTATGCTACACCTATTCACACCAGAGATGCCTTGTTGAATAGAATTACATTACATTCTGAAGCCATACGAAACGACCCTGGCATGCTATTCCAAGTGCAGAGAGGGTGTTTGTGCCGACTAAGAAAATGTATTGAGAGAGACGGGGGTCATATCGAGCAGTTTTTGTAGCGCATTTTGCATTTCTGTTTGCTCGTGAGGCTTGCGATTGATTATTTACACCATGAGTTTTGTAAGGTAAACGTGTTTGCATTATAAAAATTCGTTATGAACATTGTACCTATCATTTCTATTTTCATTACAAATTAATCTTTTCGAATAATGGTAGACATCTCAGGTTGGACGTCGTCGAACAAAAATGCATTTTTATAAAAAATCGTTGCTCCGATCGATTTCCCACACGAGTACTTCCATTCAGGAAATTGTCCAGGTAACCTTGTTTTGTTAAAACATATTGACAAATCCCAGTCATTTCAAAGTATTTGGGTGTGGACCATCGGGGGTAGTCCGTTCCTGACTTTGTAGCAAAACAACTGACTCCAGCATGAAAGCTCATCGAAGGAATTCATTTGTTTAGTCAATCACCAAAATTTAGATCATTTTGAATTTTCACTTTGAAAGTTATCAAAGAAAAACATTTTTCATTTTGTAACTTTGAGGGCTTGTAACTTGGTAACGAAGGCTTTTAGGAACAAAAGTTATATGAAGTACTGGTAATATTTTGACCCCATCTATACATTCACGAGAGGAAAAGAGGAAGTCCAGGGACACCCTGTATATATATATATATATATAATATGATTAACCAAATGAAAGTGTCATGAAAATATAAGTCAGCCAGCAGGTAACATATACCAAAATTAATGAGCAGTGAAAGGGCCACTAACTCTTTCAGGGTCAGACAATTATGGTAAATGAAAATAATTGATGCGTTGCGGAGTAAAACACTTTTATGTTGATTTTGGTTTATTCCTCAAGTGTCTACTACATTTATAAGTGGATTGTAAACTTATTATGGGAAGAAGAAAATGTTAAATTAAGATTGAACGTCTGTACAGTCAACGAGAGCAAGTTCTGTCACACTCGACACGCTGTTGTCAAGACCCCTCGGGCGAGTTCGTTCGAGATCGGGCCGGACTGGGGATCGACACACCGCTAAGAGGATAAATGTTTACCATAGGCGTTTCAATGGGGTTTGGCATTGTACATCCCATCAGCCTTTAAAGTTATCAGTTTCAAAAGAAAACAAATAAGTAATTATTAACAACAATACAAACGCAGTTTTAGCATGAATGTCTTTCCATGTCTCTGTGTCTCTTGACGGCAAATCACGAATGTTAATAGCACTTCGCTTGAAAACACCAGTTGAAGTTTTAACACTCACAACTCGGATCACCTCGTCATTACCAGGATGAAGCGCCACAACTCTTCCTAGTTTCCATTGCAAGGAGGGCAGTCCAGACTCTTTCAGGACCACTAGATCTCCAATCTGGATATGATTAGGTTTACATCGTTTCCATTTGTAACGCTGCTAAAGATTTGTTAGGTACTCAGCCGACCAATGCTGCCAAAAGCATTGAACCATTTGTTGTAGTCAAACAAACTCAGTCTCTGGCAAGTTTATCGCTTACATCTGTTTGTGGAATGGCTACCAATGAGTTGCCCACAAGGAAATGACCAGAGGTTAGAGGAACGAGGTCTGAAAGATCGCTAGAGAGCGCCGTTAGGGGACGTGAGTTTAAAACTGCCTCAATTTGACACAATACCGTATAAAGGCATTCGAATGGCAAATGAGCGTTGCCAATTTCACGAATTGGAAGTTTCTTCGTCGATTTCACGGCTGCCTCCCAAAGCCCACCTTGATTAGGAGCAAAGAAGGGTTAAAATGCCAAGTAATAGTGTTTTTCAAAAGGAAATAACGAAAATTACCTGATAATGTAGCCTTATTAATATTTTTCATCATATTATTTCAATGGCATATTTCGCACTAATTGAAAGTCACTTGAGTTCTGAAATTCCTAACAGAAAATGGTAGACTCTCAAATTGTCAACATGTTTTAAAAAAAAACAAAAGTACTGATACATCACTCTGTGAGTTTATTGATGAGGTCACTAGAACTCTGGATACAAACAAAGCAGCGCTAGGGTTATTTATTGACTTCTCAAAAGCTTTTGACCGGGTAGATCATGCTGTTCTCCTTCATAAATTATTGAGATATGGTGTCAGGGGAAGTGCTTTCCAATGGTTTGGCTCCTACCTTAGAGATAGATATCAGCAAGTAAAACGTAATGGTTTTGTTTCTGACTTGAAACTAGTAAATGTCGGAGTTCCCCAGGGGTCCATTCTGGGACCAACCAACTTTGTTTCTCATTTACATTGACGATCTCTTAGAACAAACGAGGAATTTTTCTTCAAGACTTGTTGCCTATGCTGATGACAATAATTACCTATTCGTAAACAGTGATATCAATGAAGCCATAAACCAAGCGCATAACGTTCACTTTAATATCTGTGAATGGAGAGAAAAAAATATTCTGTGCCTTAACAACGATAAAACTGTAGCAGTTTTCTTCAAAACATCTAAGACTCAGACTGAAACTCTTAACGTAATAAGTCTTGAACAACAATGATATTACATAGAGTGCACAAAGCTTCTAGGGCTTACCCTGCAAAATAATTTGAAATGACACACTCACGTTAATACTTTGTCATCAAAACTTGCAAAAATGTATTATGCACTCTGCATATCTTCTCAACAATGTAGTGTAAGTATTGTAAAAAGCCTTTACTTCGGCTGTTTCCATTCAAATATGAAGCATGGTATAATGCACTGGGGAAACTCTACAGAAGCCTATCGAATATTTACTCTACAGAAAAGAGCTGTCGGTATTTTGAGTAAAACTGGACCATTGGACTCATGCAGAGAACACTTCAAAAGCTTCTCAATTTTAACAATGATTTCAGTGTAAATATATGAAGTGGTTTGCTTTGTTTTCAAAAACAAATATTACTTCGAGTCTGAAATGATAGAACACTCTAATGAAACGCAAATGAAAAACAGATTGCTACCGTCTAAGCATTCCTCTAGCCTATATCAAATAGGACTGTATTTCAATGGTTGTAAATTATACAATGTTCTTCCTAAAGCTTTAAAAGACTCTAAGAATATATATATATCTCCAAAAGAGAGAAAATTCTACTATTCCCTAACATAATTTTATAGTGATGTTTAATGTATTGTGTAATGTAGTGTTTGTTTATTATGTTAACCTGTCCGAACATCTAGCTAAATTTATATGTTTTTTTATTTCTACACCTTATCTATAGTGACATTATCACATTAGTGAACTGTATGGTAACTCTTCTATATTGTAATCTTTGGTGACTAATAATAAATGAAATGATATGGCATTCCATTCTCGGGCGGTTGTAGCCTATATTTGTTTTCTACCATATTTTTACTACAAAAAAGGGAAATCTGGTTTATTCTTGCCGGCTGATATTTCCAAATCAAACCCTTCTTCTATATATATATATATATATATATATATATATATATATATATATATATATATATATGTATATATATATATATATATGTTAGAAAGTGTGTGTATTGTGTTCAAAAAGTATAGAAATGCAAATAATAATACTATTCATGACACTAGGCAGGGTCATAACTAAGATGCCTAGAAACCCTGGTGTATGCACTGATTCGATTTTATTTAGACTTTTTAGTTGAGATTCTCGAGTTCTATTTCAAATTTTTCACAATAGATGGTGTCAAATCTAACTATCCTTTACAGTTTCATTTATAGAGGAAGGAGGTGGGACGTGGAGAGGGAATTGTTTACATTGCCCTGGAGACAGTGGCTCGCTGAAATCATTTATGATGGGTTTTGTGTTCTATACAAATAATTCACTGTTTTCCTAATATCAACTTGATTTATTATATAACTGGCTGTGGATATTTATTGAATTGCGTTGCTTCTGTTTACTTTGGAAAAAACGTACTTTCAAATCATGTAGCATAATTCCTAAATTTAATTACATCATCAAATCAATGAAAAATATGTACTTTGCTCAGCAAATACAAATCATGCAGATTTTCTTCATTCGCACTTTTCTAGAAAAAGTTGTTCAGAATCACTACTTACTTACAATTTGATAAAACTATCTAAATTACTTGAAACTGAAATTTTGAAAAACTGTCTACCTCTTTTCTTTTTTGTAATTTGGAAATGGTATCACTGAACTCTAACAAATTCAGGCAATCATAACACTGTACTATTTTTTTAATTTTCCCAACAACAAATCCTGCAATATATGCGACATCATCTACATATGAAGTTAAATCCCACACGACATTTTATGTACAATAATAATTGTGCTCATTGGTTCTATTGATCCACTCTTTCATTTCCTCATCAATATAATCTCTTTCACTAGAGAACTAGAACAATGTAAAATATTTGTAGAGTCCAGTGCTACTGCGTGTTGGCACAGTCACTTCCCTTTATCTCAGAATGGAATAGCAATATTTTCATTATATTACCAAACTGGCGGGCAGTTGGTTATTATGTCCTCGTTTAGCTCTAATACAACTGAAAAATATCTCTAGGTGATCTTGAGATAATTTGTATGTAAGAATATACTTCAATTGTTTTTTCTCTACAACTCTCTCTTCATATATTTGTTTAAGACTTTCTATGCAAATTAGAAATCCCAAAACCCCAGTTTTTCTTTTAGAGTACAATACTGGAACATTTTCATCTTCGTTTGTTAACATTTTTATATATTTAATACAATCATTCAAAAAATCAAAATATGTCGTTTTGTTTGTGGAGAAAGTGGTTCTTCAATTGATTTTTTAGTAAATCTACTTCGTGAATTGAAAACATCAAATAAGTTATTAAATGTTTTGCAAACATTTTAAGTAGGTTCTGAAAAAGAAAACTCTTTCAATTCTAAATTCAGATCATCTAAAGCATCTGCCACGCTGTTGCTCAAGGTTTGTACTGCAAGTTTCACTTCCATTTTTCTTTTATCCATGCAAGATGTATTTTTCTTAGTTTGGTAGCTAATAGCAAACCTTCAGTTTCTTGAATTCCACCAAGTTTTTTTATGAAATCCCATTTGATTGGTTTTCCATTAACAATTTGCTTATTTTGTATTTTTCTAACATTTAAAATTTGCTTGGTTCCAAAAGAGTTTCAGACTAACTTTATCATGTGACTAGGATCGGGAAATATATAAACCTTTTCGCTTGTGTCAGGATGTATTAAAAAAGGTTTTAAATTTGAAGTTGTAGCAACTGTGAAATTAGTAGGTGTTCCATCAAATGTCATTGATGTTACAATAACACCACTTTCATGTACAAACTTGAGGCAATTATTCACTAAATTTGCCTTTTCGGTTCCAGAGAGCCCATTTACCAAAAAATAACTGGTACTTTCCATGAAGCATTCAAAGCAACAAGCATAAATACTAGTACCTCTTTTGCTTCTTCCAAATGGTCCGATTCTAAGTTAGTACCAAACTCTACATATCCATTTAATCAAATACAAGATTGCACAGAATTTTGTTTCCTTTTGAAATAGCTTCATCCACTTTCAGCTTCAAAGCAGTTAGAGCTTCCTTAGAAAATCCTGGAGTACCATCAATTGTCTAATACCATTTTGAGAGTGTTCTTACCTGGGGAAGACATTTAAAAAAATGTTTGTCAAACATAATTATATGTTTTTGTTGAATAAAAATTTAAAGTGAGTGCAAATTGCCTCAGTTCAGGTGTATACTTCTGTCTCCCAGGGCTCTTTAGCATACGGCTGAATAATTCTTTTGCAGCTCCAGATAAAGATGCCTATAAAACAAATATGATTAGTTTATACCAAAACAAATATTTTAACTAACATTCGAAGTACATTCTGCATTTTCAGTTATCATATTTTTATTTCTAAGATGCTGTGTCAATGATTTCAGTGTATCAATTCTTTGTTTCATTCTCCTGTTGTTTTGCTGGATTTGTCTAATTTTGTGTTTTTGCCCTCATATGGTTTTTTGGGTATTTGAAAACACTGTCTCTTCCATATCGTCACTCTCCAAATCACCAAAATATCGAACATTTCTGAAACGTAATCACAGTAGGACATTAGACACATTTATTTTTTCAAATGAAGTAGTTAAACATTTAATTTCAAATGGTCATGCTCAAAAATAATGTTTTTGATTTTCAAAGTAGTAGGTTATTTGGTATAAAACAAACAAAACAATAAGTCCCAACACAATATGGAATATACACAGTGTTTCCAGTATAATATCAAATTTGGTAACAGTGTTTGCTATTAATTTTAGTTGATTATATATAAAATTTAGGACTTGCTAAAATTAAAGAATATGGAAAATAAAATTAATATATGTTTATGTATTTCAGAACATGGATATTGAAATAATTTTCAATTCTTGTAATAATATTAGAGTCACAAACTGATTTTAAAGTCTGTACCTCTAAAAGCGGAAAACAGAATCCTAATAGGATCACTAAAACATCTCTATATCACAGTTTTGTCAGAAAGTCTTTGAGAGAAGTTGAAGTTTGCATTGCAATAAGGCTTATGGGCAGCCATATATAGCAATATTAAAAACTTGAAAAATTATTTGAATGAAAAAAAAATAAATATTGATGAAAATATTTGTCAAAACATGTTCCCTCTCTCTCGCCTCTTAAAACTACATTAACCCAAAATATTGAAGAAAAAAAAACAGTTAATCTTGCCAACGACTAATATAAAATGTGATAGTACCAAAAAAATCAGTACCAACTAACTAAGCAAATTTTGAATTTTAGTTCCAGAGATTCAAAGTACAACTTATGAAAAATTAAAATGTACCATGCAAAAAGCTGATCCAAAATGAAAATGTAAGAAATCATCAAACAACATATAAACTAAATTTATTACACCTACTTCTTTTTCAATTTATTATTACTCCAATCTGCTCTCCTCTTTCGAGAATTAGATTTTGCTTGTGGTGAGCTGACACTTGAACTTGGCAACTTAAAGTATCTTTAGTATCTGTACTTTGATCATCACTTTCATCATTCCTCTTAGATAAAGTTCTGGAAAAATATTCCATTACAAAAAAAAACTCATACCTCACTTGTAAAGACTCATTGATTAGTATATTAAAGTATAAGTGGATAAAAAGGGCTTTAAAACAGGGCGATTTTTCGAGCACGACGGCACAGCCGGAGTGCTCGAAATAGAGCAAGTGTTTTTAAGACCAGTTATCCACGAATACTTTACGTTATTTTTTTTATTGGGGCACTTTGAAATCATATATACTGGTATTATTACTACAAAAAATAGAAATAAGAACTAATAATGCAAGAAGGTTTAATTCGTGATGTGACATCAGTATACCTTTCGTTGTCATGGAAATGAGAAAAACATTCATTTGCAATTTGTTACCAAAGATCAATATTTGTTGTCACCAGAGCTCAAAAATGAATGATTCTAATATCGATTTTTTGAATAGTGAGGCAGAATCGCGGTTAATACCGCGAAAATCCAGTGATATATATAAAAAAGAATATGAAAAGTTCATCAAATGGATGGAGGAGCACATATAAATGAACGAATTGTGAGTAATATTTTATGTAACGTTACAAGGTACTCCTGTCAGATCAATAATAAAAAATTTGTCATTTAGACTTCACGTTTCTCGATTTGTTGATGTTGTCATGGTTACCTTTAAAAAACGCGCGTTTTTTAAAGTTCGATTTAAACACGCTGAGGCGTGCTTTAAATGGGTAAAAAGGGGCACCAATAAAAAAATGGAATATTTTCAACATCGAAGAGTATATGAGGTACAGCAAGAGTTGATGCTTGTTTTCTGAAAATAAAAATATCCTAGTATGAATTAGAGAGGATGTGCCTTCAATATGGCATATACGAATAATTTCTGAACCATAAATGTATTCAATTATTGGAGAAAACTAGCTATGTAAAATATAATCAAATAAATAATTGAAATTATCCTTGTCAAATAATAATTTCAAATGAACCTAGACGGAGCTCTACAAGTTACCAACAACTATATGATCCAACACATGACAAAATTTGAATTCTGGAGTAATTTCAATTGTTTATTGAAGGCTGTCAGATATGGTTTATATGTGAACTAAACATTCCATTATATTATATTTTTAAATCGAATCCATTACGGACGAAAAATTATAAATATATTATTGATAATTTACTCTAATGAGGTGATATTTATTTAAGGGTGATTTCTAATAATTATAAAGTGAAAAAAATGTCAATATGAAAAGATATAATATGCCTTACTGTTTTTTGAAAGGCTTAGTGGATGATGAAGTTTCAACATCGCTAATTTCCGAACCAGTCAGGGTAGTGGAAAATGACTTCACCAGCATTGGTATAAACAAAACTTTGTTGTTTTGGGTCCAATTCAACACTGAAAAAAAATACTTTTTGTTATTATTCCATTCAACATAAACTATTCATAAAGAATGAAGTAAGAACTATTCATTAATAGAATAAAATCCTTTTCAGAAATGAGCCTCTCACTCATGATATTATGAAGCGGGAGTCGCTTTTTATTAATGTGTATTCTAAAATTACAGGACCAATTTTGAAATCGAGAAAATTTTGCTGCAATAAAATAAATATATGTGAACTACAAAATTAAAAATGTTTTGGCTAGGCAATACCTCCTGCGTGGGTGTGGAAATTTGCCTTTGAATAATTTATTTGAGCGGTAGAGCAAAAATATATTTTCAAGTAGATAAAGTCTAGAAAATTTTTTTTCATCTCAAATCATTTGCAAAATGCCAAAAACATTTTTGAAGTTTTTTCTTATTGAGGGCCCTTATATTTTGGGCCGGCAGACCGAGCAATTATTTTTTCAGTAGTCGATAGAACGTATCAAATATGACTAGAAAATATTTTTTCCATCTTGACAGTCGTTTGCAAAATAGTCGAAAAAAATTATTGTTTTTTTTTATTTTTGAGGACCCTGTATATTTTGGGACGGCAGATCAGGGAATTATTTTTTCAGTAGTCGATAGAACGCATCAAATATGACTGGAACATATTTTTTTCAAGTTGACAGTGGTTTGCAAAATAGTCGAAAAAAATTATTGTTTTTTTTTCTTTTTGAGGGCCCTGTATGTTTTGAGACGGCAGATCAAGGAATTATTTTTTCAGTAGTCGATAGAACGTATCAAATATGACTAGAAAATATTGTTTTCAAGTTGACAGTCGTTTGCAAAATAGCCGAAAAAAATTATTGTTTTTTTTACGTTCGCAATGAAATGATATGATAGCGCCAACAGAAATTCTATCAGCTGGCAGTTGTCCAAAGAGTTCGGAAGGCCACTTGTCAATTGTCCATGTTCGGATATTCTAGCAGCTGGCAGATCAAGGAATTATTTTTTCAGTAGTCGATAGAACGCATCAAATATGACTAGAAAATATTTTTTCATTGAAGTCGTTTGAAAATACGAAAAAAATTATTGTTTTTTTTTTTTTTTAGGCCCTGTATATTTTGGGACGGCAGATCAAGGAATTATTTTTTCAGAGTCATAGAACGATCAATTTGACTAGAAAATATTTTTCAAGTTGACAGTCGTTTGAAAAATAGTCGAAAAAATTATTGTTTTTTTTTTGAGGGCCCTATATATTTTGGGACGGCAGATCAAGGAATTTTTTCAGTAGTCGATAGAACGCATCAAATTTGACTTAGAAAATATTTTTTTCAAGTTGACAGTGTTTGCAAAATAGTCGAAAAAAATTTTGTTTTTTTTTTTGAGGGCCCTGTATATTTTGGGACGGCAGATCAAGGAATTATTTTTTCAGTAGTCTATAGAACGCATCAAATTGGACTAGAAAATATTTATTTCATCTTGACAGTCGTTTATATTTTTTATACTGGAAACATTTTTTTTCATCTTGGCAGTCGTTTGCTGAATAATAATAGCATGTTATAATTTTTTTTCGAGGAACATATTTTCCATTCATATTTAAATTATATTTGTTTGTTTCTAAAATACCACGATGTCTGCGAACGAAGAAGTAACGTTCACAATGAAATGATATGATACCGCCAACAGAATTTCTAGCAGCTGGCAGTTGTCGAAAGAGTTCGGAAGGCCACTTGTCAATTGTCCATGTTCGGATATTCTAGCAGCTGGCTGCTGGCAGCTAACTTCACACTGCTTACCCGACCACTTGTTGCTGTCAACCATATTAGGCAATCCATACCACGTGACCTAATATGGCGGTTGTTGGCACACAAACTGATAATCGCCATAAGAACATCATTGTCAGTGTGCACTTTTGGCTTGTAAAATAGTATTTTTGGCTATTTTCGGAGCTTTTGTGTTGTTAATTAATAATATTCAGATGGAGAGTGATTACCTGAATACACTATTATTGAAAAGCAGAGGCTTTGGTGAACGGTATGCTTCAAAATACATCCACATCTTCTGTTTACATTTTTATCAATGTATTTGTTACAGGTATAAAATGAAGTTGAGGATTGATCAGTGATTCAGATCCTTTTTACACTGAATTGTTCAATTGTTGGTGCTCCTCCTTTTACGAATATGGATATTATTTCGTATTTGCTTTTTACTCAGCTCTCCCAAATGCAGATGAAGCTCTATACAAGTTTAGAACCCATACATATTTTGAATCTGGCTTCGTTGTGAAGGTGAGAACAAAAATTCAGAATCATTCATGTATTTTAGTTAGTCTGGTATATTTTTCCTAGGCAGCAGGTTTTTTCTAATGGGTACATGTACAGTTGCAAATCTTGAGTCATCGAAGTGAATTATTATAAATTAGGAATAATAATATATAAGAAGCAATTTATAACTTCTGATCTGATCTATTATGTTTATTGCCACATTTGTTTATTATAAGAGACATATTGATTTGATATTTAAGAATATTACTTCTCAACTTTCATAATAGTTCTTTCTAATCAACATAACTTTTTTTCAGGTCAAGTATTCACAAAAGGCAAATTAAAAACCTTCAGATGTTGGGTTCATAATTGAAGAGGATGAAAGCATTTGTACTGCTCACTGTACTTGTATGGCCGGAAACAGTGAAGTAGTTGGTCATATTGGTGCTATATTAGAGGCAATGTCACGCACAGATTTGGAAGTTGTGTGGATAATGCCATCCAGTAAAAAAATTATTGGACGACTTGCCTCTTGCTCAGTTGTTTTAAAAAATTAAATGTTTCAAATGAATGTTATATCCAAACTAGACAATAGCCCTTTGTCCACAACTATGCAGTACACCTACGCAGTTGGGTCACCTTCCTCATATTAACCTTCAAATCCCACAAGCTAAGCAGGAGATAAGATGTTTACTCCAGAATGCCGGCACCAGACAGAAGACCTTCGAGTCAGCATCTAGAAACCTATAAAGCCAGGAGACTTCGACTTCAGAGCTGATTTTCTATCCAACGATTCTTATTCACAATTCTATTCAAAGTCAGACAGACTTCAGTTTATTTGTAATATTGAAAATACTGTATTATTGTTGTATCAGTGTAATATTGAAAATAAAGTTCTTCTTTAAAAAGACAAACGCACAAGCCACGATATAACAATTGGCGCAGTCGGTAGGATTCTTCAACATCCTAGAACACGGCAACTGTCCTCACCTCCAGTTATCCCCGACGGAACACGGAAAAGACCTCACCGGCGTTATAAATTGGAAGGAACACGGCGACGTCCTCACTAGGGTGGTGGTTTCCAAACCTTGAAAGAAAAGAAGTCCACGCAACCAAAGAATAAAGAAATCTTCAAGAAAGAAGAAAGAAAATCCACGCAACCAAAGAAGGAAGAAATCTTCAAGAAAGAAGAAAGAAAAACAGTCCACGCAACGAAGAAGAAAGAAATCTTCAAGAAAGAAGAAAGAAAAACAGTGCACGCAACAAAGAAGAAAGAAATCTTCCAGAAAGAAGCAAGAAAAAAGAAGAAAGACTCTACCAGACATCTCAGCTAATCATCGGGAACCATTCCAAAAGGTTCATTCCATCAAACAAATTCATGTAAGTGACTTTGAATTATCGTCTATAATTATTTTTCAAAGTTATCCATTTTTCCCATTTACCACAACTCCTAAGTAATCTTGTAACAAAATGTCAGAACACGGAGACGAACATCAACCAGAAATTGAACCGTATAAACTATCCGAATTGTTTTCGCTTATTCCTGAATATGACGGAGACAGTATTTTATTAACTACATTTTTGAACGCTTGCGATCAAGCTTACCAAATTGCTACAAATGATCAAAAATACCTTTTGACTATTCATTTCAAAAACAAACTCAAAAAACAAGCAGCAATACTAGTCAATTCTCAAAACCCAACAAATTACAGAGATATTAAAGTTTTATTAAACACTCATTTTGGTGATTCACGAGATCTGAATTCACTTATTCAAGACTTACAAAGAATGAAACAAGCATCAGGAGAAACAGGAATTGCTTTCCATTCTCGTATTCAAACACACAATGCAAAAATGATTTCATGTATAGATAAATCAAATCTTACACTTGATCAGAAAAAAGCACAAATTGCTCTCATTAATAACATGTCATTGAATACACTATTGACAGGACTTGAACCCCGAATTGGACAAATCATTAGAGCCAGTGACCCTCAAGATATGAGTGACGCAGCTCACAGAATCAAACGTGAAACCCAACTCTCATATTTTAAATCCCAAAAATCAAGAATCCCTCAACATCAAAGACCGCATTCCATTCAAAATTTCAAACCGAAATTTTATCCACAACAACCTCATAATCAAATATATTCTCAACAACGTCCAAATTTCCAAAATGAAATTGGTAATCGTCCGAATTTCCAAAATCGACCCAATACTTATCAACCTCGTCCGAATTTTCAAAACCAACAAAGACCAATTTTTCAAAATCAATCGAGACCAAATTTCCCAAATCAAAATCGCTCTCAAATAAATTCAAATCAATTACTGACAAATCCGAACTTTTCCCAACAAAGAAGTTCAGTCATACAATCAAATCCGAATTATCAAAGACCAAACTTTCAGAGAACACACTGCTTGAACTCTGGAAATGAATATTACGATTATAATGACCCATATAATAACTCATATGTTGATTATACTGCCGATCAACAAATTCCTCTAGAAACCGAGAGTATAACCTTCAATAACGACCAGAATTATCTGCAATATGATAATGCAAACAATTTTCGTTCAGACAACGGAATAAACACTTATTGTTCCGAATATAACAATGAACCAGAGAACTATTACAATGAATACGATGTGCACTATAGCCCACATAATGAATTCCTTATAAAAGATGAAAATAATCAAAATTTTCAAGAAGCTCATTTATCAATCAGACCGCCTATCAACAAACCAGAAATGATACACCATGTTACAGACACATTGACGAATCGAATGAAAAACTTATCAGTAGAAACGACAGACCAAAATTTCGCTTAAATACAATGAAATCCCATAATTTGTATTATATAGTTGACACAACTCGAAAATTTAAAATCCTCATAGATACTGGAGCTGGAATTTCAGTTTTTAAAAAGAAAACATGTGAAAAATACGTACAGAGATATCCAGAAAGATTGCCTATATCCGGTATTTCCAATGAAGAAATTTTAGTCACAGAATCGGTATACATTCCATTTCAAACTCATGATCCCCATAAAGTATATGTTTATGATCTAGATATAGAATTCGATGGAATTTTAGGATGTGATTTTCTAGAACATTATGAAGGAATTATGGACATCCCGAGTAGACAATTATTTTTGAATTATAAAACTCTTCCCCTAAACAGAGAAAAGTATGATTTAAAACCAATTGAAACAAAATTGTCACAAAATCAGTTTTCACCGAAATTACCACAAAAACCCCAAATTCAAAAAAATAACTCAAACCAATTCATGAATGAACGAATTGTGAATTTTCAATCAGAAAATCCAAATGTAACAATTACTGCAAGAAAAATTAATAACAGAAAAAGTATTAAAACTAAATTCAAATTTAAAAAATTCTGAAGCAATACTGATTGCTCAAACGAAAGAAAAAGTACGAATTCCAAATGCAATTATTAAAACAAATGAAAAAGGAGAATTTTTAACAACAGTTCTCAATGCAAATGCTATTCAAAAAACAATTGATTTTTCTGATATAATTTTAGAACCAATCCAAAATTATGAAGAAGATTTAAGTTTTAATGACAACCAAGAACAAAATTTTGAAAATGAAAATGATGATCAAAATTTCAGTAGAAGAATTGAAATTCAGAAAAACTTGAGACTTGAACATTTGAATGATGGAGAAAAAATAAAAATTCCAAATCCCTTTCCACTTGAAGAATGTGAATTTCTAAAAATAAAAATTTTAGAAATAAGATCTAATAAAAAATATATTACAAAAAAAGTTGTCGTTCCAAAATTTGAGGAAACTATCAGAAAAAGAAAATCCTATCCATACCCGTATGTACATAAAAACGAAGTCAAAAATCAAGTTCCAATAATAGTTGACAACCCAAAAAAAATATTAGAATCAATTCAAACTTTTGAAAATATTCAAACAAATAATAAAAATGAATATCAGAATCATGAAACTAAAAATTGCTTTCCACACCCAGATTCCAAGAAAGAAACTATGAAAAAAATTTTTGATAAATCCAAAACAATATTTTATCACAAATCAGGTAGACCGCCCGATATAAAAACTTTCGGACATAAATCAGGTAGACCTCCTGAAAGAAAATCATTGGTCATATTTTAGACAGACCCCCTGAAGTAATAATTATTCCTGAACATATTTCACGACTTACAGAAGTTTTCAAGAGACTACAGAAAGCTAACCTCAAAATCCAACCAGACAAATGCGAATTTCTAAAAAAAGAAGTTGCATACCTGGGACACATAATTTCAGAAGAAGGAGTCAAACCAAATCCTGATGAAATTAATGCAGTGGTAAATTTCCCTCAACCAATTAATCAAAAAGAAATTAAACAATTTCTAGGACTTGCAGGTTATTACCTTAGATTTATTCCAAACTTTGCTAAAATCTAAAAACCAATGACAAAATTGCTACAAAAAGAAACCCCATTTAAATTTGATAAGGAATGTCAAAAATCATTTAATGAATTAAAAGAATACCTTTCTAAAACACCCATATTAATTTATGCAAATTTTGAAGAAACTTTTATACTTTCAACAGACGCCTCTGCTTTTGCTATTGGAGCTGTATTATCTCAAGGCCCTATAGGAAAAGATTTACCCATTGCCTATGCCTCACGAACTTTATGTGGAGCAGAAACAAAATACTCAACGATTGAAAGATAACTCTTAGCAATCGTTTGGTCCGTAAAACATTTTAGACCCTATCTTTACGGAAGAAAATTCAAACTTTATTGTGACCACAGACCTTTAACATGGATTTTTAGTATAAAAGACCCAGGAAGTAGACTCGCACGTTGGCGACTTAAACTTGAAGAATATGATTATGAAATCATATATAAACCTGGAAAACATAATAAAAACGCGGATGCCCTTTCTCGAATAAAAATAAACCACTTTAAAGAAGTTTCAGAATTTCATCAAAAAATTTTAGCAAATAATCAAGACGAAGATTCAGATAATTCAGTTGACACTGAAATTGCCCCTGAAACAGTCGAAAAAGAATTTAATAATTTTGTGAACTTATTTCAAACAAAATCAATAATTGATTATTCAAAAATCCAATTTTCAAATTCTCAACTCGATGATAAAACTCATAAGAATATTATCATTATAATACAACAGAATAAAGTTACACATTTTCATGAGAAAGTAATTAAAGATTTTTTTGAAGAAAATTACGACTTCAATTCTAGAAAAGTAAATGTACTTTCAAGTAAATCAGTCAAAAACAGAAAATATTTTGTTGTCCCCATTCCATTTGATGCTATTAAAGCTTTGCATATGATGTTCTTTTAATTATATAAAGACAAACACCTATTCAAAGCAAATGAAACGTACTATCTTGAAAATAACCCTGACCTACCAACACAAGAAATGCTTTCGTACATATTAGCTGACATTGAAGAGATAAAACTGATCATATGTCAAAATATTACTACAATACCTGAACAAGATATGATTCCCATTATCCTTGACCAGTACCATAACGGAAAAGCAAATCTTCACCGCGGAATAAATGAAACGTTGAGAAGAATAAAACAAAAATATGACTGGCACGGAATTTCGAAAGATGTTGAAAATTTCATAAAGAAATGCGAAATTTGTCAGAAATCAAAAATTTGTAGACAAAATTTGAGTAATCCATTTGTGATTACTGAAACACCAAAAACACCATTTGAAAGAATAAATATTGATATTATGCAAATACCCACTGACAATTACATTCTTACTATACGGGATGAACTCACAAAGTTCACTCAAGCATACCCATTGGAAAATAAAACAGCAAAATCAGTAATTCATATACTTCTCATATTTTTCCAACATTATGGAACACCCCTCCGAATCCATTGTGATTCAGGAAAAGAATTTAATAACACTCTAATGAAAGACCTTTGTTTACTCTATGATATGAAACTTACATTTTCAAGTGTCGATCATCCACAATCAAATGGATCCCTCGAAAGATTTCATGCGACATTAATGGAAATGATACGAATGAATATATTAGAAAACCCAGACGAACACCCTTTGAATATATTACCTTATCGGTAATGTGTTATAATAATTCAACTAACAAAACACATGGTTTTACACCGTATGAACTTATACAGCAGGTAAACCCCCTGAAAAAACCTATAATCAAGAACAACTAATTAGTAAATATGTTAGAGATGTAAATAATAAGATTTCGTATTATTATAAAATAGCTTGTGAACGAACACAAAAATAGAAAGAAAAATCCAAAATACGTTTTGGCAAAAAAGTAAGAGAAAATCTACCCGAATATAAAATTGGAAACAAAGTATATGTAAAAGAAAGTCAAATTGGATCAAAACTACAAAACAAATTTAATGGTCCCTTCGAAATTATCGAAGTCTATAAAAATTCAGCTTTACTGAAAAATTTGAAAACAAATCAACAAAGTAAATTTAATTTTGATATGATAAAACCATTTCACGAATAAAGTAGTATTTCATTTATTGCAGGATGCATAGAATCCTGGTATTCATACTCTTCCCGCTGAGTATAACTCAAGAACAGATTCAGCTCAACCCGAACCAACCTCAATATACAGGCCAATACGCACCTCAATATAATCTCCAAAGTATTAATAATACTATAGGAATCTTCTACCACGAAGAAAGCCATGCAAGAATATCAAACGATAAATGGACACTTCGCGTATATAAAGATCTTACCCTCGTAAGAAAAGCCCTCACTCACAATCAAGATATATTGAATGAACTACTTTTATTCTTAGAAACTGACAACCCCCGTATGAAATATTTTTATGCAGATATAAGAACACATATTAATCTTTTAAATCAAATTGCTAATTCTCTTGAATTAAAATATTATCAAATCAAAGTAGATACTGAAGACTTTAATCCCAGAATAAGACGCGGAATTATAAATGGTATAGGAAGCATCTGGAAAGCCATATCTGGAAACCTTGATGCTTCAGACGGAGAATATTTTACAAATTCAATTAATCAATTATATAAAGATGAACACCAGATTGAGAATTTATTGAAAAATCAAATTTCTGTAACCACTTCTGTTATTAGGAATTTTAATGAAACAATCCAAGTCGATGAAGCTACATTTAATGAAGATATTAAGGAAATAGAAAAAACAATTATGGATATTACTGATAACGTTCAGATGATTGAAGCCAAATTCAAAACTATCAATATCTGTGAAGCCCTTATGGAAAATTATTTATTTTTAGAAGATTATATTAATGATATTTTGAATTCAATAACTTTTGCTAGACTTAAAATTATTCATACATCAATCATAAAACCGAATGATCTTGTAAATTCACTACAAGAAATTCCTCAATCACTTCAATTGAATTATTTGCCTTTACAACCAAAAATCTCGAATGTTGCGGAGTATCTCGATTTGATTGAACTTTCAGCATTCCAAACAGAGACAAAGATTATTTTTATTTTAAAAATACCTCTTGTAGAACCTGAAATCTTTACCGTTTACCGACTTTATCCTATCCCTATTTTGGATAACAGAACAGGTTTACATCATATTTTACCCACTTCCATTAAATACATTGGAAGAGACGATGATTCTTTGTCATATGTTGTAATCCCAAATTTTGAACATTGTAAATCACTTTACCCAGAAACCAAGATTTGTGAACAAGTACTTCCATATCCAATTGATAATAGCGCAATATGTGAAGCACAAATTTTTAGACACTTGTAAGAATTGCCAAAAACATGTCAAACTTCGTTGCTCTTTGCAAAAGATTATAATATCTATGAAATCAATATCAATACATGGCTTATTACAGTTTCAGACCCTTTACCAATATCTTTGAATTGCAAAGGAAATGATCCAAAAACTCAAATAATCAACGTAAATTCTATTTTGAATATGAATCAAAACTGCAATGCATTCATTGGTAGTACAAGAATTCATGCTAAAAATGTCATATACACTGAGAAAAATGTTACATATAAATTTCGAGAAATAACGATACCATTTCAATGTTGTTCAGACTTGCCTGAAAAAGGAAATATTCCAAAACTGAAACCATTGAAACTGAATAAAATTCATGCTGATGATTTGAATACCGCTCAATATAAATTGAATAAATATTCTGATCAACTTGATAAATTAATTAATGAACCTTTTGTCACTAAAAATATTTCTTGGTTTACCTATTTCACAATTACTTTGATTATTCCTTAATTATTTTATATTGTTTTTGTAAATGTAAACGTAAGAAGAACCTCAGAATTGGAATAATGACATCAAGAGATGATGGACCACCTTCACCACCAAGAAATCTAAGAAGTAACTTCGGACCCATTACAAGATTCTTCCCCAGGAGAAGACCTAGCGTTCAAATTGGAGAACCTGTAGAAGAAGACATCGAACTCAATCTAAACTCACCAAATTCTTCAAAGAATTACGGCTGAAAAGTTGCTGCACCATATAGCATCAACTTTTTAATAAAAAGGGGAGTTGTTATATCCAAACTAGACAATAGCCCTTTGTCCACAACTACGCAGTTGGGTCACTTTCCTCATATGAACCTTCAAATCCCACAAGCTAAGCAGGAGATAAGATGTTTACTCCAGAATGCCGGCACCAGCCAGAAGACCTTCGAGTCAGCATCTAGAAACCTATAAAGCCAGGAGACTTCGACTTCAGAGCTGATTTTCTATCCAACGATTATTATTCACAATTCTATTCAAAGTCAGACAGACTTCAGTTTATTTGTAATATTGAAAATATTGTATTATTGTTGTATCAGTGTAATATTGAAAATAAAGTTCTTTTTTAAAAAGACAAACGCACAAGCCACGATATAACATGAATATATATGAATAAATGTTTGTTTATTTGTTGTTTTACTGATTCAGTTGATTACTCTTAATTTATTTCCAATTATAAAAAAATGACACAATATTGATATTTGTATAGTACAATATCGATAAATATCACGATATATCCAATTTTTACTGTTAATAAATTACAATACCCTTTGAAGGTTGTAGACGATGTGGTAACTTGATTACTCTCGTTCCGGACGTCCATCGTCAATGTTCTTAAAAAGGTTTTCACGATGTTTCGAATGTTTGTATCTGCAATCGTCTGAATACAGTATTCACATTCGAAACATCGTGAAAACCTTTTCAAATACATTAAGGCGATGGACGTCTGAAACGAGAGTAATCAAATACAATACCCTTCACAAGACTTGATCGAGGCTTTCGATAATTGCCTGAAATATCTAAAATGGGAAGGTTGAGATTGAAAGTCATATTTCTAAATATCTTTATTTATTGAGTAACCAGAATCCTAAGTGCGAATTTACACGATCCAATAAAATTGGTCAATAAATTGAACAATAAAATTGACCAATATGGGTTATATTTACACCTGACAATTTATTGGTCAATTATAGCAAGAGTTTTTACTCAGGAATACCAACATACTGACAAAAAATGGTTCAACTATAGGAAAAGTTCCGAATATTATTCAATAGCTTATTGAATTGACTCTGATCCATTCTCAAATATCGTTTGAATTGATTAGGATCTGCACTCAGGAATTTTTCGTGAACTAATGTCAAGTTTCCTTTCCCTCTTTTCTCAATATCAGATCTAATCCACCATCTTCTACATCTCTGTCTTTTATATTCAGCAATGCACATTGCTGCAAATGTAATGCAACGTAAATTATGTTTTTTTCGCACCATCATTTTTCTCGCGGCTATGGTAGGTATGTGAAATTGCGAAAATAATAACATATAACCTGAAAATCTCTGTTTTAGCAGGCATCCAATTCATGGCCAAAAGTTACTGCAAATTGTCACTAAAAATTGAGGAAAAATTAGAACCGATTCTAAACTCATCAATTTATTGGTCAAGTTCAAATTGACGACAATTTTCTCTTTACACCTATCAATAAAATTCAAGGTCACAAAATTGACCAATTTATTGGATCGTGTAAATTCGCAATAAAGAAAATTTGTATTCCAGTAATTCAATAACGATACCTATAAGAATGTTTTTTGAGGAGGTAGGTACATGTATATTATATATGAACATTCATTTGGAGTTTTCTCTACTTTGTGGAAAGTGGAAAATATATCAATTATCTATATATACAAGTAGGCAAAATCATACAAGTAATCATAGGAACAAATCACAAAAGTCTGAAGTTATAGGTATCCATGACAGAATGAAGGATATTATCACGAATGTGCACACAGGGTATGTCTGCTGCAGCCTCTCTGATACTTGATTTTCGAATCCGTGAGATCTTCTAGGTTGATTGCAGCTAACAATAGAGCTCTTCTCCTCCTCGATGAGTCATTTTAACTGGTCAAAAACTTATGATTTGAAACTGTAGACACCGAGTGAAACCAGACTCAATCCCTGTCGTGACGGGACCCACAGTTAACTACAATGCAAATAAGTGGCATTTTTTTTCAGTTGAAGCACGAATTATAATCCAAAATTGAAAAAACTACTCAAATTTGCACAGAAAATCACAAAATAAACACTTTTACCACTATGGTCGCTTTTGACGAATTACAATGTGTGCCAACAGCCGCCATATTGCTTCCGTTTTGACAGGTCGATGGATTGCCTAATTCACTATTAATCACAAAAAGAAGTAGAAAATACAGTATAACGAAACTAAGGCCCGATATTATAATGTCAGTTTAAACTCCGAAAACCTTAAACGAGTTTATCTTCAAGTTTAAACCCAAGGTGGTAAAAAAGTCGTTTTATAAAAACACATAAGATTTTTATTTTCCATGTAAATAAATGTCATCGTCACTTGGCCTTATGGTGTTTCGTTTCGCTTCCTTCAAACCATACCTGAGGTAGGGTTTAAGGTTTAAACTCGATGACGTCACTCAAGAGTTTAAACTGACATTATAATATCGGGCCTAAATAACACTGCATAAAACCAACTTGACACGTCTTAATTCACCAGCCGCTTGTGAGCTACTAGGGGTTCACATTGGCTAGCAGGCGCCAGCAGAGTTGTTCCGGAGCCATTTTAAATTGTGCTCAAATTGGCCACAAAATAGTGCTCGATTGTGCTCCTGCTTCCGCGCATGCGCATTATTCGAACTTGATTGTTTAAAATTACAGACAGAAGATGTCGCCACTCATGTCCCTTTTCCAGTTTTTATAAATTATAAAAGATACGTAATTTTTCATTTTACTGGGCTACTTACCTGTCCATTTTATACAGTTATCTATAATCTCATAGTAGTTTCAAGTATTTCAATGAATAATTGAATATGGCCAAAGGGTTTGTTGTTTCCAAAAATCACTGCTTGAAAGTTTTGTTCTGTCATATCACTTCTTGTCTTTAATATTCGGATATAACTAATATGAAAGTATACTAAACGATAAGAATAAAAAAATTGTCAAATTTTGAATATATATCAATAAAATTGTCAATTGTCAATGTCATTTCAAAATTCCATACGTATCTCTCTCTATAATGGTCTATGCCATGCCATATGTCACGTTTTGTGCCCTATCTCCTACCTGTCATCTGTCATCGACAAATATGACAGGTACTACATATTTTTCAGTCTTCTTCTCTTGTTGTTCTTATTCCTTCTCCCCTAAAATAACTGATGCCATTTTAATGAAATAGTGCTCTTTTTGGCAAATTTTCCAATTGTGCGTGCTTGGTGCTCGCGTGAATCAAATAGTTCTGCATTTGGCACAATTGTGCTGCATATAACAACCCTGGGCGCCAGCGAGGAGATCACGTGACTGCCAGCTGAGGGTGGGCAGCGCTAAAAAGTTGAACATGTTCAACTTCTGATTGCGGCTAGTAACACTAGCCCGCTGGCATTCACCAGCCGATGGTTCTGGATCAGACTAGGCTGCTTGCTGGCAATATTACCAGCGGCTAGTTAGTAGCGGCTGCTAAACAGCCTAGTCTGACCGCGGTAAGCAAGCAGTTCTCCATAATAAATAAACATGAGAGACGCCAATGGTTGAACTCACCTGTGGAAAGTTTTTTCACATCCTAGAGACTGCTTTAGTCCACAAACTTCACATATTTCCACCATTTTTGCATTTGTTCGATAGAACTTCTTATCAGAGTGCAATTTCAAAATAAAATTCAAGGAATACATTTTGCAAGTAACCAGGGCCGCGACGCCCCTGTGTGCGGCGTTCACAGGCGCCAAGACAATAGGGGCGCCGCTATCGAAATTTTTATTTAAAATTTATGTAAAATTAATGAATATTTTTCAATAATACTGGATTGTACTCCTGACGTTTCACACGTAGATCAAATTAGTATTATAATAAGATTTGTCAATTTTAACAAAGAAACTAGAAAGTTGGAAATAAGGGAGCATTTCCTAGCCTTCTGTCCAATTATCGATACAACTGGCGCTGGATTAACGTCATTCATAATAGAAAAACTAGACAAAATTAATTTGGACATAAACAACTTAAGGGGACAGGGCTATGATAATGGATCAAATATGCGCGGTAAGAATAATGGTCTTCAAAAAAGATTGCTGGATCTAAATTCCCGCGTTTTTATGTACCGTGCGCTAGCCATAGTTTAAATTTGATAGTAAACGACGCTGCTAATCTCAATCATCATACGACTGGATTTTTTAGTATTGTGCAAGAATTATATAAATATTTTTCGTCCTCTACCAAAAGATGGGACTTATTAAAAAAATATGTCATAAATCTGACCTTAAAACCATTGTCTGAAACAAGATGGTCAAGCAGAATAGATGCTATCAAACCGCTGTTTACAAATTTACCAGAAATTTATGATGCATTATATGAAATATCAAATGGTGTATCATATGATCAGAAGGCAAAATATGACGCTAAATGTCTAGCAGAAAAAATATGCACCTTTTCATTCATTTGTTCACTAAATATATGGCATATAATATTGACAAAAGTAAATTTTATGAGCAAAATTCTGCAGTCCATCGATATGAATATGCAAGTTGCTTTAGATGCTTCAACGGAATTAAAGAAGTTTTTGATAAAAATTAGAAGCGACGCAAATTTTGAAGAAATTGTAAATGATGCCATGAAAATTGCCGAGAAATTAGATGTCGAGGCTGGATTTGAAACTTCCAGATCCAGACCCCTAAGACGTCGTAAGACTCCAAAGAGTTTTGATTATGAACACGAAGACCACACTATAAATGATCTGAAAATCGCTTTTAAAATTAATGTATTTTTTTATATATTGGATCAAGCTTTATCCTCCGTAGACGAAAGATTTAATTTATTGAATAATCACAATGACGTGTTTAATTTTTTATTAAACTAAGTGATGACCAGGCGAGTAGTTTGCGCCAACACATGTTCAACTCCTACGAGAGATGAAGATGGGTTGCGGAAACTTAGGTGGCTACCTCCA
This sequence comes from Gonioctena quinquepunctata, assembly GCA_018342105.1. Lineage (NCBI taxonomy): Eukaryota > Metazoa > Arthropoda > Insecta > Coleoptera > Chrysomelidae > Gonioctena > Gonioctena quinquepunctata. Next base: position 6,830 of record JAFIRS010000724.1, on the reverse strand, counting down.
AGTGGTATCGCTGGAAAACGGGGTTGATAAGGAAAATCCAGTGGGAATGACCAGAAATGGTCAAAACCTGCGGATCTCTAAGTCAATCTCAAACCAAATGCCACCACAACATGGCTTAATCCAAGGCGTCAGGCGACCCGTGCCGAGGGATGGATGATACCTGAGCCAGTCAGGTATCACAAATGGAGCCTCTGGGATACATGGCGACCTCCCAGAGTAATCTGCCTTACACCTGCGCAAGGGGCACCGCAGGTGTGGACGACCCTTTCCCCTACACTCGTGGGAACAAAATGGAAACCACACAGAGAAACAACCCTGGGGAACTTCCAGTTGAAGAAGACCCAACACCGATAGCGGGTATGGAAGTCGAGGAGATTCCAGTTGAATCACACTTGGCACCAGAAACCGTGAACCCAACCGAGGAGGGATCAGCAGATGGTCGAACACCTACTGAGAAACTCCCGGAAACAGAGTGGATTCCAAAGCCATTTGGTAAAATGGAAACCAAAAAGATTCTTCAGCTCATCAAAACCCAGGACATGGGGATAGATACTGAAGAATGGCTTGTCATCAAGAGACAAGAGGAGGCCTCGGGTCTAACTCTTGTCTTTCAATCTTCGACTGTGACGCCCTAAGTAGTAGGCGACACAGAACCTTTGGAGAGATCAGCCCGGAAACAGGCATGAATCCGAAGAACCTTATCAACAGGCTTCTAAACCTAATTAAAGGCACAAACCTGTTTGAATGAGGAACCACTGACGACAGAGTGATACAATAGACCCCAGCTGGTCGCAGTGTCAAGGGAAGCCAAGTGCCAACCCTGTCTCTGGCTCGTCAGCTTCCAACCAACCAACCAGTGATGACCAAGAACAAAGTCAATTAAGAATAAGCTGTCCTCGTTTGCAGGAAAAACTTACAGCAAATGATTCATTGGACATTAACGCCGATGATTTGTGTGAAGAAATTATGTCTGTCAGTCTTTTTTCAAAAAATTAAATAATGTGGCGAAAATTCTCGAATTTATATATTTAAACAATTTGACAGCTGTATGCCCTAACATCACAATAGCATTACGAATTTTGCTAACTATGCCAGTTACCGTAGCAAGCGCGGAAAGGTCCTTTTCTAAATCAAAACTAATAAAAAATTACCTGCGCTCAACAATGAGCCAGGAAATATTAACAAATTTAGCAACAATATCCATAGAGGAGGCCATATTAGACCATATAGACATACACGAAACTATTACAGATTTCGCAAACAAAAAAGCTAGAAGAGTAGAAATAATATAATTTAAATATGTTTATTTATATTCTTACACATTTTAGACTCTTGTTGTTTTTTTAACATAGCATACGTAATAGTTAAATTAGTATTATTAGAAAAAAGTCAGTTATTTTGTTATTAATTATATAAGTATACGATTAGGTAGAACATCATAAATAAAGTATGTAAAAATTTAATTCGCGTTTTATTTTTCGCAGTAATTGGCAAGCGAAAACGAACTGGTTTTACCTATTAAGGAAAATATTATCTAATTATATAAAACTGGAGAATATTTATTTCGGTCAAAATGAACAAATAAGAAATAAAAATAAGTTGAAACATTAAGATTTGTGAAAAAAAGAGGAGCTTCATAGGTTTCGCACACAGGCGCTGTGGGGGGTCGGCGCGGCCCTGCAAGTAACATACGAACGGCCGAACGATCAAGGCCCAGTGCAAATTGAATGAATGAACATACGGAACTACCCGACTAGATACGGATATAACTTGATCCAGCCTAAGATGTCTAGTCTGGTGTATGCACTCATAACTGAAAATGTGTGGGATCAAACGTGCGACAGATATGGCCTGCTTGATTTCTTAGATTGCAAGCAGTTTCGAATGATTGTTGAGTAGATGTCAACACCAAAGAGCAACTCTCCTAAGAAATTTATTCGGACAATGTTCAGTCCGCTCCGAAATCGGCAAAGATGTCATTTCTGTGACAAACAGTACAGTTTTCTACTACATCAAGCTTCGGCTTTTCGATCATCTGTGTCGCCGGTCGCCGTCTGACAAATAGAGAGAAAGGCAATATCATTGTCTAAAGACAATGGCAGTATCATTGTATATAGTAGACTAGACTAACCTAGTAGAACAACGTATATGCATCAACTGTTGGATTCGATTTCCAGCGACATCTGCAGGAAACCTTAGATAAACTAATAAATTAATGACCCGTACAGTTGCGACCTCTTCTCAGTCTCCATTCGAACTGTGATTATGAATAGTAATTGATGCAGAAACGGATTCAGGGATTTGATAGTAGTTATGGAAATAGTTTTGAATCCACAGAACAATTATAAATTCAATTTTAATCAATCGTAATCGGCGTAAATATTTTGGCATAGATTCAAATGTTCATGTGTCACGGTAAAATTATGCTTGTTGCGGAGGCTATATATAACACTGATTGATCATTAAGTCAGGTTATATCTCAGGGATATATAATTGGCTGGGAATTATACAGTATCGGAAAACATTTATCTGGGGTACGGACAGAAATCTACATGAGCAACAAGGAACGCAATGATATGATAATACCACATAAACAAGAGAGACGCACTGCTGTGCGCCCCTCTTGTTACCCCACCCGACACATTAACTGACCACGTGGCAGCGCACAGCGAATCGACTCATTTCTTGACGAGCCTTGGTTGCGAAAACAAAAGACCGTGTCAATTTATTACCTTTTGAAACATGCCGCCTATTTACACAACCGCAGAGAAAGTAGAGATCGTTAAGTGGTACTTTGGGGGTAATTCTGTACAAGATACTAGAAATCTATTCATAGTGGCTTTTGCAGATAGACCTGTACCTACGGAAGCGACTGTCCTTTCAATTATTAATACATTTCAGAATTTTGGGTGTGTGGCAGCACATTGCAAAAAATGTTGTCTCACAAATCCACCCCCGCATCCTAGACAAATACCCGAGGAACGGGAAATAAGAGAAACACAAGTGTGTGCATTGGCAGAAACGACACCTTGTTCGAGTAGACAGATCGCCGACGAAGTGAATTTGAATGAAAGAACTGTAAGGAATATTTTGAAGAGAAACGGTTATCATTGTTTCAAAGTCAAGACCACACAATAACTTTTGCCTGGAGACCATTTCAGACGTATGGAGTTTTGTGGAACGATGGTCGAAAAATGCAATAGGGCATTTCGTGTAAATGATGACTTTCTAAAAAAGGTGTTATTCACCGATGAATCGTCCTTCTCAATTCATCGAAAACAACCCATCCGTAGTACGTTATTGGTCTCGTAAAAATAAACATTTGAGTATTGCTGTGCGGACACAGTACCCAAGAAAATCAAATGTGTGGACGGGACTTCTAGGCGATCACGTCAGAGGCCCATTTTTTATTGAAGGGAATTTAAATGCACCAAAATATTTGCAACTTTTGCAAAATCAAATTATTTCTGCAGTTCGCGCTCTTCCGATTGACTTTAACGACGTGTGGTTTCAACAAGATGGTTGTCCTGCCAACAATGCAGGCACGGTGGTTACATTTTTAAATCAATTATTTCCCGATCGGTTTATTTGTACGCGAGGTACAATCAACTGGCCACCTCGATCACCAGATGTAGCACCTCTCGATTTTTATTTCTGGGGCATGCTAAAATCGGAGGTATATCGGCATGAGTTTGAACGTGCCACCAATTAAGATGAACTGAGGGCAAAAATTATTCAGTTGTGTGCTCAGGTAACACCAGTTACCCTTGCGGCTACCAGAACAGAATTGTACCATAGATTCGGCTATTGTTTGGCCCAGAATGGTGGTTTGTTCGAACATTTAATAAAATAATTCCGTACACAAAATATTTAATTTGGTTTGTCTTTTCTTGTAAATATTTTTTTTCTTTCCATTCAAGAAATAATTGTTTTTCTGTTAGAAATAAGTTTTTTGTTTTTATTCTTAGAGAAATATCGTTTGCTTTTGTTTAAGAATTTTCTTTTGTTTTCGCGGCCACCACGGCACCAAAGATATTTTGATCTACCTGTCGTCCGACAGATTAAATTGAATCAATGATTCAGTTTAATTTGTTCAAATTATCTGAAATTATCGTAAAAAATGCTTCTTCATTGCAGCGCACACATACTCCCGACCCCGACTGCTGCTGGTATGTATGATACTGACGTCCTGAGTCCTGAGCTAACCGCTCTGACTCTCCTATCTCTCTATCTCTGTGTCGTGACGTCGATGTCCCTTCCTCGAGCGAGTCGAGGAGAAATTGTAATGCTCTCTCAACATATAGCTATTCTTTACGCTCTCATGGAACCACCATACCCAAGATAAATACTTTCTGATACTGTATACTGCATAATATTTACAACATATTGTCAGCGGTGTATACAACATGTAACGTGATATAAATTCGAGGAAACCAAAAGCTCCACTTGCACTGATGGTTTCTTTAAAATAAATAGTATTTAATTTAAAATTTTCTATCGATAATAACTGGTGGTAGTCGATTCTTGCATAGCAAACGTGGAAATAATAAAACGGGTTAATTTTTTTATTTATTTATAGATCGGCCGGTCTATACAATGAAAGACATCATTTTTACAAGCTTTCATTTACTTTCACCTGTCCCGATGTGTGTAATCAAATCTTACAAGTTAAATTTGTCACACTTCTAGTTGTCCGATTAACGTGAAATTTGGCATAGTTCCCGTGACAATGCATTAAGGAAATTTTGCTAGAGAAAAAACAAAATGGCGGCACCAATATATGGCGGACGAGATTTGTGTTTATGGTCAGATTCGATTCAAAATTTTTATGAGGAGGTTTTCGGGGTTGGAGATTATGCATATTTTTTGTCAAAATTCATAAACTCAAAATAGCGGCTCTAAGATGGCCGACGATCTCTGTGATTATGGTTCGATTCTATTCAAAATGGTATGTGGATAATTTTGGGGTCGGAGATTATGAATTTTTTTCAAAATTCATATATTCAAGATGGCGGTCGAGTTTTGTGATTATGGTGCGATTCTAATCAAAATTGGTATGTGGGGGCTTTTGGAGTCGGAGATTATGAATTTATTTTCAAAATTCATAAATTCAAGATGGCGACTCCAAGATGGCGGACGAGTTAATCTTTAGATGGTCTCCTCGTTGAAGAACTAATATAATCGGAATAAAATGTAATAATGTTGGTCACTTGCCAGTTTTTATATGCAACGTTTTGTCTAATAGGTATATTTCCAATGAAACCAAAAGTGCTAAAATATGACTAATATAACAAAATATTTCGTATGCTGTACAGCATGTACATCGAACCCACCAAATATCTTTAAAATGAAGGATTGAAAATGGGGTGCTAGTGAATCTGTTGACACCAGGTACACATTTTTCAAATGTCTGCATTGGTTTCACTGTACCTCAGAGATAGCTTGAAATGAGTGAAAAAAACAAGGGTTTCAAGGAAACATACATTTTATTTACATATATACACATATTTTATTCACATACATTTTAAATGTACTAATTGTGCTGAAATATTGATATTCTGACATTTTTTGTTCCTTTGAGTCTATATACAATGGCAGTATTTTCCCAAGCCCAAGATTTTAGGTTAAATTTTTGTGGTATTTACATTTATACAAAAGGAAGTACATGGTTCTATTTTGTGAGACGAATGATTTATTTTATGTAAGTACTCATAAATTATAGTATTGTAACGAACCTAGGCCGGACCTGTCGCCTCACATGTTGCCGTCGACAGCGATGAGATCATCCCCGGAGATGTTCGAGAACCATCCAGTGCGCTCTGCCGCGGAAGACAACGGTCAATATTGGAAACAATTGGAACACGCCGGTCGCCAACGGAAAGAATTCGAAACATCGAGAATGCTGTATCGGAGATAAATAGGCAACCCTCAAGTCTCAGAGACACAGTCTGAACGAGCCCATACCATCGAGCTATACAGTGGCGTAGTAATATAAATTAAGTTGTAGATTAAGTGTTAAATAAATTAGTTAAACCAAGTTAAGTTTATTTACGTTACAATTGGTGTGGAAGTAGATTTTGAAAATAAACAAGTGATCGTGGAGTGGATAGTCAGAAAAATAAATTGATAGACCTTTTTGTACGCCCAAAATAGACAGTGGCCCGGTTTTCGCGAAGTGGACAATTGTGCGTGGGAATATAAACTGATACACTGTTCGCGTGAAACAGAAAATAGACAGTGGCCCGGTTTTCGCGAAGTGGACAATTGTGCGTGGGAATATAAACTGATACACTCTTCGCGTGAAACAGACAATAGACTGGTGGCCCGTGGAAAAGAATTCGCGAAGTGAATTTTTAACAAACTGATAAACTTTTTCGTGTGAAACAGACTGATACCTCGTCAAAGACAAAATGTGTTCAAGAAAAGTGCGCCTTGCGGATTTGAAGGTAGTTCGCGAAAGGGAACTGGAAACAACGGTAAAAGCAAGTACTCTAGGAAAGACTTGCAGATGTACTTATACAAGAAGGTGAGGACCCCGAAACATTTTTATTCGAATTTACCGGAGGTGATTTAAGTTTGGTAATGAATAAACTGGAAGAAAATTCAAGAAGCCTGGAAGAAAATGCTAAAAATCTGGAAGAGAAGCTTCAAGAAAATTCTATAAATCTGGAAGAGAAGCTTTCTAGAAATCTGGAGAGAAGCTTCGAGAAATTCAGAAGCCTGGAAGAGAATGCTAGAAATCTGGAAGAAGCTTCAAGAAAATTCTAGAAATCTGGAGAAAGCTTCTGGAAATTCAAGAAGCCTGGAAAAAAATGCAAGAACCTGGAAGA